>CM056491.1:61240523-61595676 GCA_029783415.1 Anisodus acutangulus | reverse complement strand
CAGGCCCCTCTTTTTTGTTCTTCTTTTTCTTGTGCACCAATCCAGGGGCTAAGGGACCCAATTCTTAAGACTCAAGAAGAGTTCGTTGACCGCGTAAGGGCGATCCATCTTGATGACGAATTCCACGATAATAAGAAATAGAAATTAATCGTTCGATGTCTGCTCGTTCTCCCATCAATCCCCGCTTCTCCCTCTCGCATCGGTTCTGCATCAGATGATGAGCCCATGCGAAAAACTCCGCTAGCAGATTCTTCTTTGACAAAGACTGATCATGACTTGAATAGGATCTGGAGAAGCGAACTTCAATCACAAAGCTTCTATTCAAAATGATCTTACTCAATTCAATAGAAACAGCCTCTTGTAGGGTCTTCCATGTCTGGATGGTATGTCTTTAGACACCCCACATGGAAGAAAGTGGATCTTTAGCTTGGAAAGAAGCTGATACTTCTGTTTTGCCCCGAACCAGTAGACATACATCAAAAGCTTGGGATAATTTTACAAGGAAACGAGTAGGGGAGGAAATAAAAGCGGAGTGCAACCATTGTTTGAAGCAACTTGCTGGAGGACCGAGAGCTGGAACAAGTCACTTGAAAGAGCATGCAAGTAAATGTTCAAAAAAGAAATGCATGGATCTCCGACAAACAAGGATGTTTGGTACATTTGCTAACCCTTGTGATACGAATGAGACGTTGACATTGTCCACGTATGAGTTCCGCCAAGATAATGCGAAACAAGACTTAGCAGAAATGATTATTCTCCATGAATACCCACTAAGCATGGTTGAGCATTATGGCTTTATAAAGTACTCTAATACTCTTCAACCAGGTTTCAAGGTTCCCTGCCGCAACACAAAAAAAAAGACATTCTCCAACGACACAATATCGAAAAAGAAAGTATAAGTGCTTTGTTAAGGAAAGTCAAAGGAAGGTTTGCTTTGACTACCGACATGTGGACTGCAAACTAAAAAAAAAAAGGATACATGGCTGTCACCGCACACTTCATTGATAATTCATGGAAACTCCAAAATCGAATCATCAGGTACTCTTTTTTGTTTGATTATGCAAGTTGTAATGTGGTAACTGGTTGTGATTATTTGATAGGTGTAGTCTTCTATGATTATGTGATTATGCAAGTTTTTATTTTAAAATTCTTAATAGTAGTATTATGTTCATATCAATCTAATAGGTTCTTGTATGTCTCGGCACCGCATACAGCTGAGGTGTTTGCCGAGTCTTTAAAATAATGTATTCAATCTTGAAATCTTGATCTTAGATTGTCTTCTGTAACGGTTGATAATTGCACTACAAATGATGCGATGATGAATTTATTGCGTTTGGAGTTTCCTTATGGTTCATTGATGTTGATGGACGTTTTCTTCATATTTGATTTTTCAAGATGGCTTATGTGCCGTTTTCAAAGAGGGTATTGAAAGAATTAGGGAAAGTGTTGTCTTTTGGACTTCATCACATAAGAGAGCTCAAAAATTTGAACAAGTAGTTAAGCAAGTTGTTCCTGATTGTTCAAAATCACTTATACTTGATTGTAAAACTCGATGGAATTCGACGTATGACATGCTTCTAGTTGCTATGAAGTTTAAGGAGGTGTTTGTTGTTTTAAGTGCGCGAGATAATTTGTACAAAAATCCACCATTTAGTGAAGATTGGGATAAGGTTGTGAAAATATGTGAACTATTGAAAGTGTTTAATGATATTACACATCAATTTTCTGCCTCGACGTATCCGAATGCCAATATTTATTTTCCTAGAATTTGTGAGATTAGAATCTTATTAACCAATTGGTTGTCCTCACCTACCATTTATATAGGAAAAATGGTTGAGGTAATGCTAGATAAATACAACAAGTATTGATTAGATGTTAATGGTCTTATGGGCGTGGCAACTATACTTGATCCTAGGTTCAAGATGGCTCTCATTCGGTTTTACTTTGCTAAAATTTATGATACGTTTGTTGTTGATGTTGAGGTAAAAATGATTTATGATTTTCTAAAGGAATTGGTGGATGAGTATGGGCACAAAAATGGTAATAATCCAGCTAGTAGTAGCCACATGTCTTCAACTGATGTTACAAGTAGTATGAGAATGAGGTACATGCAAGAGTTTGCACAATTTGTGTCACAAGACAATAGTAAAGTTGGACTAAAACCTGATTTGGAGAAGTACTTGGAAGCTGAAACTGTACCACTTGTGGATGATTTCAATATTCTTAATTGGTGGAAAATAAATGGAAATAATTATCCCGTTCTCCAACACATAGCAAGGGATATATTGAGCATTCCAGTTTCTACCTCCCCATTGGAATCCGCATTTAGCACTAGTGGACGTGTACTTGATCCTTATCGTAGTCGACTTCTTCCGGAAATGGTGGAGGCATTAATCTGTGCTCAGAACTGGATTTGGGCGGATATTAAAGGTAACATTAATTTGATTAAATTATTTATGTTGTATTAAATTGAAGTTAGACTATAATTACTTTGTTTATACATTATGTAGGTGGTGGTGATGTCAAGTTGATGGAAATATGTGATCTTGAGGAAGAAGTCGACTGATGTTCTTTGGCTTGTCGCTAATCGATGTGATCAAAAGCGGCTTCTTGATGTTCTTTCTTTGCTAAGCGATGTTGTTCTTTGGCTTCGCTAATCGATGTTGTTCTTTGGTGACGGTTAATCGATGTTGTTCTTTGGCTTCTTGCTAAATAATTCTGCAGATATGGACATGCTGGCTGCTGCTAATTGATGTTGTATTTAAATTCAGTTCTTGCTGATGGTGTTCCAAGAAAGTTGGCAATTCTTGGATCAACTTTGTTTTTGTCATTTGTTAACTATACTGGTTTGACTATTGTTGGTTATGTTGGTGTTGCACTTGGGGTTATTTCACTTAGTGTTGCACTTGGGGTTAAGAACCAACAGTTAAAGCAGCTAGCAACTGGACCATTACTAGCAATTCTTGGTTTTTTAATCTTTCCATTTATTTGGAGTGTACCTGAAAATATTACTGGTTTGAGTTTGACACTTTGACTATTGTTGGTTCTATTTATTTGTCATTTCTTTTATTTCCTAAATCTCTATCTTTATCTGTTTCGTTATGTTATTTACTGAACATAACAGTGATGCCCAAGAGATAAAAACTGACTACTGCTAAAAGAGTAGAAGAAGATAATAGAGAAATGTTTGTGCAGGCGGGTACATGCGGGTATTGGCGGGTGACGGATATCCACTTGGGTGGTGGAGCGGATATCCACTTGGGTGGTGGAGCGGATATCCACTTGGGTGGTGGAGCAGGTGTGGATTTAAGAATATACCCGTCTAGGCGGGTATGGATGTTTGAAATTGTACCCGCCACGGGTGGCGGGTAGGTGACGGATATAAAATTTTCTGGCGGGTACGAATGCGGGGGAGGGGTACTCGCACCCGCCCCGCACAATTGCCATCCCTAGCTACGAGGAAAGCAAACAAGGCAATGGCAAACTTTATCAACTGCCACAACCAAACTTCTGACCTTTATTTTCTCCTCTGGATGATTTTTCGTACTATGGCTCGGGTTTTCACTTGCCATGGGTACTAAAACAGACAAGTTCGTAGTAGTAGTTGTTGTTGTTGTCGTTGTTGTATTGTCAGAGTTGACCTGATGGCTTTCACCAAAATTACAATAAAATGGAGAAATTATGAGTATGAAAATTACCATGGAAGTTGCTGTAAGAGTTGAGATTTTTCTTTCCATAGCAAAAGATTTGTTATTTGCCTAGAGGGATTTTATGTTAACTACTAGTAGTAATTAAGCTCTAATGTTATAAATTGTGTAACTAATGCATCCTTTGTAGAGGTTTATATAGAGTTAGCAATCGATCACCTTTAATTTGTGATTAGATTTATAATTATTGAATTTATTCTCTTCATGTAAAATTGTAAATCAAACTCAAAATGCCAAAAGGTTTCCAAATTCGACTTTATTAGTGATGCAGCATACAGGATTGGAAGATGACAAGAACCCCACGACAAGAAAATATCGTTTGGTTTAAAAAAAGAATTAAAAACAGTTTTTGCAAAAAAAAAAAAAAATTGTTGCAAAAACTGTTATTCAATATTTCGGTAGCAAATGCCAGAATTTTCATTCTCATCTGCCTGCATGTACAATTTTAAGTTATATATATTCTTGATATAATTACAGTATTAATATGGACTATTTCTGATTGTCTTTTACAATATTAGACACGAGTCGTGAAGACAAAAAATCTAATAAAACCATATATAATGGAATACCGAGATGATTTATTAGGACAACCATGTAAGTTATGAACTTGTAGTTGTGCCAAATATCCAACGACACATGTTCCGCTTGTGTGATGTGTTTAAGATATTATATTCCTTTTAATTTTTTAATAAACGAACTGTTCAGTTCATCTTCATCAGTATTCGAAGATAAGCAATTGTGATCATCTAATTTCTAAAAGTAAGTATTTTTTATCCCTTCAAAATATTTAACAAACTCATATTATTAAATTTAACAAAAATCATATAAAGAACTTAGCTAAGAAGTAAGAACTCCAGGATAGTCCGCCAAATTTTTAATAATTATAATACCAAATATTGTACCGGACACAAAATATAGATTTAAAAAAAGTAAAAATCGCAGTTCAAAAAGCATGCGACAAACTCTAGAAATAGATCAAAATATCAAAAATGCATCTCCAAACTTGAGTTACTATTAAATTCTATTTTTTTTCACCGTTCTTGCCAAAACTATGGACCAGATGTTAGATACTCCATAGAGGCTAAAAGTGTTCAATTTTGACAAACTTAAAAGATAAAAACTGCTTACGAATATATTTGAAGGACCACTTTGAATCATACTAAACATAATGGACCCAATTTGCCATTTCTCTATTTTACACGTATAAATAAGTGAAATAGGAAAGAGAAAAGTAAACAATCAGGTTGGCATCAATGGAGTTCTTAGACGAAGACGCCAAACCCAGATTTGTCCTTCAATCCAAGCCATTACCCCAATCCAATTCCGACCCGGAAATCCAAACCCGATCTTTCTACCGACCCGGAATCATCATCTCCATCTCTCTTTCTCTTCTCTTCTTAACCCTTTCTTTCCTCTACTTCGACCTTGAACCCATCGGATCCATCTTCTTATGGCTCTCTCTTTCCCTCCTTATTGGACCTTTTGCTCCTCTTTCAGTCACAGCTGGTGATATCCGGGTCGGACTCGGACCCCCCATCCAAGACCCGCCAAAAGATGATGTTTCTGATACCGAACCCGATTCGAAAAAATCAAACCGAAGATCCAACAGACCCACCAAGAAAAACGTTGACTTTGAGCCCGTAGTCGCCACCCATTATGATCCAAACCCGGAAAAAATAAATGGGTCGGTTGCAAATTCAAGAAATAGTAATGTGTCAGTTGCAAATTCGAAAAATAGTAATGGGTCGGTGGGGAAATTAGGGGAAAGTGTGTGGAATGAAGGGGATGAGGAGTTGTTAAGGAAGATGATGGGGAAGAACCCGGTAGGTAAACCGGGCCGATGGGAAGCGATAGCGGATGGGTTTAATGGGAGATTTAAAGTGGAAAGTGTGATCAAGAAAGCTAAAGAATTGGGTGAGAAGAAAATGAGCGATGAGGATTCGTATTCGAGGTTTTTGAAGGACAGGAAACCGATGGATAAGAGAAGTGAGAGTGGAAATGGGGGTGATTTTGAAAATGTGGAGGCGAAAAAGGCGGTGGAGAGTTGGAGTAGTGGAGAGGATTTGGCTTTGCTTAATGCATTGAAGACGTTTCCGAAGGAAGTGGCAATGAGGTGGGAGAAAATTGCAGCTGCTGTGCCTGGGAAGAATAAAGCAGCTTGTATGAAAAGAATGACTGAGTTGAAGAAGGATTTTAGAAGCTCTAAGTCTGCTAATGATGAAGCTTAGGTAACATATTTGCTGATATACAAGACTTATTTATTTGTTAGAAAACACTAAGTACTTCATTAGTTGGCCCTGTGATTTGTTAAGGAAGAAATTGATAGGCAACCAGTTGTTTACTTAAAAAAGTTTTGAAGTTTATGATGTTCTTTGAAATATGTAACTTGACAATGAGTTATATGAATAAATACATTTTCTCTCTGTGGAGATTGAGCTTAATTTTGAGTTGTAGTTTGGTAAAGATCATTTCTTGATATTTGATGTCAAATCTTTCATCTTTGACACTTTGTGATGCTTGGAATCAAAATGCTTTGATGATTCAAACTGTTAAAGGTTTACAATTTCACTCTTTTAATTAAGTGTCAACAAAATGATTTCCACCGTCATGTCTCCCACTTAACTTAGTCTTGACGTTTAGGTTGCCACCTATTTAGTTTATTAAGCTTAGTCATTAGGTGCTCTCTCTGCATGTTGCACGTAGCATTCCACTTAAGCTTGTCCCTCCATTAAGAGTAATTAATCAATCCCACAACTAATCAATTGTACACACAATTAATTTCGTGATCCCAAGTCACTTAAATCTTAATAACTTATAAGATCTCACATATTCGATGTCATAATTTTGTGATATGACACTAGTCCATCACCTCTTTATGCACACACCAAATTTATTTTCGATCCCCGTCGTCATACTTGTTACATCCAAAATTATTTTGGGGTTTTATCCTTTATATGCTAAGCACTTTATTAGCATACGTAAATATAACATAAATCCCCCAAGACTTGGGTCTTACTTGCATACGTCAATATGCTCAAACCATCGCCCAAAATTACGGGATGTTACATTCTTCCCCCTTAGAAATATTCGTCCTCGAATGTTGGGGTGACATATCTAATCTATGTCACATAGCCAGCGAATACAACTACTTGTTCACCGAATCATATATCATCACATACATTACTACATCTACATCAGACTTATAGCATAAAGATAGAATTCACCTTATGCTTCTCTTGGAACCTCGACGTTAGTCTGGAATAGGTGTGCATATTTGTGCATCATTTCCTCCTCCGCCTCCCACGTCATCTCTTCCACGTTCTTATTCCGCCACAGAACTTTCACAAAAGCTACTTAGTCATCAGCTTGCGGACTTGTCGATCTAGGATAGCAATAGGAACCTCTTCATATGATAAGTCCTCTGTAATCGTCACAATCCGAGAAGGATCTCCAATACACACTCTCAACATGGAAATATGGAAAACCGGATGAACAAATTTCGACTCGGAAGGTAAGTCCAACTCGTAAGCTACTTGACTGATTCTTCGAATTATACGATATGGCCCAATATACCTTGAGCTGAGCTTTCCTTTCTTCCCGAATCTCATTACACCATTCATAGGCAAAATCTTCAAGAATACCCAATCATCTACCTGGAATCCTAAGTCTCGCCGTCGCACATCTGAATACGACTTCTGACGACTCTGAGCGATTAACAGTCATTCTTGGATCAGCTTTACCTTCTCTATGGCTTGGTGTACTAAGTGCGGCCCAAATAACTCTGACCCGCTTACCTCGAACCATCCGATAAGAGATCTACATTTTTATTCGTACAAAGCCTCATAAGGAGCCATTTTAATACTGGTATGATAGTTGTTATTGTACGCAAACTCAATAAGGGGTAAGTGATCATCCCAACTTCCCTTAAAATCCAATACACAAGCTCGTAGCATGTCATCGAGTGTCTGAATCGTACGTTCGGCCTGCCCATCTGTCTGAGGGTAAAAAGTTGTGCTAAGATTAACTTGAGTGCCTAAACCTTTCTGAAATGACTTCCAGAAGTTAGCCGTAAACTGTGTACCTCAGTCAGCTATAATAGAAATAGGCACACCATTGAGACGAACAATCTCTTTAATATACAACTTCGCGTAGTCCTCGGCTGTGTAGGTAGTTTTGACCGACAAGAAATGAGCTGATTTGGTCAGTCTGTCAACAATTACCCAAATAGAATCAAACTTCCGATGAGAATGAGGTAAACCTGCAACAAAATCCATATTAATCATTTTCCATTTCCACATCAGAATCTCCATGTTCTGAGTTAAGCCACCGAGCTTTTGGTGCTCTATTTTCACTTGCTAACAATTGGGACACTGAACTACAAATTCCGCCACGCTCCTCTTCATGTCGTTCCACCAATAAATACTCTTGAGATCATAGTACATCTTAGTAGATCCATGGTGAGCGAAATTTTGTGATCAATGGACCTCCGTCATAATCTTGTCTCGTAATCCCGCTACATTGGGAATACACAAAACCTGGGGGTATCTCTCCTATTATACTCTAATGTTTCGGTTTTTGTATGCTAAATATCTTTCCCAATCTTATCTAACAATGGGATTTTCATCATGACGCTCATTTTTTTCCCGTACGAGGGATGACCCTACTATATTTTGAGTTATATGGCTATCACTATCTGAATCCTCAAATAAGACTCTTACTTAGCTAACTGATGTGTTCCTTCAAGTAAACTTCTCTCCTTCATTCTCACATTAATCCAGCCGCTTGTGGATGAATGATTCTATTGTCCATCTAGCTTTGTTTACTAGCTAGTGTGTTGAAAACTCGTATATTTGTAGTATCTCAATCGTGAACACTTTATGGAAAATATCATCCAATCTGAGGTACGCGCATCATCGCAATTAACTCTTATTCATGGTCTGCAATGAACCTATACTTTCTCATTACTCGCAATTATAAATAACTCATTTTCTTACTACTTGTCCACCCATTTTCTTACATATCGTACTCCTCTTGATATATATTCTTGTATACATACATAATCTTAAACATTGCTCCTGACTCCGATCCTTGGCGTTACCAACCCATAAGGGATGAGCTGTTAATTTATTTCCTCATTCCGTACATGGAAGATTCTAACGAATTTTACATCACATGACGTTGACCTACTATATCCAAACCTGGTCGGTAAACTTAGATTTGAATTCCTCCACTGGCCTCATGGCTAATTCTTTCCGTCAATAGCACTTTGGAAAAGATTCCCTCGATCTTGTTAAGCTGTAAACCCATTACTTTATCTATCCCGTAGAGTCTTTGATCAGTTCAATAATGCCCATAGATATATGTATTTGCCCGACATTTTATCTTTATTATAATGTCATTATCTCTTTGACATGTATCTTTAATGTCTACCTTGTATCCATAGATGTCATTGGCCCTCTTCCATCTGTTTAGGCGTTAATCTCGAGCTTTACTCACTGTTACTTCTATTTACATACTTCCTGGAAGGTACGACTACATATGTTGTGGAACTGATGCTTCATATGTTTAGATCCAACTCACAGTGTTACATGATCCCATAACTTATCAAGCTTTCTTGTCTTATTATTATTATATCTCCCACCGACCGAGTGCTCATTCGTCTTATCTTTACATTTCCATTTCAAATTGCCTTGGGAAAACAATCTCTTATCTCCAAGTACCTCTCGTACTCCCTTTCTGAACACCAGAGAATCGCCACCTTTGGCCGAAGAGTTCCTTCTGTCCCTCCTCCACCATTGATCCTTACGCCGTTCTAGAATAATCATACCTTTGTGAGACATGCATAACTATAATCTCATTCACCTTTATCCTTCTTGTTGTAATCCTTCATTCTATTCGTCACTAAGCGAAAAACATTTCTGCCTTGATACTTAATCATACCATTTCATTCATATTTACTAACTGTTTTCATATTTCCTACCACCATCCTTTGATTGTACCATAATTCTCGCCCTCAATTGCCCCTATTATTATACGAAGGTTAAATTCATGAAGCTATTTTGTGTGCTCACCCACTCCTTTGGATATCCTAACATTTATCTAATATAATAATCCATTTGTTACTTGAGCAAGTTGTGATACTCATTCTTCACCCCTCTTTTCTTTGCATGACTTGGTGATTTTCAAATCCCAAATGTCCTCGAGCTGCTGCTGAACTTGAAATGAAATTGTTGCTACTTTGCTGAAAATTGAAAAAAAAAAGCAGTGGCTGCTATGCTTGTTGTCTAAACCACTGTTATGCTCGAGAGATTTTTCTATGATGTCGTTTTTATTTCCACTTGTTATGGCTGTCCTTTGTTGTTGCCTCATACTGCAAATCTCGAGTGAACAGATCATTTCTCAAGTGCTGAACTTTGATAAGTTGTTGTACATCCTGAGAATATGTTACATGTTAAAGCTATCTGATGTTGCTGTTTTGAACTCATTATTGCTGCATCTTCTTGCTACATTTTGGTAGTTTAATGATGCACATGTTGCTGCATTGTGTTCTCTGTTGCTTAGGCGTATGTAAAATCGCTAGACGTGTGTAAATAGACCTAAGCATTGGAAAAATTTATGTTATGTTTATGTATGCTAATAAAGAAATTAGTATATAAAGGGATAAAATCTTGAAATACTTTTTGGACGTAACAAGTATGACGACGGGGATCGGAAATAAATTTGGTGTGTGCCAAAGAGATTATGGGCTAGTGTCATATCACAAAATTATGATATTGGGTATATGAATGTCTTATAAGTTATTAAGATTTAAGCGTATTGGGATCACAATATTAATTATTTGTGTGATTGATAAATTATACGAAAGCAAGTCAATTATTAATGGGGCAAGGTGGCACAGTGTAAGGTATGTGGCGTCAAATTAAGCCCTCCACCGCCAAGATTGGCTAAGTGGAGGACATGATGATTAGGATTCATTAAAGGCACTTAAAGCATCTTTTAAGGGGGAGTTTATATATTCGCTTTGGGACGTTCAGCAAACAGTCCATTTAGAGGCATTTCATCCTAAGTTAGACAATTCATTAAGATTAAAACAGTAACATAAATCAGAAGGCAGCAATTGGAAATCAGCTTTTGAAATGCTCGAAGTTGATGGTTTCTTTCCATCAGAAGGCAACAACATTTTCAATTCGGAGGCAGTAGCAAACATAAATCATAATTGTTCTTTGGCCGGTAGCAAAGGAAGATCTGCATCTTCAACAGATGGACGTGAAAACTGTTTTTCTTCACGGTGACTTAGAAGAGGAAATCTACATGAAGCAACCTGAGGGGATTTGAGGTCAAAGGGAAAGAGAAGCCGGTGTGCAAGCTTCAAAAGAGTCTGTACAGACTGAAACAGGCTCCAAGACAGTGGTATAAGAAGTTTGACAACTTTATGAAGTAAGCCGGATTCCTAAGGTGCGAAGCAGATCACTATTGTTACTTCAAGAGATTTGAAGACTCCTACATGATACTGCTTCTTTATGTTGATGACATGCTGATCGTAGGAGCAAACCTACATGAGATTGATAGGCTGAAGAAGAAGTTGTTAGAAGAATTTGCAATGAAGGATCTGGGAGCCGCAAACCAAATCCTCGGAATGAGAATCATCAGAAGTAAGGAGGGCCTCAAGCTCTCACAAGAAGAATACATGAAGAAAGTTCTTAAGAGGTTCAACATAGATGATGCCAAGCCAGTAAGTACTCCCTTGGCTAGACACTTTCGCTTGTCAAATGATCAGTCGCCTGTGACCGAGGATGAGAATGAGCACATGGACAAGGTACCTTATGCCTCTGCTATTTGCAGTCTTATGTACGCGATAGTATATATGAGGCTAGACATTGCACATGCAGTGAGAGTTGTTAGCAGGTTTATGAGCAATCCGAGAAAGCAACACTCGGAGGCTGTGAAGTGGATTTTCATGTATCTGAAGGGCATCTCAAGATCAACTTTGTGTTTCCGAAAGTTAGAGACACGGGATTGCAGGGATATGTTGATGCTGATAATGGTGGTAATGTTGATAGCAGAAAGAGCACATTCGAGTATGTTTACACCTTCGGAGGTACTGCGATTTGCTGGATTTCAAAGTTGCAGAAGATAATAGCTCTCTCTAGTTGTGAGGTTGAGTACGTTGCCATGACAGAGGCCACACAGGAGATGATGTGGATACAATCTTTTTATGCGGGAATTGGATCAGCACCACGAGGGGAGTGTGCAATACTGTGATAGCTAGAGTGCCATTCATTTGGCAAATAACACAGTCTACCATGCTCGCACGAAGCACATACAACTCCGGTACCATTTCATCAGATCAGCTTTGGAAGATGGAGTATTAGTGCTTGAGAAGATCCCAGGAAGTCAGAATCCAGCAGACATGCTGACAAAGGTCGTGTCGAATGATAAACTGAAGTTCTGTGCAACTTCAGTTGGACTTCTTGGATGAGGATTGGAGTCGCCGCTGCAGATGGAGACAAATGATTGAAATTAGTCTCCAAGTGGCTAATTGTTGAGTTGTGGAGCCTAATTCACCGCCGACACTATGAAGACCCTACGCATAGTGTGGAACGTTGATCGACTTGAGCGGACATGTCGACGTGGGGTTGGAATGGGGGTGGTAAACCCTCCTCCCGGGGGAGTAGGCTTGTATTATGTTCGCCATAGTTTTCGCTATATATAGACTAGGGCGCCGTTTTTTTCTTTCTTCGAGGTCGAACAAGAGAGAATTGTAAACTCAAACTCCCTATTTGATTATAGTAAAATTTGGAGCGGTAAAGTGGACGTAGCTCTCGCATTAAGAGTGAAAAATATGTGTGTGTTATTTGTTCTTCGCTTATTTATTGTTTTTTGATTAGATATGATTTGGGACTCAAATCCTAACACTAATTAATTTGAACAACTAGTTATTAACACTGGTGTAACTTAACAAACAGTGCCACAGAAATTCAACTAATAGTTGCATATCCCTAATTACAAGTTCAAATTTTAAACTTAAGACACTCTTAATTTGCTAACAATAGTAGTTTTTTCCTTCCAAATTGAATATCTCGTTTTGCTTTTCAATAGTTAAATCTCAACACTTTTTGCATCTTCTTATATTTTGAAAAATAAGATAATTGCTTCATGTTGTATTTTTAGTCTCCAAGCGTGTTTCTATTTATAGAAAACAAGATAGCAGTTCTGACTTTTCTATGATCAAGTAGACCTCGACGAACGTAAGAAGACATTCAATCTGCAAAAGAGGGAATAATCTTAGATAGGGACCTAGAGTGCTTATCTGGAAAAGGAATAAAGAATAAACTAGTAAGACTGATAAATTTAAGAAAAATATTATGTCCATCCCAAGTTGCATAGCAGGTAAGTCACTAGTCTTTTTTGTTTTTTGCCAGTTGGGTTGAGTTTGGATTTGTTGATCTCTCTTGATATGATAGGTGTTAAGAGTCTGACATCGGAAATGAAATGAGAACATGGATTCCTTATATAGACTTGGATAATCCTCACCCTACAAGTTAGCTTTTGGGGTTGAGTTAGGCCCAAGATTCATTATTTACATGCTATCAGAACCAGACTCATTCCAATTCTATGTTCATCAATGTTGGGTCCCCAAATTATGTCATCCACGCTCCAGTTAACGGGGTCTTGGCATGCGGGGGAGTATTAAGAGTCCCACATCGAAAATGGAATGGAAACATGTACTCCTTATATGGACTTGGACAATCCTCACTCTACAAACTAGCTTTTGGGTTGAGTTAGGCCCAAGATCCATTCTTTACAATAGGCTTGTGATGTACTTGAAGAGAAGGCAGCGAGTGCAAGAAGTGGCACACATGAACCTTGGGTGGTGGCATCACTGTTACGAGATCATCTTCTTTCCCCAAAGGAAAGAAAGGATCCGATATTATGGAAAAAGGTGCTCATGTCCCTCCTTCTCTTTTCTTTCTTTTTTTTTCTTCTTCTGCATTTTTGGTTCAGGGATTGTACTTTGGTTCCTACATTTCCTATGCCTAGTTGAAATGCTTTCAGAGTGTAATGTTCTTGATTAAAAATAGAACACAGTGTAACATTTTTGTAGGAATTACTGTATCCTTTACTATACTGCTCTATATTTTGTAGGTTGAGCAGTTGATTCAAGAAGATTCTCGTCTAGAGAGATACCCTAAGATGGTCAAAGGTGAATGTAAGGTGGTATGGGAATGGCAAGGTATGAAAGGCATTTTACCGTCTTAATGTTGAGTTTACAATTGCTGTTGTTGATCCGTTCACCTTTTGGCTAACATGTTCTTTCTACGCAGTTGCTGATTCTTTCTCTAGCTAAAAATCAATTAGTTAACGACATTTGCAGAAAAAAAACTTTATGCATGGAAAAAAAGTTCACACAATTTCACGTTGATTGAAACACATAATAGTAATTTTTACTCCTATGGATGTCCTTTAGAAACACTTGTTTTCCTGTCTAGCAATTGGAATTTGTCATTAAGAAACAGTTTTCTTTTTTTTTGCGCTGAATGGTGAACACGCTAGTGATATGGTAAAGTTGACGAAGTAACTCGCAGCCGCTACTCTCTCGAGTGCGCACAGGGTAAACCCCGGACTGACGCAATAGCCTGCAAACCACGTCAGCCGATTAACCACACTTGACAAGCCATGTGTGACAGGCTCAACCAAGAAGATTTATGCAGGGGATCGAACTCGTGACCTTGCGGTCCCGTGCTCTACTGCTACACCAACTTGGCTACCCTTGCGGGTTAGTGATATGGTAAAGTTGTTAATTGGTTTATGAGTTTTTGTTTTTTGTTGTTTTCTTTTTTGACTTTTTCTCCTTCATAAAGTTTTTGTAGAAAATTTAATTGCATGTCTTCGTCCAATGATAGCAGTAAATAGTCAATCAGTTTCGACTTTCGAGGTATTGAGAGCCAAAATTATAGGTAGCATACTACGATACAGGGTTGAGTATCACCAGAGGCTTTCCACCTAACCTGTTGCGAACTTGTGAAGAATGTTTTCAAGCCAGTGCATTAATGAGAGTCATAGATTAAGAGAATAGACTGAATATGATAGCAACTTATAGTAGGGTCAAGACTCCATGAGAACTCATAAATTGTCAAGAGCATAGCCAAACAATATTCTCGTGGCGTAATAACTGCCTCAAGACACTGAAATTCAAAGACACAGACCAGATACTTTGCACGAGATCTATGCCTTGCCTTGCTAAGGGTAAAACTCTTTACCACATTTTAGTGGGGAAAAGTAAGAACATAGGACAACAATAGCATGACTGCATGAGTAATCATACTACATTTGCTTTAGTCGTGGAACTCTTACTGTTTGTCCCTCCCTCTCTCTCGCTTTCCTTATTTCTTGAATTTGACTTTGGTCTTTCTGTTTTTTCTAGTTGAGGGTTCTTTAAGCTCTTCAGGCAAGAGAAAGAAGGCCAAGGAAAGCAGGCTACCATCAAGTCAACATGCAGAAGTCTCCCCTCAGCAAAGAAACTGGCCATGGAAGGCCAAGGAGCATGTGAAAGCTGAGCTTTAACCTACACTCTTTTCCTCATGATTTAAATTGTTGTTGAAAGAAATAATCCCTTGATTATTCTCATTAATGAATGAGTATATATACAATTTACAATTTCCATAATAGGAAAATCCTATTCCTAAAATCTTATTCCTAAAATCTTATTCTACTTGGACACTAACTATACAATTATGGTAAGTGTATAATTCTAATAATGTAATATTTACACTAAAATATTACAACAAACAATACCAAATTAGTAGTCCAAACCATGGGCATAACCGTGTATATTTAACACACACCCGCAGTCATAGCGCGCGGTCTTCGTACGCTGAGACTGTCCCTAAAATCGTCAAAAAGGACCGAGGGAAGACCCTTTGTAAAGATGTCTGCAATTTGATACCTGGAAGGGACATGGCAGACGCGTACTTGTCCACGAGCGACCTTTTCGCGAACAAAGTGAATGTCCATCTCGATATGTTTAGTGCACTGGTGCTGAACCGGATTACCAGACAGGTAGATGACACTAACAGTATCACAATAAACCAAAGTCGCTTTCTGAATAGGACAATGAAGCTCTAAAAGCAGATTATGTAACCAACATGATTCAGAGATCACATTAGCTACCCCTCGATACTCGGCCTCTGCACTGGAGCGGGACAAAGTCGACTGACGTTTCGCAAACCATGAGACCGAATTGTTACCAAGAAACATACAATAGCCAGACGTAGACCGTCTGGTGTCCGGACAGCCACCCCAATCAGCATTAGTATACGAGACAAGTGTAGACGTCGATGATGGATATAAATGCAAGCCATAGTCAAGTGTCCCCTGGATGTACCGAATAATGTGTTTGAGCGCATTCATGTTATCAACCCTGGGATCATGCATAAACAAACACACATGTTGTACGACATATGTAATATATGATCTCGTGAACGTAAGATATTGAAGGGCCCCTGCAAGATTGCGATATCGGGTCGGATCCTCGTAAGGAGAGCCAGCTGCAGCACCCAATTTGGGTTTAGTATCAACCGGAGTGGAAATGGACTTACATGATGACATCCCAGTCCTTTCAATGAACTCGGCTGCATACTTCCTCTGCGATAAAAACAACCCATCTGTATGACGAGTGACAACAATCCCCAAAAAATAACTCAATGGCCCCAAGTCTTTCATGGGAAACTCAGAACTGAGCATTGTCATGATAGACTGACGTAAGGCATCGGAAGAGGCAGTCAAGATAATATCATCCACATATAATAGTATTTAAGCCAAGGAAGAACCACAATGATATATGAACAAGAAATTATCCGACCTGCTGTGAGTGAACCCAATATTCTAAACATAGTCGGCAAGCCTCTTATACCAGGCCCGTTGAGACTGCTTAAACCCATATAAGGACTTTTTCAACAGACAGACATGATGAGGATAATTGGGATCGCTAACCCCGAAGGGCTGATGCATATAGACTGTGCTCAGCTTGGCTCTTTCGAAAGCATGGTCCATTCATCAGTTAGATGTGAAGAATGTTTTCTTACATGGTAATCTCAAGGACTAAAATATTATAACAAACAATATCAAATTAGTAGCCCAAACCATTGGCATAATCGTGTATATTTAACAGTTGTATAGTAGTACTTTTTATCTGGCAAAATGTAGCTCCCAGTGTCATGCTCTTAGGTTCATGATACACGTCTTAGAATAACCTTGTAAATCTAATTATTTGTCTGGCGTTAGCACATAAGTGTGCAACAGAAAACACAACAATTTTGGCAATAACAGTATTCAAGTGGAAGCTTCATGGTCCTTTAAATGTGCTTTCCTTATGTCACATTTCTGTTTAATTGTGTTTGATTTATGATTAGATACTATGATGTCCTCCTCTACTTCACATAATATACCTTGAACTTTGATGGACTATTTTGCCAGCTAGCTAAGCCCCACCTGACATGAGAATGAAAATGGATTGAACATGAATGCCCTATGCTTTGGTCTCTGATTCTTTTTGTTTCTAAGATAATTCTACTTTCATACACTTCTATCACTTAATTCTAGAGTTAAGTTAGGTTAAAGGTTCTTCTGGGGATTGAAAGGTGAAGATTAGGAGGGAAAAAAAAAAGAAAAAAGAAAAAAGAAGGCCATTGTCAAGTGATATGAGATCTATTATATACGTTGTGAAATTGAAAATTGGCTCGAGGGCAAAATTGAAGTAAAAAAATGTAATATAAGTATAAATAAAAATATAAATAAAAATAAGAGAAAAAACTAAAATAATGACTTAGTGTCGGCAGAGTGTGAGACTCACTAATGCAATGGCACTTGATAGCATGTCACATTGATCTATCCCCCCAACGGGCCATTACAGCAAGTGCATTTATTATGCTTTTTTTCTTGTAAACTCTCACTTCACCCGGGCGAATCAATAATGTTTCCGCTTACATGTTCCCCGGGCATAGCGGGATGACAAAGGAAGATAACTTAAAATTCAGCTGGAGGCCTGCATCGTGGATTCGAACCATGATGAGAGCAATTTGATCTCTTCTGGGGTAGCACATTGTAGGTGATATCAGTTGCTTTGTTCTCAAACTCTGGTCATTCAGTCACATCCCGCGATTTACTGGTAGTAATGCTGAGGGATCAAAATTACTATCTCCATGAATAGTCTGACGTAAGCCGGTAAGCTGGATATCAAAATAATAATAATAATGTTTCCGCTTACCTTTCGTGTGATTTGGATTTTCAATTTATTTGTTGGGAGTAGACCTATTGTATCACTAGGGTAAACTTGAGTCGCCGTTTTTAATGTTTGATATTTGCAATAAGTGTTTTTGTGTCCTCAACGAATAAAAATAATAATTAAGGACAACCTGTTGACTAAAGAATCATAGTTCGAATCTAATTAATAAGCTCAATTTTCTACTTCTATTTTCTTTTTTTTAAAGAAGAAGAAAAACCTTAAAACATGAGACTCGTTTTATGCTACATCTAAATTGTGTTTATCGACACATTTGGATGTAATCAATGAACTGACCTTGATATATCTTGAAAATTTATTGAAAATGATCACTTTTGATCAAAATTAACTATTTTTTCAATGATTTTAAATTTTGTGGCTATTTTTTTTATTATAAGTCCAGAAAATGATTATTTTTGAATTTTAGCCATCTAAGTTATGGAAGTATCAACATGTTCTGTTATTATTGGACAGAAAATCCAACAGTCCATTTTAGAAATAAACAAATAAAAAAAATTCGGTGATATTAAATAATTTTGGCAGATATAAAACTTATGGATCTAAATTCTTAGTAATGCTCCTATCATTGTAGTCTATCTATGCATCATTCAACGCATAGACAAATTTGTCATAATAATTGTCCCTTTCCCCACTAATAAAATAGTATTACTAGATCTTTTTAAACCAGATTTGGTACGATGTAGAATCATGAGAATACCTCTTTTTCTTTCTAATGGAAAAATAGATCTGAAATACACTTGTATCTTGTGTTTTTATTTTCGACAAAATACTTGAATAACTAAACATAAGTAAAATAATTGTCTTACCAAATTAAAATAACTTGGCAAAAGTTCTCTTTTAAGTAAGGTGTGCTCGTCTTTAAGCAGGGACGGCTCAACAAGATTGAAGGCCTAAAATTAAACTTAAAAGGGAGATTCTGTTTTTTTTTTAAAAGAAAAGATCATCATATATTTTTTTTATTTAAAGTCTATTTTTCTAGCCTTTTTAGATATAAAGTCATTAATTAGTGTTTTATAATCAATTTGTTCTAACATTTTTTTTTTCAATTGATGATACATCTAATCCAAATAATTAGTTTGTCAAATTTTCTCCTTTTGAGTAACTGAATTCATATTTTCTAGTTGATATATTTAAATTAAATAAATTCTAATAATAACTAAATCGAGAATATATACTTATGAAGTAAGAATATCAACACTCACAAATTTTCATTGAAAAAATATAATATTAAAGTTAGAATAATAAAATTCGGCTCAAGAATTTGATAAGTTGATATAATGATATCGAAATAGTGTTGCGACAGCTGCTTCAATATAATGATTGATTGTTCCAATGTTCGAAATTTTCAAGAAAACACCAAAAGATAATTTTTTATCTTTTGTAAGTAAACACAATAAGTTTTGCGGCCGTTTAGAAATTGGGAGACTTCAGAATATTAAAAATAAAAATAGTGAAAGGGAGAATGAAAAAAAATAAATATAGAAATAATAATGTGGATTCGTTATTATGATAAAAATGAGGTAATAGAACAGAACCCACCTAAGGATATCATAATTAACTTGAAATTGTTTCACTCACCAATTAGTACAACGTGCCCACATTAAAAGGTAAAAAATTATTGAACTTTCTCCAAAAAAATTCTATTAAAATTTAACAAAACAGTACACATAATTTTTTTTTAAAAAAATATATGATACATTTAGTAAAACATGGGCCCCAAGTGATTGCTTCAGTTGACTTATGGTTCAGCCGTGTATGACTTTAAGTTGAATGAGGTATCAAAATTCTGTATTCAAAAGTGGATAAAAAATACGAATGATGGTCGAAGCCTATGTGAATTTGAATAACTTTATTCTTCGTTAAAAAAGTCGAAAAATATATCCTATCGTTATCGAAGTGACTCAAAATTATCCTTTTAAGACTAAAAGACCTGATTTTTTAAAATTTGAATTTATATTTTTTATCCTAAATTATCTGCTACATATCCTAACTAAACAAACTGATCAAATTTATCCTTACTTTAAACATATGATTCAATTTATCCTCCATACTACATGTATGATTGAAATGTTAAATTTAGGTATTTTTTCCTTAAAGGGGTCATAAGCAGCGCAAATCTGAATTAGTTAGGACTCTAATAATACTAGTAGGAAATAAAAAAAAATTAAATATTTCATTCAACTAAAAGAAAAGAAAAATCACATGTAAATCTTGAAATTTTGCATATCTCATTTTTTAAAAAGTAAATAATATTGGAAAAAGCTGTAATTTAATTTAAAAAAATGAATTTAGTCCTTCTTAATCATCCAGTTGCTGACAATATTCCTAGGTATACATAAAATAAAAATAAAAAGAACAAGAGTCCTAGCGCGGTCTCTCCACCTTTTTCACACTGGTATCCATTATCCCCTACTAGAGTTGGAGTCTAGTGAGCCCCAGTCACATGCGAATCAATAAGTGATAAGGTGATTGGGATATAATTATTTTGATATCACGAATTTAAATTCGTATAATAACAATTTTTGCTGAAATATTACAGACTGTTGCTGGATTCGTGTCCGGTCACATATTCTCAATTTATATTTCACTTGAGGCATTGATCGCCTTCGTTACTTTCACCTTCACAAATACTTGGAGTCTAGTGAATCTCTTCATTTTTACTGCTCATAAAGTTTAATTCAACTATTAGTACTTCTACTACTACTACATATGCGACTCCATTGATTCACTCCTCATCCTCATGCTCATTTAAAAAAAAAAAAATCTAATCTTGTTTTTCACTGCATTTATAGCAGCATATGTGGAAGCTGCTTCTCTCTGTTTATTAAAACCTTTGCTTCAGATCTCTCACTTGTCTAGTGAGGACTGAGAAACTTCACTTCAGATTTCTCACTTGGTAATCAGCTAAAGTGATCTTTTTTTTCTTCCATTTTTGTCCTTTGCTGCAATTGTTTTGGTCTCTGTGTAGTAGTGATGCAAAGTTTATTGCTTAAGGTTCTTGTTGTGTGATAAAGTTTTGATCTTTTTTGTGTATCTATTTGGTTTCTTTAACTCTGTGGATCAATCGGTATGATTTCTATAACTCTTTTTTCCATTTTTGTGCTTTGCTGTTTGGGTCTCTGTGTAGTACTGATCCAGAGTTTGTTGTTTCATTTCTTGTTGTATGATAAAGTTTTAATCTTTTGTGTACCCATTTGGTTTCTTTAACTATGTGGACCAATGGGTATGATTTCTTTAGCTCTTTTTTCCATTTTTGTGTTTTGCTGTTTGGGTCTCTGTGTAGCACTGATCCAGAGTTTGTTGTTTCATTTCTTGTTGTATGATAAAGTTTTAATCTTTTGTGTACCCATTTGGTTTCTTTAACTATGTGGATCAATGGGTGTGATTTTATTTGAAAAGGGTTAGTTTCAGTTTCACGAGATGTGCATTTGTGATTTCTTGTTGCAGATAATTCAGTTCATTTTCTTATTGTGTTGATTACTAGATGCACTTTCTGTTTTATCTTTTAAGTTGTTAAATTTGCCCTTTTTCTGACTTCTTTTTAGTGTTCAAAGAGTAGTCAGCATTATGGTGATGTAGTCTTACTGTTTTCTTTGATAATATATTGGTTTTATGTGAATATGAAGTAAATGACATGTTAAAGATCTGTTTCCTAGTATGAAAATATTAAATTCTTGTTAATTACTTAGTTATTTGATCTTTTGTATACCCTTTTGCTTTCTTTAACTTTGTCGATCAATGAGTATCGAAGATCTGAGAAGGTGATTTTAGTTAAATATTTGAATCTGTTAATCACTTGATGCATTAACTGTTTTGTCTCCTCAATTGTTAGTTTTTGTAAAAAGATCTTTTCAATCAGAAGTAGGTTTCATGGTAATGTATTATTCTATGAGTTCTTTGGTAAGATCTTTGACTTCAGTTTGAGTAGTCATCTCACTCGACTGTTGTACTGCTCACAAAGTAAAGCAAGGAAGTTAAAGAAGCATTTATGTTCCAATATGAAGTTTAAATCTTGTATATATGGTAAATACCTAGTATGGATTCCTCCTTTTGTGCAATTAGATTATATTAGGTCTGCTTGTGGATATGAAGCTACTGTTTCCCCTGGCTTGAGATGATTATATGAAACTTATTTCTGGAAGAAAAGTATCTTTTGTATCCTGGCGATTGCTAGAAATTCTAACTTCTTTATTCTACAGGGAATTTCTGCTGCTGCCGCGAGCACATAATGGCGTCGAAGTATCATGGACCAAACAACAAAACACGGAGACCGATCTCTATATTGATTGTAATTGGCCTTTGCTGTTTCTGTTATCTAATAGGAGTTTGGCAGAAAAGTGGTTCCGGAAAGGGAGATAAATTAGCACTAGCAGTGACCGAGCAGACTGCTGACTGCAATATCTTTCAACCGGCCACTCTGGATTTTGAATCACACCATAATTATGTGGAAACGCTTGAAACTTCAGAACCAACAACTAAGAAATTCAAATCATGTGAAACTAAATACACTGACTATACTCCGTGCCAAGAACAAGACCGAGCTATGACATTCCCACGGGAAAATATGATATATAGAGAAAGGCATTGCCCTCCAGATGATGAAAAGCTTCGTTGTTTGATCTTAGCACCCAAAGGATACACAACTCCGTTTCCATGGCCAAAAAGCCGTGATTATGCCTACTATGCTAATGTTCCTTACAAACACTTGACAGTTGAGAAGGCCGTCCAAAACTGGGTACAGTTTCAGGGAAATGTTTTCAAATTTCCAGGAGGAGGTACTATGTTCCCTAGAGGAGCAGATGCATATATTGATGAACTCGCGTCTGTGGTTCCAATGAAAAGTGGCATGATAAGAACTGCTCTTGACACTGGCTGTGGGGTATGTTCTTTTTTTTTTCTCTCCTTTCCCTTACAGTTTTACTAGCTTAGAGCTGGGACAGAATGGACAAGTGCGAGTTCTAGAAACTCTGTGGTGTACAATTTGGAAGTTAAACAGGTATTCAACTTTTCAAAAACTCACATAGAGGGGAAATTACAGGGATATATTACGGAAATGTTTCTATTGCATCAATTGTAGCTGCAGTCTGCAGATACCTCCACACTCCAATAACGACTTCTTTTTTTTACTTCTGTTAAGAACCTCTATTAACATATCGATTCTTGACTAGTTCACATTTACTTGTACTAGTGCTATTTATAGTGGCTATGCTATTGAAAGCAAAATGGGATATTTAGTCAGTGCGGTCATTGAATTGACTATCTAAATTAAATACTTCCCATCTACCTGTGAGAATACCTTTTCTCCTTGCTTGGAAGGATACTATTCCAATTGATTTAATACTGTGAATGTTGATAATTGCTTCTGTTACTGCTGATTTACTAGAATAAAGTAGTTTAGTTGAAGGAGAGTCTTTGTTTAAATTTAAATTTAGTAAGATAAGTTTAGTTGGGATATCTTAGGATTTTGATTATTATTTTGCAGATTTTCTGTTTTCAAGTTGGCTATTTAAAGCCCTATATTCTTAATAAAATTAAAAGAGAGAAAATTTCAATCGTTCTTCCGACCATATTTTGCGGCACCATTTTTGGAAAACCCAACAGTGAATCTTTGAAATTTTAGAAGTCTAATTTAACTTGCAGGTCATAAAATAAGTAGTCTATCCTTCACCTCCTTTGATAAACATTGTAAAATCTTGCTTTCAAGTTTAAAATCTCAAAATTAATAAAGTGTTAATCACACTTGGAAAAGGCAACATTATGGCCTGGAATATCTGCAAGTTCTTCTCAATGCTGTTGTTGATTTTTTTTTCTTCCTGTTTTTAAGTAATTACATTCTACAGAAAAAGGGTTTCTCTCTGCTTTAATGCTTGTAATTGTCCATCAAATATCATGCTTTTGAAGTATCGATAGTAGCCTCTTTTCTTGGATTCTGACAACTTGTTGTGTTCACATCATGTGACAAGGTTGCAAGCTGGGGTGCTTACTTGCTGAAGAGAAATATTCTGGTGATGTCATTTGCACCTAAGGATAATCATGAAGCACAAGTCCAATTTGCATTGGAGCGAGGTGTACCTGCTGTTATTGGAGTTCTTGGTTCCATACGCCTCCCATACCCATCAAGAGCATTTGACATGTCTCATTGTTCTCGCTGTCTGATTCCTTGGGCATCAAACGGTATATCTGCAAGATATAAATTAACAAGCTTACCGAATTTTCTGATATTGGCCTTTTTTTACTCTTCTCTATCTATCTTATTAGATGGACTTAAGATCTGTTGAACCTTTCGGAAGCATAAAATTGGAAAAAGTACTTATCAGAAAAGAAAATTTTGAAACAGTTTAGGTGCTGATGACTCTGAAAATATGTTTGACTCGATAATGGGAATTTTTAATCTGATATTGAATATTTTATGTCACCTTTAATAGGGACTGCAATTCTTTTCCAACTTAGATAACATATTATCCAGTCACCAGTGAACATTTGGATATCCTGTTTGTTTTGTCTTTTTGGAGTTGCACATTTGACCTAGCGTCATAGCTTTGTAAGTATATCATTTTTCTACGTTCCAAAACCTTTTGACTATTTGATTTTATGAGTTATGTTTGAAGGTAGAGTTCTTAATCCATGTGGCATCTCAGTGATATTTGCTTACTGCTCTGAGCTAAGCTTGAGTAGCACAAAATATTAACTGCCAAACCTGAGATGGAAACAGGCTTAAGGAAAAAAAAAAAACAGGCTAAGGTAATTACTAAATTATTACAGAAAATTTTAATATTCAGGGAGGGAGGGGCAAAGTATGCGTTGATTCCGCAGGGCAGATAAGCCTTTGTCTACTAACTCTAAAGTATCATCATCTTGGTGTATATTAATGGAACTGTTTATTTATTAAAAAAAGAAAAGTCTTAGCCTGCTAAGTTTTTATGAAAAAAGTTCTGATGTTGCTGCGAAGTTTTGGACTGTATTGTTTGGTGTAATTTATTTCATTCTTTACACAAATGATGTCAAATTCTTTTGTGTAGGACCCGCTTAAAACTGGAAGACTGAGTATGTTCGTAGTTAGTACTGAAAAATTAGTCGTTCATATATGCTATAGATAAAATTTGGAATACTATATCTTAGAATGCATAAATTATTGAAATATGAGTTCCACCTTTTAACAGTTTTAAGTGTTTAGAGAGGAATAACCACATAGATGTTACAATGACAGATACCTGCAAGATCCAAGACCTCGACCTGCTTTGGTACATAAATTTAAAGGTGGAATCAACCATTTAACAGGATTTCTATTGATAAATACTGTACTCTGTTAGTGATTAAACTAAGAACCTTTCTAAGAATTTCTCAGTTCATTAAATGTTTTTCACGCTGTACTTGCCCTTTCTATTGGTCTTCAAGTATCATCCGGAGCATTGAGAGCTCTATTAACGATACCTTTGGAAAGGAAATATCTAGAACCATTGGAATTCTCAAATAGGAGAAAGGCATATGGGGTACTGGAGATCAAGTCACAAGGAAAAGATTTGACGGAGATTTGGGTTTTGGAATGAGCTTATATATAGCATAACAGATTTCCATTCAAACTGTAAATTCCCCTGTGTAAGAGGAAAGATCCTTTTGGAATCATGTATTGAATAAATTTAGGTGCTGTAAATTAATTCTTTTCAAGAATTAATTGTAAGTAGTGACTGTGACTTTAGTTTATCCAAAGAAAATTAAAATTGTCAGCGACAACTTTGACTTTAAATGATGAATTTTCTAGCTTGCTGATAGTTAGCTTGTATGTGCAGAGGGCATGTACATGATGGAAGTTGATCGAGTTTTGAGACCTGGTGGATACTGGATACTGTCTGGTCCTCCACTCAATTGGAAGACTTATCACAAAGTCTGGAACAGGACAAAGGAGGAATGTAAAGCCGAGCAAAAAAGGATTGAAGACTATGCTGAGCTTCTTTGCTGGGAGAAGAAATACGAAAGAGGTGACGTAGCTATATGGAGGAAAAATATAAATGGAAAATCATGCAGAAAAACATCTGCCAACATATGTCAAACAAAGGATACTGATAATGTCTGGTGAGTTACTAGATCCCTACTTGTCAAATTACTCTTATTTATACTCCAGAAACCCCCTTCACTGTGCTTTTGTTGTGAAAGGTACAAAATTATTAGTCGCTTTTGAGTCCAAACTGTTTATCTCTTTAGTATAACCATAAAATATTTAATGCTAGATTGTTATCCCATTATGTAATTACTAATTTATGTTTATCTTTCCACAATATATATAATGGTAATTCAGGTATAAGAAAATGGATGCATGCATAACCCCCTACCCTACCGTTAAGGATTCTGATGAAGTAGCTGGAGGGGAATTAAAGAAGTTTCCTGCTAGGCTTTTTGCAGTTCCACCACGTATATCCAAGAAAATGGTTCCTGGGGTGACAGTTGAGTCTTATCAAGAGGATAATAAGCTTTGGAAGAAACACATCACTTCTTACAAGAGGATCATTAGCCTACTTGGCACCACAAGATACCACAACATAATTGACATGAATGCCGGACTTGGAGGATTTGCAGCAGCACTAGACTCTCCTAAACTGTGGGTGATGAATGTTGTGCCAACTATTGCTGACAACACTCTTGGTGTCGTATATGAGAGGGGGTTGATTGGCATATACCACGACTGGTATGTATCACCAATGGTTTCTTATCAACTAATTTTTTCGCAAATGGTAAAGAATTTTGCTAGTTTACTTAGGTAGGCATTTGAGCTTCAAGAATTCCATAACCTTCTTCCCCTTATTTACCGAACAGCTATAGCATCTAATGAGATAATTCAAATGAAATATCCAAGACCTACTGTTGCTTGCATGTTTGAGGAAAATTTAAGATTTCATATCGGAGATATTTTCTATCTTCTGTCAATTGCCATCAATGTTATCTCTAAGGTCCGTTGGGGATTTAAGCGCAATAAAGCGTGAGCTTTAGTGTAAAAAGTCGCAAATGAAGTAAAGGTATAATATGTATGTTAGTCCAAGACTAATCATAATAAGCATGAATAAGAAAAATTTATGGACAAAGCAATTGAAAAGAGATACGATAAAGTGAAATATCAATTGCTTAGTGTCGTGTCTTCAGCAGAGGCTCATTGGCAAGGAAAAGTATGTCTTAGAGCCTTGATGACTACACGGAAGCGTGCATTAAGTGAGCGAAACGCTCAACATGTTTTATGCCTCGCTTCAGGACTTAGCGCGCCTTTGACAATACTGATTGTCATTCCTCTGTTACTGTTTTACACTGGGAATAGTTGAGAATATCGCTCCTGATACTTGGACTAATTTTGATTTTCTTCTCTTTTCAGGTGTGAAGGCTTCTCTACGTACCCGAGGACATATGACCTCCTTCATGCTAATCGCTTGTTCACTCTGTACGAGGACAAGTAAGTGTTCTTAAATTCTTAAAAGAAATCGATCTATTAGTTGGATATGTTACATAGAAAAGAGACAAAAAGCGATACTGATACTTAAAGCTTTATCATTAAACAGGTGTGAATTTGAAGATATTCTCCTAGAAATGGACCGTGTTTTGCGTCCTGAAGGGTCTATCATTCTTCGAGATGGAGTTGAAGTCTTGAACAAGGTCAGGAAAATCGCCGCAGGCCTGAGATGGGAAACTAAATTAGTAGATCATGAAGATGGACCCTTGGTGCCTGAGAAAATTTTTGTTGCTGTCAAACAATATGTTGTTGAAGGTGATGACGACCAAAACACGCCAAACGATGAATGAGTCGTGCCAATATTTTGAGTATATAGGAAAACCTGACAATTCTAAAAGATTTCCAGGCAGAGATAAGAAGGTTTCTTCTCAAAGATGGCATACAAAAATAGTGCAACTTCTCATGTAGAGCAATTTTAGTTATTTTTTTCATTGATGTGTGAGTTTGGGGAGAGTGGTTAAAAAAACAAGACCTTTTTCTCCAAATAATGAAGCAAAAGAATTCACTAGTGATATGTATGATTGAGAGCAATTTGGTAGTTGTTGCCACTAGTTACAAAATTAAATGTTGCAACATTTGTAAGTCTTATTTTTTTGGCAATTTAATTTATTTAAACTTTTCATTTGCCTAGTAAATTGTGATACAGTATTAGGCCTCTTAACTATATCTATTTTGTCTAAATTTTGATGGCCCAATTGCTCTTCATTGTGGCCATTTCCTTGATTTCCAAGTTTTAAAAAAAAAAGATTCAAGAGTTCATATGGTTTATTGAGTTTTCTTATCTTGTATTTTATGGTATAAGAAGTATTCTTGTTAATATGAACTCTCAAATAGGAAATAACAGTGTGCCAGAAAACACACACACACACATCGAGTAACCATACCTATATGCTTTTCAAATTTAGAATTATTAATATCTATACCCATTATGTTAATAAAGAAATTATTCAGTCTGAAAAATTAGTATCTTCATTTCACTTTTTCAAGAAGGATTCGTGCAGTATCCTCAGATGCTCGCTTAGCTCGCTTATACTGTTCTCATTTTTAGCCCAAATAGTAATAATTAGACATGACATGACACATCTAGAATTAGGGTAGACGGCTAGTAGATAGTGGAGCATTTTCTCTTCATAGTGGTAAAATGGAGTTTGTCTGGAGCATCTATTTGTTTTCTTACCAGTATTATTACCATTATGCTAGCATTATCTTATGCTTCGATTCTATTACTATTGTTATTTTTTGTTTAGTTTGGTTTATCTTTAATATTTGTACTATCGTACTTTCTTTTTTCAATATTTTAATTATAGCTTTTATTACTCTTGCATTTCTTTCATACCATTTTCTGATTATTTTTTTTTAGCCGAAGGTATATCGGAAACAACTTCTCTACCCCTATGAAGGTAGGAGTAAAGTCTGCGTACACCCATCCTCCCCAAACCCCACTTATACTGAATATGTTATTTTTGTTGTAGTCTACTAAAAGAGGGAATTGTTTAGAGTATATGTCTAACTATTCACCCCTCTCCATACCCCACTTATAAGATTATACTGAATATGTTGTTTTTGTTGTAGTCTACTAAAAGAGGGAATTGATTAGAGTATATTCACTTCTAATTAATATGACACGTTTCCTCTTGGTTAAATGATTAATAAGATCGATCGTCTAGAAAGCTAGACTATTCTTATATGTTTGTGAGCACAAGTTTAATCTACTAAAAGAGGACCAACCTCATCATATATAGTAACTAGAGAATACGTCTGATCAATCGGCTAGAGAGCAAGACTGTGCTGGTTAAAATCGAAGCAATTGGTGACTTTTCCTGGGGGAGAATTTGTGGAGTAAATTAAGCCAGTACAACAGTACTCACAATTCAAAACCATGTGCTGGTTAAAATTTATGTGCATGTCACTGTACATGTACCTACCTAGCCAACCAACAAGCAAAATGTGTAGCAGAAATCAATAAATCATCAAGTAAAAATATGATTCAGCACTTGAAAGAAATAATTCCTTGATTATTTTCATTAATTGAATAGGTATATATACAAGATATAAAATAGGAGAATCCTATTCCTAAAATCTTATTCTACCATAATTCTAACTCTACAATTATGGTAGTGTATATTCTTAATTATGGTAACAAATACATTACAATATACTACACATATAATTTTCTAATATACAATATTCTTACCTTGTCTAATATTCACATGTACCAAAATCGTGAGCCTCAAATATGGGCAGAAACCGAGAGTGAATATAAGGCAATATACACATATATATTGTGTGTATATTGCCTTATTTAACAGCACTATCTTTTTGTTAACCTAAAAAATGTGTACATTATGCTAAGAATTAATGCCCATATATATGTTGGCTAAAAAGGGTTCGTCCTTTCTACTCTAAGTGGTAGACAACCAGACAATTTACCAGACATTTGCCTATTTTTTCAACTTTTGCTATCATTTGAAAAAAGGACACTTCAATTTCACTAGCCATATGTTCATATAGCCATGTGATTAATGTTTGCTTAGCTTATAGCCCATTGATAAGCTTTGAACCCTAATTTTGTCTATAAAATTAACTCCCTACGCCTGTCCCATTTAACTCCAAAATCGATCAAATTTAGTCTTGATAAACAAACAATGCTAACCAAATTATACTAATAACTATGTCTCAGCTTCAAGCAAGTTGGAAAAAACAAACCAAATTGTAAGGGATGAAATATGTAATTAGAAATTAATCAAAAGCTTTTTTATGATGAATTTCAGGACAATCTCTTTTGTATATTCTCATTGAATTTACGTTATATATATCGTCGGTGTAATTTTTTTTTATATCAACTCACTTTACTTGTTGTAATAGGTAACTCATCTTATTTTCAAAATTATAAATTTTATGTTTTTAAAAGATAAACCTATAAATATTCTTTAGATAACCTGACGGTGTCAAAAAATCTTTACACGGACTATATAACTTAAACTCATTCCCATTACACAATATTCATAGGCCAACCACCTAAAAAAGGTTGAAAAAATGCTAATATCTGACAATCGAACAAGAAAATGGTTAGTCTAAGTCATAAATATATTGAGAATTAGACCATTGATTTTCATTTGTTTACACTTTTAACTATATTGTACCTACTATTTGCTCCCTTTTCTCTTTTCCTATGTGCTATTACTATGCCTTTAAATATGTTACCTGGTTTTGTTTAAGTCATTTTAAGTAGTCTTGATCGATCTACCAAAATCTCGAGCCGTCCATTTAAGTAGCTTATGTTTCATTTCTATGTCGTAATTATACTATGTTCAACTTTTTGGGCGTTAGATGTGTTTGGTATGATGGAAAATAATATTCGGAGATTATTTTTTTGAAAAAATAAATGATTCGTCGGCATTTGATTGTCAAGAATTATTTTATATGGAAAATGTTTCCTATCCAAGGTGGAAAAATGGCTTCCCCTAGAAATTTGTCAGCCTAGTAGGTAAATAGATAAAAAGTGTCCAATATATTCAATTGATCGTCACTTATGTTTGGCCTACCTCACAAAGAGGTTAAAGATTTATGCTAAATGAGAAGAAAATTATATTATTCTTTATCCATATTTATATTAAATAGTTTAACATTTTAAATACTACAGTATGTTATATCATTTCACAACCCAAATAGGAAAAGGAAAATATCACCTTTTGTGAAAAAAAATTAAATTGTTCCAATTGTCTAACATAATAGAGAAACCCCATGTACTCTTTTTGCCAATAATATAATGTGGAAATTGGGTGACCCCCTTTTTGCATTATTAAATCAGACACCAATATAAGAGTAATAATGTGTCATTTCAAGACTCATCTCATATATGCTTAGTGAGATATTGTCTAACTTCCTCTCTTTTGGGTCCTTACTGAAAACACCATATGCTACAATAATATTTTGAAATAACTTTTACTGGTCACCCCTTTATCGTATCTTGAATAATAGTCATGGTTAATGTTTTATTATTTTACTCATAGAATATGAAACTCCGTAACAATAGATGTTTTTTAAGAGTTTAAGTTATAAGAAATTTTTACATTATCTGTTATTTTTACCTGTTATAGCATGTAATTTAATTTATTTTATTTTCAAAATTATAAAGTTTACATTTTTAAAAAGACTTACCTATAAATTTGATTTAAGTGATTTGATTTAAGTGATTTGATAGTGTAATTCTTTTTACACTCAGATGCATATACTCATTTTGCAATTATAGAGATGAAAAGTGTGGTTATTTTATGAATTTTATCCTGTTCGGGATGAGTACGACTGAACAATACCAAACCAATAAAGCCTATGCAAATTGCTGTCTTTTGTATGTCTATTTGTTAGTAGTACTTTGTAGCTTCGTTGTATCCTACCAACTTTCCAAAAGGAAATTGACACTACGATTAGATGGATTTAATTTTACGAACGTACACTGACAATATAGAATCTTTTTTATATATGTAATTTAATTATGTTTTGATTACATTTTCTTTGATCAGAAAGTTTATCAGAAACAACTTCTTTATCTCATAAAGATAGGAATTTGTGGTGTAAATCTACTGCATCCTACTCTTTTCAGACTTCACTTGTAGAATTACTTTATAACTGTTGTAATTTAACAATGGTTATATCAAATTATTACTTCATTGTTTTACTTACTGGATATTCCTAAGCTAACAAATGCATATTTTCTCTTCTCTAAAGTCTACAAGAAATAAGTGAGAGAGGCAGCTGGATTCGAACCTATGTAAAAAAGCTTCAGCAAACTTACCGTCTACCGCTTTTGACCATTCGGCCACTCTCCTTCACGGGCCGAGGCCCCTCCACTGAGATTTTCTATTAATATGTTTGATCTTTAGAATAAATGTAGTGCTTGATGAGACACATAGCACTCTTATTATCAGATAATAAAACATACCTTAACTGCTCAAAGCCAAGGATCTCGATTAAAATTCCTTCGTGAAGAATTATATGTTATTATATATCATCTTAATTATTTGATAGTAAAAAGTATATATGTGTGTCACTGTATAAAACAATTGATTTTTAAGTGAGGGTAGAAGCAATATCCATTAGTTACATTAAAGAAGATTTGCGCGTAATGATAGTATTCATGTTAAGCCAAAAAATTAGATATGAGAGGGGTTTTCCATACAACGGTTAGTTGATAAGATGTTTGGAAATGATTGAGTAGTTTGAAATGTTTTGAATTTTGATGAAGTGAGAGGACCGGATATATAGATTGATAAAAAGAGATACAAAGATCTAAAAAAGAAAAAGACAGCCCGATGCATTAAGCTCTCGCTATGCATGGAATTCAGGGAAGGATCGGACCACAAAGATCTATTGTACACAGTCTTACCTCACATTTTTGCAAGAGACTGTTTCCACGGCTTGAACTCATGGCCTACTGCAAGAGGTTGTTTCTGCAAGGGACACAAAGATCTAAAGCTTTAAAATAGTGCGGCTTCCACTACTGGATCCTCAAGATTAAAAAATGATCAAAAACCATCTAAATTATCATATATTTTTTTGCGAATTTCACATCTCAATTATCAGTTATTCCCTTTTTTCACATGAATTATCACTGTCTATATATTCGTTATCTCTAATAACCATTTAGCATCAAGAATGTGTTAATTAAGATCAGCGATGTAAGTTGATTTATTTTAACTCCTTTTCAAAACCAAATAAGAACAAAGAAAAGAAATGAAAAGTCAAGTCAAGACAATCACTCTAAGTTTGAAACTTTAATCACTGATAATCAGAGTGATTGCAAATCTTATCCAAATTAAGAAAATGCCTAATTAATACTTACTTCACAAAAAAAATATTCCCTGAAAGATTTTAGTGGAGGACACTAGTATATGCTGTTATAATATATTTTGAGATATTTTACAAATTATTATTTTCCTTTTACTTTATGTCCTATACTAATTGTAGAATATTTCCTTTCTTTTTTAATTAGGAGTATCCTATAGAATATTTATTTTCTTCTAAGTTTAACACCTACATTAATTATAAAAAAATTATTTTCCTTTTTGGTTGGGATCTGTAATTTTTTGTTAAAAAATATTTATTCTTTTTAGTTCCCCATAAATAGTGATGTAGCTATCTATTTAATTCAACGCAAAAAACAGTTTCAATGAATTTATCATTGCTCTCTTTTGTTTTTCTTTAGTTTCTCTGCTTTTCATAACATAATATGCATGAGTATTAATAGGGGCGGTTCTAGTGGAGTGGGAGGGTGTTCACCCGAACATCTTTGGTAAAAAATTATATATTTTTTATTATTTTTTATGTATATATATGTAGATTTTGAATCCCCTGAACACAAGATTATAGAGGTTGATTCGATGATTTAAGGGGTTTAAAGTCCACTTTGATATTCCAAGTTGAAATTTCATCACCAATGTATGTATGGTAGGATAATAATTTACTTCATCCCAGTGAAGTGATGCTCACGCCGATCATCCATGAATTGACAAAGTTTATTACATATCATAAGTTATTAATCACTATAAACCTTTGTTGGAAATTTGTCTTAAGCGGGAGTTGCGTCTAACCATCTTTAATGACTTAAACACTAGAGTTCCGCATGTTGGAGACTTTGATTCTTCACACGTGCATAATCTACTAAGTAAGTAGATGACCGTAGGGCCAAGGATTGTCAAATTTCGTTGAGAAATGAAAGAGATATTGGTCCACGAAGTGAGGTGTTTGAAGCATGAAAAAAAGGTGGTAAAGATCAATCCTCCCACATCGGTGGGGAAGAAAGATTTGTTTAGTTTATAAGTCTCAAAGTTGGCTTTGTGTTTGGGACCCCAAGGGGTATCCCATGTGTTTAAAGGAGGGAGGACATGTATGTGCTTTGGTTCGAGGCTAAGCACACACGCGCAGCCGCCCGTCCGGTCCGGGCTCGGGCCGCGGGCTTCTTCTGATATTATCTTTTTGGACCCAAATTGCTTCATATTTACAGTTTGGTCCCTGAAGTTTCAGGTAAGTTAAATTGGGCAGAGAACTTGTGCGTTTGCAGTTGGTTTTGGAACGTTTACCAACATTAATATGCACTCAATTCAGTCATTACTTGGCTGAATAACTCTCCCTAATGGCTCTAATCCGTTGCACATCAATTCACCATTTATTTTGGCTGAATTACTACCTCCATAATTGTCATTACTTGGCTAGTAACAACAATTATGTGGGCAGTTGGTAAATCCTCTCCTTACAACTATATAATGAAGCATTTGCTCAATTATTGAGACTACACAAAACACACAAACGAAATCAGATTCTTCCTACAACTTTCCAGCATCATTTCATTACTCAAAGTATTCAAAGTAACACTTGAGTTTCCTTTGCTCATTTGCTGAGTTGTTATTTTATCTTGGGAGACTATTGTCCAGAACGTAGAAAGGATATATACGGGGTAATCTTGTCTTAAAGACAGAGTGTCATCACTCGACCCAGCATTCCAGTTTCTTATTCCAGTTTATTGAAATTTCAGATTGTTGTAATTTTAATTTGTTGTAATACTTAGCAGTTACTTATTTCCGTTTTTTGCACCATTGTAATCAACAACCTTAAAGTTCAAAGTATATATGAATTCTCAGTTTTGTTTGGCCTGGTTACTTATGAGATTAATGATACATGTTTGATGAAGAGAAGTTATCATTATGTATTACTTTTATTTCTACTAAATTGAAGGTAGCACTAATGTTAAGTCATTTATCACAACCAAATTAAAGTAGAAGAAAAACAGTCTCCTTTTGCAGAAATTAAACTTTCAATTATTCTAATTGTCTAGAAAAAATCAATAATTACTTGAATGTCAATAATTAACTGATAGAACCATGTGCTTTTGTTGCCAATAACGGGTAAATTGGGTACGGCCTTGTGCATACATATGTGATTAGACACCAATAAGAGAAATATTCCCTTTCATGACAGCTAATTATATGATAATAGTTTCTCACTGACATCCTCCATTTGTGGCCCTTGCACGAAACATGCAACATAATGCTGCAATTGACAAGTGAACAATGTTAAACAGTTTTACTAAGGAAATTGTCGACACTTCAGTGGCAGTTATTGACTTCTAAATATACAGTTCATCAGTTTCAATTATTGTGTCCGTAAGATGATATTAATCTCCCTTAGGGAATCTTTCTCATTAATATCAATATATATAATGTACAATATACAATCCTAATACAAGAGGAATCTCATTCCCAATATAAGAGGAATCCTAGTTTAGAATCATATTCTAATTATGGGTAGGGATTGTAGTGTTATACTTGTATACGTTTACACACACCCTCAGTCGGAGCGGGAGGAGGCCTAACGCTAAGACTGGGTCTGAAGTCAAGAAACAGTTGTCTTGGGAGGCCCTTCGTGAAAATATTCGCGTATTGATATGAAGAAGGCACATGCAATACCTTAATATGTCGGAGAGCAACCTTCTCACGAACAAAGTGGATGTCCATCTCAACATGCTTAGTTCGCTGATACTGAACCGGATTGTGAGACAGGTATATGACGGATATGTTATCACAGTAGACCAGAGACGCTTTTCTTAAAGGACACTGAAGCTCCAAGAGAAGGTTTCGGAGCCAACAGATCTCATCAACAACATTAGCAACTCCTCTATACTCAGCTTCTGCACTCGAATGAGATAAAGTGGCTTGCGATTTGGCATACCAAGAGATGTGATTATCACCCAAAAATACACAGTAGCCGGAAGTAGAGCGACGGGTGTCTGGACAGCCTGCCCAATCTGCATCTGTGTAGGATAATAACGAGTTCGGTGCGGAGGGGTATAAGTGTAGTCCATAGTCCAGTGTGCCTTTAACATATCGAATGATACGTTTGAGGGCAGTAAAATGAGGTTCCCTGGGGGCATGCATAAACAAGCATACATGTTGGACAACATAGGCAATGTTAGGCCTGGTGAACGTGAGATACTGAAGTGCACCTGCAAGACTCCTATACATAGTAAGATCAGTCACTGGAGTACCGACCAATGCACTAAGTTTGGATTTAGAATCAACCGGAGTGGCCATGATTTTGCAATTGTCCATCTTAGCCCTGTGCACGATCTCCTCTGCATACTTACGCTGGCAAAGAAACATACAATCTGCAGATCTAGTGATTGAGATCCCCAAAAAATAGCTCAACTTTCTCGAATCAGTTATGGAAAATTCAAACTTGAGCCGTGCAATGATCTCATCTTTCAACACATCAGTAGAGGTTGTAAGAACAATGTCATCCACATATAACAATAAATATGCAGTATCACGACCTCGGTGTAAAGTAAAGAAAGAGGTATCACATCTGATGCATGTAAACCCAAGGCGTTTAATGAACTGTGTAAACTGATCATACCATGCTCTGGAGCCTGTTTTAAGCCATAGAGTGACTTACGGAGACGACACACATATTGTGGGGCTGTTGGGTGGACAAAGACAGGCGGCTGGTGCATGTATACAATTTCTCGTAAATTCTCATGAAGAAATGCATTATTCACATCTAGCTAATGAATCGGTCAATTTTTACCCATAGCAATGCTCAGAACTGTGCGAATGGTGGCCGGTTTGACAACCGGACTGAAAGTCTCGCCGCAATCAATGCCCTCCTGCTGGTTAGTACCATTTGCCACTAGTCTTGCCTTATATCTTTCTAAGTCTCCACTATCTCTGAACTTGTGTCGAAAATGCCACATGCAACGGATCACATTCACCCCCTCTGGTCGAGGAACCAAGTCCCAAGTATGTTGTTTTGTTAATGCATTAAACTCCTCACACATGGTCGCATTTCAATTTGGGTCCAGTTTGGCTAATTTAGAGCTTTTTGGAATAAGTGAAATTGTTTGGGTGGACAGGTTAAATTGGACTTTGGGTTTGAAAATCCCGTATTGGGCACGGGTTTCCATTCGGTGTGTGGGTGATGGTTGGGTAAGGGTATCGGTCGACTGGTTGGTTGGATTGTGTGTTGGCAGATTTGGGTGTGGTATGTTTTGTGTTGTCGGGACTGGGGTTTGGTCGAGGGTGGTTATCAGATGGTGTGGAACAATGGCGGTGTTTGGGTTTGAAGTCGAGTGGGTCGGGTCGGTGGTTGCCGGTGAACTGTGGCAACGATGTATGGGGGTTCTCGGTATGCCAGAAATGGAGGAGGGTTGTAGTGTCGGGTATGATGTCGGTGGCGTAGTAGGACAGGTGGCTGGGTTTGCTGGATGGTGGTTTAGGGTCGAACTGGGGTTGGCACTGTGGTGAGATAGTTGGGACGGTACAGTGAATAGGACGGTGACCGGTGAGTTGGTGGAACCTGGAGACAGAGTGGTGCTAGCGGTGGCTAGCGGTGGTGACGGAGAGGTCACTGGTGGCAGGGATGCTGACGGTGAGAGATGTATGGTGGCGGTGGCGGTGGAGGTACAATTCCTGAAAGTGACCGGCACAGTTCCCAAAGGTGGATAGGAGAGAGAGTTGATTCATCTAAAAATTCGTAATCCGGTTTTTGAAATTTTTGAATGTTGGAAAAGGGGAATTGTGTCTCGTCAATAGTGACGTGACGCGAGACATGAATTTGACGAGTGGATAAGTCATAGCACAGATAGCCCCTATAGTTTGACAAGAAACCTAAGAAGACACATGCGGGGAGCTAATTTGTGAGAGGATGTGGAAGAGAGATTAGGGAAACATAGACAACTGAATATTCGTAGGTAATCATAGGAGGGAACCCTACGGTGTAAGATTTCGGTTGGAGTCATGTTATGGAGGGTACTAATGGATAAATTATTAAGGACGTATTCTACCATTTTGACCGCATAAACCCAAAAGGAAGGAGGGAAGAAGGCATGAAATAAAAAAGTGCAGACCATGTTATTTATTGTACGGATGAGACGCTCGGCTTTGCCATTTTGAGGGGACGTGTGAGGACACGAAAATTGGAAGATCATGCCATTATTGGTGCAGAATTTTTGAAACGCGAAGTTGTTAAACTCACGGCCATTGGCACATTGGAAAGATTTAATGGCGCGTTCGAATTGCGTTTTGATAAATGTGCAAAATTCAAGAAATTTGGCAAAAACTTCAGACTTAAATTTTAATGGGTAGATCCAAAGAAAGTGAAAGTAGTCATCCAATAACACGAGATAATATTTATGACCTAGGGAACTAGTAATAGGGGAAGTTCACAGATCAACATGAATAATATCAAAAGGATCAAACGTAACGTTAACTGAGGAATTAAACGGAAGACGAACATGTTTGCCTAATTGACAGGAAATGCAGGTCTGGTCAAGTTTCCCATTACATTGAATAAAACTATTACTTCTAAGTAAATTAAAGACGGGAGCTCCTGGGTCTCCGAGCCTATTGTGCCAAATTGACGGAGATGGAGCAGTTATGGTAGTGTGTGATCGGGAACCGACAGCGGATGATGATGTGAATGGATAGAGATCCCATGTGCTATTGCACTTCATAAGAGGTGTTCCCGTACATAGATCATTCACAGTAAAACCAAAGGGATCAAAATCAACAGACACAAAATTATTGCGAGTAAATTTCCTAATAGATATTAAATTTTTGATGATGTGTGGGGCAAGCAGGGCGTTATTTAGAGAGAAGGGTGGGTGAGGAGGCGGAGTGTGGGTGTGACCATAACCATGAATTGGAATGTGGTGACCATTGCCAACTGTAATAAATTGTGGAGACTTTAAATGATACACTTGGGAAAGATTACCTGCAGACCGGGTGAGGTGAGAGAAGGCTCCGGAGTCCATATACCAATTTTCATCGGGCTGCTGCATATTCATACTGCTGAATGCCTGACCCAAGTCGGTAGGGATTTGATTGAAGGGCTGCTGCGGGAACTGGGCCTGCACGACATGGTCCTGTTGGTGCTGGAGCAGGGGCGGGCGCGGACCTGGAGCCTGGCCTAGTAGCCCTTGTTGCTGAAAAGAGAACTGGCTGGAGGATATGCTGAAGTCGCGGCCCAGTTTTGATTTGGGTAACCAGATGTTGGGTCGGCTCAGGCCATGGTGTTGCTGGACTGATGTGTTTGTTGGCCTGGGCCCTTGCCGCGGTTGGATATTTTCCGGTGGAGGTTGTTGGCCGGCGTGGCCTGATGTTGTGCGGGTTGTTCAACTGTTAAAGCCTTCTTGTTATGCTCATCCTGTTTCGCACGTCTGGTTTCCTCCAATAACAATTGCGAGCGTGCTTTGTTGAAACTTGGTAGAGGGTCAGCCTGTTGTATCATTGTGGCTAGGGTGTCATATTCACCCTTGGGGAGTCCCGCAACTAATTGTAACACCATCTTAGTTTCAAACACAGGTGTACCAACATTAGTCAGTTGGTCTGCCACAAGTTTCAGCTGCCTGCAATATTCTGACATATTAGAGAAGTTTTTGAGACGGGTGGTGTTGAACTGTTCTTCTAAGTACACGGCGCGAGTGTGTTTGTTGTCTTGAAAAATTTCTTCCAAACGTGTCCATAGATCATGGGCAGAGGCACCCGTTTTCATAATTGTGTATAGTAAGTCCTTGGATATAGTGTCATATATCCACTGTTTGACCACGACATCGAGGCGACGCCATGTGATGTCGTCCATATCGGGAGGACGAGGGAAAGAGTCGTCTATATGATCAAGCACATGATATACACATGCATGGATGCAAAATAGTTTCACCCATGACCAATATTGGCCGTCTTCTTGATCTAGAATTATAGGGATAAAATTCTTGATGTTGGTAACGACGAGATCCAGATGAAAAAACGGTGAGGAAATGGGTTGGATGACGACTGAGTGTTAAGCGGAAGCATCGGAAGAGGTGGGAGTAGCCAAATTCTCCATTGGGATGGAAATTGGGAAGAGAAAAAGTTATTGTTGCCGTCGGCCGAGAGGTGGGGGGGGGCAAGGAGGAATTTTTCTATAGTAGGGTTTTGACTCATGATACCATGTAAGATGATATTAATCTCCCTTAGGGAGTCTTTCTCATTAATATCAATATATATATATTGTACAATATACAATCCTAATACAAGAGGAATCGCATTCCCAATATAAGAGGAATCCTAGTTTAGAATCCTATTCTAATTATGGGTAGGGATTGTAGTGTTATACTTGTATACGTTTACAGTGTCATTTTTCATTTTTCGAGATCAATTTGACTAAATTTTGAAGTTAAATTGATTAGATTGACTCAATATTTTAACATTAAAATTTATATATTTGAAAACTACATAAAAAGTACTATAAGTTACAACTTTTCTCATATCATTTTGGTAAAAAAAAATACATCTTAAAATATTAGTCAAAATTCATGCAGTTTTAATCTTAGGAAGTGAAAAGTACTACATAAATTGAAATAGAGCGAGTAATTTATACATACTAAATTTTTTTTAAAAATAAATATAAATTTGGTACCAAAATTATTAGATTCTGCTTCGTCATTCGCCTCCGTGGAGAATTCCAAGTATTTGATGATTTTGGAGAAAGAGTAGGATAAAATTTAGGGTAAAATCATGGCATTATATCATACTCCAGTAAGAATATTGGAATTAACGTGTGATTTGGTGTTCAACCAGCATTACTAACTAAGACCTGTATTTATATTTTAAAGGTATACGGGTTAAATTAATGAGAGTTCGCTTTGGTAAATATAAAGTTTTAGATAGGATATTTTTTTGTTTTTCTCTTGGAAAAAAACAGAAACTTGTAGCTTCTCACCGACAACAAAAAAATTACTTCTGATGCTGCTAAAAGTATTTTTTTAGCTTTGGTCACACACTTCAAATTTCGAGAAAAAGTGATTTTGACTAATAAGAAAAAAGTGTTTATAGCTTCCCAGAAGCTTGATAAAACAGGTTATTAATTTCCAGTGAAAGGACACTGGGGGCGGATTTAGGGTCCGGGGAGGGTGTTCACCCGAACATCCTCGGCAAGAAATTACACTATATAAAAGGTATTTGTTATTTTTTTATGTACATATAGAGGTTTTGAATTGCTTGAACACAAGAGTAAAGGTTGATTCAATGGTTTAGGGGTTCAAAATTCACCTTGAGATTTCAAATTTAAATTTTAGGCACTATATTTTATTTTTCGAACCCCCTCAGAGAAAATTCTGGATCCACCCGCTGAAGGACACGTGCTGGATTAGCAAATGAATTAGCTTTCAATTATTATAATGTGTTTAATCCCTATCCTAATCCTCTGTACGAGAAACTTTTAACGAGGCAGCTTACTGATCATATGAAATTAATATGAAATTAGTTATTGACCAAGTAATAAGCACTAGATGTTTCGACGTAAATGAATTGTCCATAATTGTAGTACTTCATGTCAAGCCAAATAGGTAGATTTGAGAGTTATTATTTTAAATATTGGGTAGTTGACAAGATCCTTGAAAATGATTGAGTTACTTTAAAATATTTGTTGAAACGACAAGATGAGATTGACGATAAGGTGACAAAGATTTAATTATTTAAATGTGGGCTTCCACTACCCCTGCTAGAAAAAAAAAAGAATCGGGATAAGACCGCTTCATTATAAATATTACTTTAATTATATGATTTTTTCATTAAAGATCAGTAAAAATAATATAAGAAATTTGTATATAAACATAGAGAATTATTAGAAGAATGGTTTTCTACTATTCAAATTATAAATGAACATAGGAGATAGTTGTTCATGGTGCAAAAGTCATTATCAATTACGAGAATAGTGTGTCTTGACTTCCATAAACTGATAAAGTCCATAAACAGAAAGACTTATTTGTCTGCAGAATTTTCTGAAGTTTGATTTTGAATACAAATTTTACACACAAAACAAAGAAAAAGAAAGGTGAATTGAAAGGCATCATATATATATATATATATATAGACGCAACTCTTTAATTTGTGAGGAAAAAGAAAAGGTACTCCAATATGTACTATTGGTGTGTGTGACTCAATTTAATACGAAATTGAAGAGAATTACACATGGGCATGCAAGAACAATTGAGGTCGTTGGAAAAAGTAGGATTTAAGTGTGTGTATATATTGATAGTTTAAACTGTCATTTTCAATCTTCATAAGAGGTGGTCTTTAATTTGATTCTCGTGTATAGAGTCGTCTTTGTTAGGACTTTCCGGCATGAATTCAAATTTAGTTGAACTTAATACGGATACTGAACATCAAATGAGAAATTTAAAAAAATAGACAATGTAAACGGTAAAGATTAATTTATCTATATAGCTTAACCTATGATAAAAACTAGTTATCATTCTTATTTTACCCATAAATGCTTATCATAAGATTTATATTTACAAATTTTACACACTCTCTAAAGGTTACATCTTTTTTCTTATTAAAATTAAAGGATAGTGTTAATATTATGTATTTGCTTCATACGTAATAAAGGGACATCCCTATTACAATTTGTCCCTTGCAAGTCCTGTACATAATATATTGAGCTCCGATGCGAATAGCAAATACCGAGTATCTAAGATTCAGCTTATGAAACAAGTAGTCCTTTTTGCATAATATTCAGCAGCATGAAATTAGTACTATAAAATTTGTAAAACTTGTCTTGTGTTACTACGTACATTTTTTATTTTGTTAACGTGTTACTACGTTACGAAACGTCCACTAGTTAATCCTTCAAGAGTTATATGGTTGCATATACTAAAGTGCATATATTAGGTCATGTACTATATGGTAGGATATTAACAAAGACTGCACGGAGAAAAACACACACACATTAATTCAGAACAGTGCTGGCACAATGCTTCCAAAAATGGCAGGTTAAAGTTTCACCATGAAATGATTTTTATGAGAAAAAGACAATTTGAAAAAATTTATGATGGAAATTGTGGCACGTATCTCTTTTCATTGGTCCCTTAGCTATACTGGCCCAACTATTGGTTGAGACTTGAGACATAGAAATCCTCGACAAATGTTTCCTTTTATTTGACCCAATATTTTATACTTCTTTTGCTATAATTTCTAGAAAATTATTAATTCACAATCGTTTTAAAAAATGTTTTTAAAACTTTAGAAATAATTTAGTTAATTATTTTATTTTAGTCTTACTGAAAAAATTGTATAATCATATAAAATGTATGACATATTTAACCTTACAAGTTTGAAGAAAACACTCTTACAGCAAAAAAAATAAAAAAATAGGAGTACTTATTTACATGCATGTTCATGCACCAAGGGGTATAAGTTAAAAGAACTTGCTTGTGTTTTTTCTCCATGTTTTATCCGTTTAATTTGTCCAAGGTTTCCTTTCTATTTTTTCTCCTGGTCAAGTTTAATATTTGGATGTTCTTGTGATACTGATGTTTGAAAATGTACTCTTGGAAATGTTTGAAAATTGGAATAGTAAACCATCATTATCGTTAATTTGCATTATGTACTAGATTAATTGGTCTTAGAATAATTGGGTTTTTTTCTGGGCGAAGAGACTTCCTTTTAAAAATAATATATGTTTACAATTTTCTTTACATGTGCTTAAATAATAATAGCCTACTGATTGATTGCTCTAGCGCCAAATGAATAGAACTAAAAGATTTGTCGAAGTTGAGGATAATTATAGTATATCAGTGTAGCTTAACCTGTGAAAATAAATTACTGTTTTTATTATATTATCAATTAATATTTATTATAGTAATTACTGATAGAGAATATATTAATATATTCATAATATATTCTGTAATTATTATTTTATTGTAATTATATAAAGTAGAGATCCTTCTCCAATTAGATTTGTAAATTGTAAACATCTAATATTACATTAATGAAAAACATCTAACCAAGGAGAATTACACTATTCTACATGGTATCAAGAGTCAAACCCTACCCCCCATGCCTCTTTCCGCCGCCGGAAAACCCTAAAATTCTGGCATCTCTCTTCTTTTTTTCTACACGCCGCCGGCAGCCATTGTCATGGATTCTCCCGCTTAGTCCTCCTCCACCCACGACACATATCCTAATCCCTCCACCCCCACTCCTACCACCTTTCATTCGGCCTTTGCCGTGACGAACATCAAGAACTTCATCCCTTTAATTCTTGATCAAGAGGATGGTCAATACTCGTCGTGGGTTAAACTATTTCACATTCATGCATGTGAATACAACGTGTTTGATCACATTGATACCGCTTTCCCCCGTCCACCCGACGTCGACACCTCGACGTGGAAAAGGCTCGACGCAATCATCAAACAATGGATATATGACATCATAACTAAAGACTTCATACTATTATGAAGACATGTGCTTCGGCTCATGAACTATGGACAAGGCTAGAGGAAATATTTTAGGACAATAAACATACACATGTCGTGTATCTGGAGGAGCAATTCAACAACACTCGTCTTGAAAATTTTTCTAACATGTCAGACTATTGTAAACAACTTAAATTAGTGGCCGATCAATTGTCTAATGTTGGCAATCCGATTTTCAAAACAAATATGGTTTTGCAACTCTTCAATGGTTTACCGAAAGGTGAGTACGATACACTTGTCACGATGATCCAACAAGTTGATCCTCTCCTTAGCTTCAACAAGACCCAGTCATAATTACTATTGGAGGAGACTAGACGAGCCAAACAAAACGGACATAATCAACAGGCTTTGGCGGTCGACGTACCGCCGACCACCACTCCGTCCACCAGACCACCGCCACACACGGACCACCCACCCCACCGTGGTGGCCGAGGCGGCAGCAGGAGACGTGGTCGCCGCAACGGGCGTGGCAGAAGAAGAAAGGGCTATGGAGGTAAAATTTACTCGCACATCTGTTAATCTTCCTCAACTATTTAATTTGCAAAATCCTCAATATATTTTGATCGAAAATGACAATCGCATTCCAATTCAATGTTACTCATACACCTCCACCTCACCCTCCCTTTTCCCTCAAAATGTCCTATATGCTCCTAACATCATTAAAAAATTAATCTATGTTAGGAAATTTGCTAGTGACAACCCGTATCTTTTGAGTTTGACCCTTTTGATTTTTCTGTGAAGGACCTACATACGGGGACACCTCTTACAAGATGTAATAGTGTAGCGGACCTCTATCCTTTCTCATCCAATTCCATTGCACGTGTCACTCTACATAACTCTCTAGCAGCAATCTCTCTATCAACCTGACACAGTAGACTTGGGCACCCGGGAGCACCAATTTTTAGTTTTCTTAGAAATCGCAATTTCATTCAATGTAATAATGGAAAATTGACCTAAAATTGTCATTCTTGTCCTTTAGGGAAGCATGTTCGACTTCCGTTTAAATCATCTTTGAGTGTTACTTTTTCTTCTTTTGATACTATTCATGCAGATTTATGGACATCTCCCATTACTAGCAACCTGGGTCACAAATATTATTTGATATTTTTGGATGATTTTTCTCACTTTCTTTGGGTTTATCCTCTAAAATATAAGTCTAAAGTTTACTCAATTTTCCTTGAGTTTCAAGTTATGTAAAGACCCAATTTGAGAAGACCATTAAAATATTTCAATGTGATAACAACCGCGAATTTAATAATTCCCCCTTTCATTAATTTTGTACAATAAATGGCATGGTGTTTCGATTCTCGTGCCCACATACCTCACCTCAAAATGGTAAAGCTGAAATAATCCTCCGCACCATTAATAATAGATTCGTACCATGCTCTTTCATGCATCTATTCCCCCTCCATTTTGGGTCTATGCACTTCACATGGCCGCTTACCTCCTTAATATATTACCTATATGTACACTTCAAAATAAAAACCCCACCGAAATTTTATTCTATCGGATCCCTTCTTATGATCACCTTTGAATTTTTGGGTGTATATGCTACCATAATCTCGCCTCTACGACTCCTCACAAATTAGCACCTACGACTACTTTGTGCATCTTCTTGGATTTCCCGTCAAATCATAGGGGGTAATTATGCTATGATTTGTCCACAAATAAAGTTCGTGTCTCTCGGCATGTTACATTTGAGGATAACGTCTTCCCTTTTGCCACCGTCCAAAAATTCTAAGTTACCGACTATAGATTTCTTTGACGATTCGGACACCTCCCCTCTCATTAGAAACGCAATCCATCCCGTCACGTCACTTCCCCTGGCCCAGTCGACTGTCCCACCCACCCCGTCATCCAACATCCGACCCACTGCCCCCGTCTCGGCCTCATCGTTCCCGTCGCTGTCGACACTGCCCTACCCCTCCACTCCCGGCCTCGTAACAGTAAATCCCGTGACCCCATTGCCCCAACCCCAGTCCATAGTTCCCGAGATAGAATCCCAACCCATGGTAAATCCCGTGACCCCACTGCCCCACCCCCAGTCCACAGTTCCCGAGAAAGAAACCCAACCCACCCTTAGTCCACAGTTCCCGAGACAGAAACCCAACCCACCCTTAGTCCACAGTTCCCTTAAAGGTGTTGCGAACGTTGTTGCCGAAATTTGTTCGCTCAGAAACCTCCTTCTACAGCTTCATTGTCCCCTACGTAAGACATCTCTTATATACTGTGATAACATATCTGCTATTTACTTGTCTTATAACCCGATTCAGCATCAGCAAACCAAACATATTGAGATGGATATTCATTTTGTTCGTGAGAAGGTTGTCATGGGCCATGTTCGGGTGTTACATGTTCCTTCTTCCTATCAGTACACATATATATTTACTAAGGGACTCCATCGGCAGCTGTTCATTGATTTCAGATCCAGTCTCAGCGTTCGGCCTCCTCCTGCTCCGACTGAGGGGGTGTGATAGAGAATATATTAATATTCTCCATATATTTTGTAAATATTATTCTAGTGTAATTATGTAAAGTAGAGATACTTCTCCAATTAAATTTATAAATTGTACACCTATAAATATTACATTAATGAGAAGCCTCCAACCAATGAGAATTACACTATTCTACCTTTACTCATAATTACCTTAAAACTAACATGATCAAAGGATTAATACTTTTGAAATATGCACATATAGAACATATATATTTCTCATACTAATATATTTACCGCGAATCCATTGAAACATGAGTCGGCGGCTTTTAGGTGCATTGTACATTTTGTGAAGTAAATTCAGCCACGAAACATTAATCACTGTTCGAAAACTATGTTCTGATGAATATTAATCTCTGTTCTTTGACACGTGCATGTCAATTACCACTAAAGGTGTAACAAAAATCATCACTTAAAATGGACGATTCATCATTCATTTTTTGATTAGCGGAGTGATATGCACGAATTGGTTGAATTTTAACTTGTTAAAATGGATTAAGTTAATAAATAAAATAGTTATTAACACGTTCAAAATATACTTGAGTTGAATTGGGCTATAAAGGGAGTCGTAACTCAACCCGCACAATTCTTACTCAGTTTTAATTTTCTTATTTGTTATTTTATAATTTTTCATACCTAATAAAACTAATTTTTTTCCTTTATTATGATTACATATAATATATCAAATAAAAAAATTAAAAATATTTTGAGAAGATTTCTCATGGATCAACTTGAGCTACATATCAATCTATTTTTTGATGGATTGTAATGGACTGTACTAATAAATGAACATATCAATAACCAATCCAAACTTAAATGGATTGAACGAATTCTATTTTCATAGGCTAATTTTTCCACCCTTCCTTTTAATCAATAATAGAAAGTACATTAAACATGTACCTTCTGCTTACCATATGCTCAAATGTTGGCCAAATTCAAAAGGGTCAGAGAATTAGACAACTTTGATCCCTACCTAAGTACTCTTGATCATAACTAGTCTAGGATATAATCATTTAGCCCTCTTCTTGTTATTTGCTTTAATATTTTTCGGCTTTTCGAATCATTTCAAGAAAAAACAGTTTTTGATTTATTTATCCCTCGATTTATTTAGCCATGTGATCAGAAAGGTTTTCACAGTTTTTCCTTAAAAGAATATTATTCGCATTCAATAATGTTTAAACCAAATTTATAGGAGTATTTATTATTATGGTTAAGTAATAAATAAGGTGAAAATGTACATTAATTAACCATATTCAGCAGATAAAAAGTATATATGGAGAAAATACATGTCGTATTATCATTAATTTGGTATAAATATTGAATTTTACCGACTCTTTCTGTGCAACTCTTTCTGTCTAAAGTAATTGCAAAGTTTTCAAGAATATACAAGATTTATATATATAAATATTAATCAATAAAACTCAACTATTTTCGTCGATTGTAGCTCTGTCCCTATTACTTACTTAGGTATAGGAAGGATCTAATCGCACTAAAGACCATCACTTTTACGTACTATAATAGCTTTCAATAGTAGGAGTAATAGATTTCTGAATTTCCACTTTCTTTTAGGTTCTATAATTAATAGCTTTCATTTTCTCTCCTTTCCTGTGTGCTATCACCATGTATGCTAATTTGCTAACTGGTTTTGTTCAGGTCCTTTTAACTGTAACAGTTGAGCTCTACCTAATCTTGAGTAGTCCATTTAAAACGTTGAGTGATTATTTTAACAAATGTTTTGATTAAATCAGTGATAAAAAAATGGTAGTGTTTTAACACTAAAATATTAAGAAGTTTCCCCGTGTTTCAATGAAAATCTGTTTCTTACCATGCAATTTTCTCAGTATGTTGGTTCGATGCGATAAGGTGAAAAATTATATTTTATAACATAAATTTTCCACTAATTCGTGGTGGAAAAAGCCTCTAATTCTAATAGTGGTCAATTATGCTCCACTTTTAGCCATAAATTTTACTATATCACTAAGAAATCCTACAAAAGTTTGAAACTTTACTTTCTTTAATTGTTTCTTTTGTTATTAAAATTGCGCTTTTAAGGATTTCCTCTTAAAGTTACTATATTAACAGTCGATATATATGATCACTTCACAGATTTGGAGCAAGTCCCACCCTTTCAGAATTATAAGGAAGTAGATAATTCTTTTAACATTTTATGCATTTTCTTTGGTGTTTATTTTTATAAAATACGCAGAAAATCTTGTCGTAGTCAATATTCCATAGTCCATATTATTGGCGCGTAGATATGAGTCAGAATTTAAAATTTATAGATTCTGAATTTATCATGAAACTCATAAGTATATATCATAGTTACTGAGTTCACAATTAAATATATATAAACATTAATAAATTTTTAATATAAATATATAATTTAAATAAAATTATTAAATTCGTCTGAATCCATAACTAATACCTCCCTCCGCTTCGGTGGGTGCCCTACACCCCAACCTTGAAAGTGCGTGGGTGGAGATTGACTTCAACTGATAGGGAATAGATTAGTATGAGATCATGTACAGTCCCTACCAATTTTATTCTTCATTATAGTTAGGATCAAATGTGCATGTACGCCTCTCAAGATTGGCTATCTTCTTCACTACTAACTTTCCAACACGAAGGAAATTGAATCTGGTCACTTATGTGGGTCAATACGAGTTCATATCAAAGTGATAAATAAATATATATTATTAGTAACTATATCGGGTGGGTTGATATTTGTTTGGGTAGAAATTGTTTTTGGGTTGGGGAATAAATGGGTGATGGGTTGGGCTTGGACGAAATGGGTTTTAGTTTGAGTAGAAATTGTTTTGGATTGGGAAATGAATGTGTTATGGGTTTAAAATATAAAAAGGTGTTTAATATTAAAAAAACATTGAAGAAAAAATGTAAATTATTTTAATAAAAATATAACGATGTGATAATAATAAAGATATAATATTTGCGAAATGTTTAATGCTTAATAAAAAATGGAAATGCGATGCAATTTTGCGAGAATAAAATAACATAGAATTTTCGGATAAAACTTATGATTATGATAAAAAATGCAAATGAGAGTAAAAAATGCGAATAATAATAATAAGAGAATAATATATATATATATATATATATATATATATATATATATATATATATATATATATACGCATGTATGTATATAGATTAAAATTGTTTTGAGGTATTTAAAAATATTTAAAATTGCAAATAAATTGGAAAAGACGGGACAAAATTGGGTGTCAACACTACCTCTTCACTGTCATCGACGACCACCCCACGAACACACAACCCCAACCAACCCCCCTAAACATTCGTCATTGTCACCACCACTAGCCAATCCATGCACCACCGGTCACCATTTCTACTCCAAATCAAACCAACCCCCTAAACACCCGTCACCACTACTGCTCCACCACACTACTGCCTCCTTCTCATCTCACTCTATCTATTTTTATTATTTGTGCCGATGTCGGAATTAATCACTGGACAACCGACGACGAACCACTAATATTAGGTCTAATTAGGTCTTGTAATTTTCGGCGTCGCTCCGGCGTTTTACCGTGGAAGTGACGCCGACTGGGGTCGTTGTTGTTGGTGTTGTGGCGGTGGTAAGGAAGAGATGAGAGAGGATGTTGGCCATTGGTAATGGAGATGAGAGAGGATGTCGGGAATTTCATCGAACAGTAACAATCATAAATGGCTGTGAATCAAGATTTGCCGTCATGAAATCTCCATCTGTTTTGTTCTGGTATGGTGGTGGTGAAGCAGTGGGTTGTGGTCGATCGGAGAAGAGGGAGAGGGGAGGTTGGTTGTGGTGACGTTGGTGGTCATGGTTGGCGGAGACGATGGTGGTTGGTGGTTTCACAGTGAAGAGTGGTGTAGCAGTAGGAGTTCACCGGTCATCACTCTGACTTGGTGGTGATGGTCTGACGACGTGGATCCGACGTGGCGTCCAACACATATTTCCGTTCAAATGAGGACAAATTTAATAAGTTTGCATATAGTGAGGATATATTTGATCTTAAAATTTAACGGAGGGCAAATGTGTTTCATAAAACATAATTGGAGATCAAATTTGAACTTTTTCCCATAAACCTTTTACGTGACATCGACGGTACAAATGCTACTTTGCGTACAACATCAGCTGACTCATTCATGACAAGGAGCCATCAATATTGATTTTTTTTGCATTTAAGTGACCAAAAAAAAAAAAGAGTCTTTCCTTTCTCTTATATTGTCGTCGTGTATATAAATTTTGTTGAATTGTGAGATTGGAAAAAGAAAAAAAGAGAATTGCTAAAACAAGTATAAAAGATTTCACGTGAGAGAAAAGGTGCATGTCAGTCATAGTGAGCTCGTGAATTCAACATTTTTTCATTAATTTTCTATCCTTATCCAGTTTTACAATATGATCGACCAGTCGTACATGAATATGAAAAGGGGAGACGAGGTTGTGAATTTAATTACGTAACATGTTTAAGAAAATAATAATATCTTAATTAAGCTTAATTTGATACTATATTTTAAAAATAATAATAAATTTTTAATTTCATGAGACAATTTTTTTATTTTTATCTGTTGTGCAATACCAGTATTGAAATTCTACTAAATTCATATTCAGGTTAAAAAGTTTCATTATTGGGGGACAGAGCGTTCCCCAGCAAAGATAAGTGATACGAGAAATTAATACTACTTCATTTAGGTTTTCCAAAATCAAACGGACTAAAGTCTTAGCTTTCGGATAATTTCTGGAAAAAAATTGGAGAATAAGTTTTCACGAAATAAAAACGTATTTGGATATTATAGTTCTTTTTCTTTTCTTGAATTTTAGTGAATTCTTGAGTGAAGCTAAAAAGTTTTTTTACGTTCAAATAACTTTTTGCTATGTTTTTTTGTAAAGAATAGATTTTGGGCCTAACTCAACTCCAAAAGCTATCTTGTAGAGTGAGGATTGTCCAAGTCCATATAAGGAGTCCATGTTCCCATTCCATTTTCGATGTGGGACTCTTAACACTCCCTCGCACGTGAACCTCATTAACTTGAGCGTGGACAATATAATTTGGGGGTCCAACATCGGTTAACAAAGAAGTGACATGAGTCTGGCTCTGATACCATGTAAAATTATATAATCTCCCATCCTAGAGTCTTCTCATTAATACAATACATATAGTGTGTACAATATAAATCCTGATTGAATTGGGATCTCTACTTTATATAATTACACTAAAATACTAATTACAGAATATACGGGAAATATATAAATATATTCGCTATCACACCCCCTCAGTCAGAGCGGGAAGAGGCCGAACGCTGAGACTGGATCTGAAGTCAAGGAACAACTGCCGAGGAAGCCCATTAGTGAAGATATATGCATACTGATACGAAGAAGGCGCATGCAACACCTTAACATGACCTATGACAACCTTCTCACGAACAAAATGGATATCCATCTCAATATGCTTGGTTCACTGATGCTGAACCGGGTTATGAGATAAGTGGACTGCAGATATGTTGTTACAGTAAACCATAGACGCCTTACTTATGGGATAAGGGAAAATACTAAAACAAGTGATGAAAGTACAACTAGTAGTAACGAAAAAACAGATAGTGACTCAGACAAAGATAGCAATGATAAATTAACTAACCAAGAAATACAAGTAGTAGAATTTATAGAAGAAGTAGAGAACGAAGAAAACTCAGAAATAGTAAAAGAAAACAATCAAATAATAGAAGTTTTACAAAAAATGAAAAGAGTAAATGCAATCATAGAAGAAGAACCTGAAAGTGACATAGAAGATGATTTAATAGACCTATAGAAACAGGGATAGAAACAGATGAGGTAATAAATGAAGATGCAAATGATTATCCTGAAGAAGAATTGGTATACCCTAATTCAGAGATAATAACAAAAAAATGAACTAGATTACCAAACCACATACCAGTATGACAACAAGCTGAATTTAAAGAATTTGTAGGATCAATGGCACAAGGAGTAAACTACAATGGATATTTTTTAGACCTAGATAATGTTTATGATGAACAAGAAATAGGAAGAAGGATAACTTATTGGAATCTTGGAATGTATATAGCATTAATGAACTCTACACAAACAGAAAATCTAGAATACATGTATGAATTAATATCTAAAACATTAATTGGAAAAGTAGCATATTGGATAGAATCTATAGCATATTGGAGAAGTACTTAGTCATGCAACAGATTGGAAATCTATGTTAATAATATTTGATATTATACTAAAAAGAGAATTTTTAGGAGAAAGATGGTTAGTAGCTAGAGAAAACGTACTTGCAGAAAGAAAAATTTAAATAGTAATGAATTTGAATAATATGAAATGTTGCAAGATTAATAAATTACCAAAATATATAAGAAGGTTTAATATACCAACAACTTTATTATGATCACTTATCAACACCTTATAATACTGAAGTATCAAAAGAATATACCCAACTAGAACCAAAAGAAAACACATTAGGAGAAAGAATAAGAGTTCTAAGAGCATACTTAATGAGAAAATGTGAAGAATTTAGAATGCAATAAAAAATTAAAAAAAAAACTAGGATTAAGAGAAATATGTGGATTCACAGAAAGAATACTAGTATTTGGATGTGATGATAAAAGAAAAGAAAGGAAATATATGAAAAGTAATAAAAGATACCAAACAAAGAGATATAGGAGAAATTATAATCATAAAAATTATAATAACAAATCAAATTACAGTAATAAACCTTATTACAAACCTTATAGGAAAAAGAGATTTAAAAGATATAAAAATACCCCTGAAACCAGGAAGAAATTTATATACAAGAGAAAATTTAGAAAAAAAAATATATGAAACCCGTAGAAGCAAAAAAGGTTAAAGAATGTAAATGCTGGAATTGTAATGAAAAGGGACATTATGCTAATAAATTCCCAAAGCTAAAGAAAAAATGAGTAAAATATATAAATACGACACAATTTATAATGAGTTTACAGCAGATCAGAGAAGATAATGATAAATGGTATGAATACGAAGACTTTTATGTCAGTCAAACTGATGAAAAAAGTGAATCGGAAGTAGAAAATATTAACTTTATTACTCAACACAAAGATAGTGAAAGTAGTTCTGAGTAAAATGAACGTACAAGAAAAAGAAAAAAAGAAAATTATTAGAAAAAATAAATTATTGGATACAATGTGAACGCCATGTTCGCTATAAGCTTGTTACAACTACAACTACAACTACAAGTGAAACATGAAATAAATATTATAATGATAGATATAACAAGGTTACTAAAAAACTTAGTAGAATAAGAGAAAGATTAAGTGAGATAAATTGACAATTTATTAGAATAAGAAGGATTATAGAAGAAAAAATGGAAGATGAAAACATTCACCAAAAGGTAAGAGAATTAGAACAAGATGAAAATCTCCAACAAAGATTAAGGGAAATGGATATCAGACAAAATACTAATACCTAATAAAATGGTAGTAATCTATATAGAAGCTCATATAGAATATAAGCCTAATAAAATGATAAAACAAAAAATCTTTATTGATAGCGAAGTAGATTTATGCTTAGCTAGAAAAGACGTATTAGAATCACACAAATGGGAAAAAACCAGATCACATAGAGCAAGAGTATCAGGATTTAATGAGCAATCAAAAGAATGAGATATAGTAGCAGAAAATATGAGAATTGTATTAGGAAAGACAATATTCAGATTATCAATAATATATCAATTAGATAATATGAAACAATAGGTATTATTAGGAAACAACTTCTTAGATTACTTTAAGACACATGTTATAGATAGCAATACTTTTAGCTTACAAACACCTTATAATAAATGAATAGTACTAAAAAGAATATTACCAATACATACATTAAGATTATGTACTATAAAAATCGATAGGAATAATAACCTACAACTATTAAAAGAAAAATATCTTAATATACTTAAAATGAACTTTGGAGAAAATTCAATTCAACTATGGGAAAAAGAAAAAATATATGCATAAATTAAGCTAATAAATGAAAATGATATAGTTAGATCCAAACCTATTAGATATAGTCCAACATATCAAAATGAATTTGAAACTCAATTAAAAGAATTACTAGAATTAAAAAAAATACAAGAAAGTAAAAGTTCACATAGTAGCCCAGTCTTTTTAGTAAGGAAACATAGTGAACAAAAAAGAGGAAAAGCTAGAATGGTAATTGATTATAGATAACTAAATAAAAAGATAATATTTGATGGATATTTTTACTATATAAAAGAAACCTTATTAACAGATTAGGAAATAAAAAATGGTTTAGTAAGTTTGATTGTAAAAGTGGATTTTGGCAAATAAAACTAACAAAGGAATCAAAATCTTTAACAACCTTTAGTGCCCCTCAAGGACACTATGAATGGAATGTACTACCATTTCGATTAAAGAATGCCCCACAAATATTTTAAAGAAGAATGGACAAAGTGTTTAGAAAATTAACAGAATTTTGTATAGTATATATTGACGACATATTAATATTTAGCGATAATCTAGACGATCATATAAAACATCTAGAAGAATTTATAGTAACTATAAAACAACACAGAATATTATTATCTGAAAAGAAATCTGAAATCTTTAAAAACAATATTGAATATTTAGGATATATTATAGATAATGAAGGATATATAGATAAAGAGAAACCACTAATTTGTGGATATGGAGGAGGAACATGGAAATCAAATGAGAAAAATTATCATATTAATGAGAAATAATTATTAGCAGTAAAATTTGGAATAAAGAGATTTCATTACCACTTATTACCAGTAAAATTTATTATTTGAACTGAACACACATGTAAGAGCTTTTATTACAAACAAGATAGATCCTTTATCAAAATTGAATACAAGGAGAAAATGACAATCATTCTTTTGTTGTTATGATTTTATTGTTAAGAATATATGTGGAACTAAAAATATTTTAGCTGATTTTCTTAGCAGATATAACAATGTCGATCAACAGTGATAACCTTGAAGAATATATTACCAACGCCATATATTCCATTATACAAACCAATGAAATCTTAATATCCAGATTACAAGAAAACACCAATCTTATAAACCAACTCAGAGAAGTCATACAAGACTTGATAACGCTGAAGACTTTACAAAATGAAACTCAATCCAAATTACCTATCACTACACCTGAAAGACCAAAAAATCCTACTACTAAAACGTTGGCACCATTTGTATCAAAACTGGCAACTATACCATCTTCAATACCATCATCTTCATCAACAATATCAATGGCCGACAAACTGAAATATACACCTGGATATATCAATGCTCATGAGAAGATCAATAAATTTTATGATTATAAGATTAACCCTCATATTTTACGCACTGCTAAATTGAGCAAATATCCCAGATTCTTGTGCAGTGAACAGGCTAATTCGGAAATAGTATCAAAATTATTCACTTATGATTTTATTGATAAATTAATAGTGGATGAGAACATGTATAACATTGCCAGATTATCAAGTATTATTGTAGAATCTATAAAACTCATGATGGAATCATTCGGAAAAGAAGTATATGGAATACAAATATTTGATGCACCAACAGATCTAACAGGAAAACCCATTGTGATATGTCAAATATTCAAGATAGGAAAAAATAGTACTATCAGCGGAGATGATGAAAATTTGAACATGAAAATACCGTGCACTTTGGAGAAATTCCAAGAGTGGCTCAGTGCAAAAAGAACATTTGGATTATTAACCTTGAAAACCATAATAGAGGACATGTTACGAGCAAAGAAGTCATGTATTATTTGGCGACTCGAAAGGAGGAGCAGTGGAAGATATTATCACCTTGTATTACAACAATGACATTATGACATAAGATACCATAAAACTAACAGAAATGCATGACAGAATTATAAACCTAAAATATTAACATGCAAAAAAAACGATTGACCAATACCAAAGGACAATTGGATAAAATAGAAGGCATGTAATAAATACTAGACCTACTACTATTACTAATACAATAAAAAAATAAGGGAATACTAATCATTTTGCATAAGGATTTGAGAAATTACTACCGTGATAGGGATAATGTAGCTTTGCTACTTGAAGCCCAATTTACTACTCTGATAGGGAGCCTGTAGTTTTACTACTTGCAGCCCAATTTACTATCATGTATTACTACGTACTACCATGTATTACAAACCATATCATTCAAAAACAAAAAAATAATTATCAAAAGAATGAAAAGGAAGAAAATAGCAAGAGAATCTGATGGAGATATCAACTCATGTCAAGAATATATTATCAAGGAGGACACCTGGGAAGCAACCGAACAAAAAGGACAAAAGAAGAAAGAGACAACCTCGAAAAAAAGACTACAACAAAGACAAAAACTTTGAAAATATCAGGCAATCATAGCAGACAAACTGTAGCACTTTAGACTTTTGGAAACGTCATTACTATTTACTTTATGACTTTTGAGAAAACAATTTTGTCATCTTATCAACCGAGGTTATCTATATAAAGAGCCTTTTGTAACCGTATCATTCATTCGAAAACTTTCTATAAAAATCTTTGTTTGAAAACTCTCTATGTCTAGCTAAACCCTCTCATTGGTCTATAATCCAGATTAATTATAATATCATAATACCAGAGATAAAACACTTTGAAATATTATAATTAGAACCATATTAGTCTTTAAACCTGCACCTTGATAAGAATTTTAGAAGATAGTCTGTTGAGAATTCCCAGGCAACTAGGCTAATTATCCCGCAATTTCGGTGGAAGAAGAAGGGAAGCAGGGGCAAAGGTGGGTTGAGATCTCCGGTGATCTGAAATTCTGATTAAGAGGTATAATTTCTAGACTATGTGTTTTTAATTATGATTTTGATAAGTGTTAGACTCTGTAATTATGATATTCATATTGATTAAAGATTATAGACTTTTATTTAAAAATAAATTTTGAATTGATACTACTCGCTTCCTTCTACATGCTTATTATTTGATAAACTTAGATAAAATTTTATTAATATACCATTTATATTCCTACCCTCTTCAGGGTTATTAGATTATGAAAAGATCCGCACATAAACCATTAACTCGACCAAGTAATAAATGACCCTCTGGAACTATCAGAAGTGATGGAACCTGAAAACAAACCCATCTATGTCAAGTTATTACATGCTCTTTTGAACGATTACCAAATATCAAACAGGCATAATAACCAATAATTACTTCAAATAACACATAATACACCACAATATTCTACATTTAACTGAGCTCCACGAGGAGGTTTCAAAGCTAACAGATCTCAGCAACAACGTTCGCAATGCCTCTATATTCTGCTTCTACACTGAATGAGAGAGTGTGGCTTGACGTTTGGCAGACCACAAGATGAGATTATCTCCTAAGAACACACAGTAGCCAGAGGTGGAACGACGTATGTCCGAACAACCTACCCAATCAACGTTCATATATGATATCAGTCTGGTCGGTGCAGAGGGGTAGAGATGTAATCCATAGTCAAGAGTACCCTTAATGTATCGAATGATACGTTTAAGAGATGTAAAGTGAGGCTTCCTGGGGGCGTGCATAAATAAACACACGTTGAACAACATATGCAATATCAGGTCTGGTGAATGTAAGATACTGAAGAGCACCAGCGAGACTCCTATAAAGTGAGGGATCGAGCACCGAATCCCCGTCAGCAGCACTGAGTTTCGATTTTGAGTCAACTGGAGTAGGCATGATCTTGCATTTTGCAATTTTAGCCCTGTAAACAATTTCTTTAGCATACTTACGCTGACACAGGAACATAGCATCTGCAGATCTGGTCACAGAAATCCCCAGAAAATAACTCAACTTCTCTAAGTCTGTCGTAACAAATTCGGATTTAAGCAGGGTAATGATCTCATTTTTCAGCACATCAGAAGAGGCAATCAGAACAATAGCATCCACATATAGCAAAAGATATGCAATGTCACTACCTCGATGAAAAATAAAAAGTGAATGGTCACTTTTGTTGCACACGAACCCAATCTGCATGATGTAAGTGGCAAAATGTTCATACCAAATCCTAGGGGGCTGTTTCAAACCATACAGTGACTTACAGAGGCAACATACATACCGATGAGTCTCTGGATGCACAAAGCCAGGCGGTTGGTGCATGTAAACAATTTCTTTCAAATCCCCATGTAAGAACGCATTTTTTACATCAAGTTGATGAATCGGCTAGTTCTTACCCATAGTTATGCTTAGAACAGTGTGAATGGTTGCCGGTTTGACCACCGAATTGAAAGTCTCACCACAATCAATATCCTACTATTGTGTCATTTGCCTCAAACTTGGCCTTGTGATGTTCAAGCTCACCAATGTCTCTGAACCTGTGATGAAAGAGTCGCATACAATGAATCACATTCACCCCCTCTTGTATCGGTATAAGATCCCAAGTGCACTAAGTGGTAAGCACATCAAGTTCCTCATGCATGGTCGCATTCCAATTCGGGTCAAGTTTTGCTAACTTTCGGATTTTTGGGTATATGTGATATAGATTGAGTGGATAGGTTGAAATGGACTTTTGGTTTAAAAATCTCGTGTTGGGTATGAGTTTCCATTTTATGTGTGGGGACGGGAGCAGAGGTGTGTGAAAGGGATAATGACATTGGGTAGTGGGTTGCGGGGGCCGGTGATGGTGAATTTAGGAAGTGGGGTGTCAAGTTGGTGGCGAAAACAGTGGGTGGGGTTGAGTCTGGAGGAAGATGGTAGTGTATTAGGGTGACGTTAATGGGGCGTTGGGCACCGGCAGTTTGCGGGTACAGAGGCTGGGCAACAATAGTTTGCGGGAACAAAGTTTGGACCGACGGGGAGTCATGCAGTGGCGGAGAGGCTGTTGGAGGCAGTGGGCGTAGAGTCGGATCGGGAACTCCATGTATTATGTGTTGCAAGAGAGGTAAAGTGTTCAAATTATCAAGAAAGCTGTAGTCGAGGACGTGAAACTGATGGATGTTGGAATAAGGGAAAACATTTTTCTTAAACATGACGTGATGAGAGACAAGGACTTTGTTTGTGGACGGATCAAAGCATAAATATCCCATATGGTTTGGGGGAACCCCAAGAAAATGAAAGGAGTGGTCATATGTGCTAACTTGTGAGAAGCCGTGGAGGCGGGATTAGGGTAGCATAGAGAACCAAAAGTGCATATGTGACCATATGTGGGGATTCGATGAAATAAAATTTCAGTCGGGATTCGATTACGGAGAGTACTGGTAGGTAATTTTTCTAAGTATGTATTCTACCCATTTTAATGCGTATACCCAAAAGGTGGGTGGAAGAGAAGCATGAAGGAGCAATGTACGAATCATATTATTGATGGTACGTATGATTATTTTGGCTTTATCATTTTGAGGAGAGGTATGAGGGCACGAGAATCGAAATACCATGCCATTATCCGTATAAAACTTATGAAAGACTCAATTATTAAACTCACGCCCATTGTCACATTGGAAAGATTTGATGTCCTTTTCAAATTGAGTTTTAATATATGTGCAAAATTCAAGAAACGTAGAGTGAACTTGAGACTTAAATTTGAGCAGATATACCCAAATAAAATGAGAGAAATCATCTAACAATACCAAATAATATTTATGACCGAGTTTGCTAGCGATAGGAGATGTCCATAAATCCGCATGAATAATGTCAAAGGGAGAAAAAGTAATAGTTAAAAATGACATAAATGGAAGTCTAACATGTTTATCTAAAGGACAATAATAGCAACTTGGGGCAAGATTCCCCTTATTACATGTAATTAAATTGTGACTTCTACAAAAATTAAAACGGGAGCTCCTAGGTGTCCAAGTCTGTTGTGCCATGTGGATAGAGAGATCGCAACAAGGGATGTATGAGGGTTGATACTGGCAGCGAAAGTGGATGAGAAAGGATAGAGGTCCCCCACACTATTGCATCTCATAAGAGGTGTCCCTGTGCATATATCCTTCACAGAAAAACCAAAAGAGTCAAACTCAAGAGATACATAATTATCAATAGCAAACTTCATAATAGAGATTAATTTCTTAATGATATTAGGAGTATAGAGGGCGTTACAGAGGGAAAATAGAGGGTGAGGTTTCGGTGTGTGTGGTTCCATACCCTTGACTTGGAATGTGATTGCCATTTCCAACTAAAATAAATTGAGGAGTTCGCAAATTAAATAGGTAAGGAAGATTACCATAGTTTCGAGTAAGGTGGGATGTGGTGCCCGTGTCCATGTAGCAAGCATCGTCTGGCTGCTGTAAATTTATAGTGTTTTAGGCCTGGGCCAATTCGATTGGTGTGAGAAAACTGGACTGGGAAGTGGGCTATTGGACCTCCGTGATATGAGCCTAATGAGTTGGGCATGTCGGGAGAGGGGCAGGACCTGGGCCCAATAAGTTGGGCCGCCAATGTCTTGAGGCGGTCGAGTGCAGGCGGTGGTGAGGCTCAATTTGAAAAAGCGCCAAGGCGGTGGGCGCCCATCGGGTGTGTACTGAGTAGGCTGATGTGGCTGGCCACCCGAGTTGGGCCTTCCTCCTCGGCCTTTGCCTCTGCCGTCGTGTCTGCCACCGTGACCTCTCCCTCTGCCATCTCCGCAGCTGCTCCGCTGTTGTTGGTTGTCGGTGGGGTCGGCGAGTGCGATGGTAGTCTCCGGTGCATCAACCACCAATGTTTTTTAATTGTGTTCATCCTGTGTAGCACATTTAGTTTCTTCCAAAAGCAATTGTGATCGGGCCTTGTTGAAGCTGGGCAGGGGATCGGCATGTTGTATCATCGTTGCGAGTGTGTCGTATTCACCTTTCGGTAAATAATTAATTAGTTGCAACATCTTAGTGTCCGAAATCAGAGTGCCCACATTGGATAATTGATCGGCAACTAATTTCAATTGTTTGCAATAGTCGGACATGGTCGCAAAATTTTCAAGACGCGTGTTATTGAATTGTTCCTCAAGATACACGACACGTGTGTGCTTGTTGTCCTGAAAAATTTCCACCAAACTTATCCATAGCTCACGCGCCAAAGCGCCTGTTTTCATAATAGTATGAAGCAAGTCCTTAGAAATGGTGCCATAAATCCATTTCTTGACGATTGCGTCAAGTCGGCGCCATGCCGTGTTGTCGACATCGATAGGACGGGGGAATGTGTCGTCAATATGATCAAGCACGTTATAAGCACATGCATGAATGCGAAATAGTTCAACCCACGATGAATATTGACCATCCTCTTGATCAAGAACTAAAGGAATAAAGTTCTTGATATTGGTGACGGCGAACGCCGGATGGAAGGAGGAAGTAGAAGAGGAGGTGGAGGGTTGTGTGTGACAGTAGGGGAGGTGGAGGAAGTCGTGGGAGAGGTGGGAGTACCCATGAAATCCATTAGAGGGTCTTATTTTCGGTGAGCAAGAGAAGAGAATTTTGTTTTTAGGGTTTGTGAGAGTAGGGTGGCCGCCGGTAGAGAGAGGAGGGGGGCAATTAGAAGAAAAATTAGAGAGAGGTGTTTTAGGGTTAATCTTACCATGTAAAGAATAGATATTGGGCCTAACTCAACTCCAAAAGCTAGCTTGTATGGTGAGAATTGTCTAAGTCCTTATAAGGAGTTCGTGTTTCTATTTCATTTTCCGACGTGGGACTCTTTAACCCTTTTTATAAATTTCTTCGAAAATAGTCACATGTTTCATATTTCAAGTTACGTTATCGTGAGCTCTTTAAAAAGGGGAAACGAAGGATGAGAATCTCAATAAAGAAAACAATCCATTCATCTTTTGGAAAAACTTAATATTCCATTCATCTTTTAGAAAGGAATTCAACCAACTTTCTTTTTATCCTTTACCTTCCCCATGAGAAGTTTTAATTATTATTTTTAAAATGTAAGTCGTTATAGGAGATTTGGAAAAGTAAATCATGAGATCCATAAATCATAAAAGCATTAAGAATAAATGCGAAAGTTTGATTTTGATGGCAAATGCTATAAGAGGATTGCGTTGCATTATCGAGAGAATAACGGTACCACCAAGAGTTATGATGCGATGAATATAATTTTTTCACTTTTTAATCAAAGATTTTAAATTCCGAGTACTAGAATCGAAATTATGATAATTAAAGAGCAAATAACACTTTTTTTAATAGATTTAACGCACACTACAAAAAATATGTATTATTTTTTAGAGACATTTGCCAGCAGATATTGTTAATCCAGAATTTCGATGGACAGTGCGAAACAATCTATTAGAAAAAACAATTTTTTTTTTAATTTTTGTTTTACAAAATCGACAATTGTTTTTTGGATATTTTATGCCTCAGAATTTGAATTAGTCAGAGCCAAAACAAGTATTGTATCATGTGACAAAAAGAAGAGAAGAGGTAGCAAAAAAGGTTGAATCTTTTGTTTAGATTTAATTTAAGGTAGTTTCTGTGGTATCATGTACAGTATAAATCAGAACAATGAGTGAGGTACTATCCTTAAACAAAGTGAATGATTAGAAAAGAAGTCTGATTAGCAAATAATGACCTCACTTTCTTTAATAGGAAAAGAAAAAGAACAAAAGTAGGCATTGAAGAAATTCTTGCAAAAAATAACCATGATATATGAAGCATGAATTGCAAAAAGTTTTATATATCACTCCCAACTTCTTAAAATATTTGGAATAAGCTGGTAAACATTGAAATCATCAAGGGACAAAAATATTATTTTTTATAACTGTAATATTCTTGTCAGTTTGTATGCACCTAAGGTCAAAGTATTTTAATAATTTTAATGCAAGTAATTTATCATTTTTTGTGAATAAAACTAAACATTCAGAAACTATATAGAGGTACGATATATCAAAAACTTTATTACAACACTAGATACTGACAAGATATAAAATTATACTGTAGGAAAGAAGTTATTTGGCTCTTCAAAAATGAAAACTAAAATAGACGCAATTTATGTAGTGCTTTTGACAAGAACATGCAAATGCAATCGTGATATCATTTCTGTTTTTGATGTTTGAAGTTTCAAACCATACAGTGTTCCTTTTGTTTTTAGGTATAAATGAAAAGAATACAAATAGTGATTGAACTCTAAAAAGTTTCTTTTTCTTGGGGAGGGTGGAAGGAATTTTAATAAGAGCATGAAATGTTAGTGTCAAAATTGTTTAAATGTGAGTTTAATGAAAATGTCAGGAGTAAGTTAATCATCAATGGACGTAGTTAAAAATAGATTTATAATTTAAAGTTTATAAATTTTTACAGTAATCTAAATTTAATATACAATAATAATAGAATTCAAATAAAATATTTATAAATATTTATTTACTTTCTTAATGTATATCTACACACGGAATTTTATAGCAAAGTTACTTCATTCGATCTTGTCCTTGTGAACCCGCACGATATGTGCTACAACCATAATTGAATGTGATGAGACGGATAAGAGATTATTATACTCTTTATTAGATGTCTCAAGTTCGAGTCATATAAGTGGATGAATTTTTAATAATAAATACTTTCTTTAATAGAGTCTTATGCGTCATGAATCGAAATATAAAGTTAGTGAAATTTATTTTTGAAAAAAGAGCCAACGGTTATATCTTTTGCCAAAAACGCCAACAATTATATGTTGAGCCAAAAATAGGTCTGAAGTATATTTACAAAATCTCCTAAAATTTTATGGCCAAACAAATATGTTTAAAAATATTTTTAAAAACTGTTTCTAAAATCTATGATCAAAAGGGAGTTAAAAGAGTAATTTACGTTTGATCCAACCAAAAGCAAAGTAGCTAATATTCTGTGGTCCGGAGTAGGAGATGACAGCAAAAACACAAAGACAAATGCCATCTCCTACAAACTGCACTTCAACTCCCACCCCCACCACCATCACCCACCCTCACCCCCACCACCCCCAACTTGTTTTTCTCATCTTTCTACTCAGCTAAATACAATCAAGAAATCACCATCATAGCAAAATTTGAAACATAAAATTAGTTGAGGAAAAAAATGAGAGAGAGCTAAATGAGCTAGTGTTCTTGATTTCCCAAGAGATATTGGGTATATAATGTTGTACTTATTTATAATTGAATTTGCTGTCTTTTTACATGCATTGTATTGTTAGGATTCTTTACATGTTCATGCATCAAGGAGAACAAGTTAAGAACTTGCTTGTGCATTTTCTCCACGTTTCTTGGTCAAGTTTGAAAACTCAAGTGTTCTTGGAATTGTGATGTTTATGTATTCACATGGGTGTTTTTGTCATTTTTTATGTTAATATATTGAAGATCTCTCGCATGGGATTTTCTGTATTTTTGTTGTTTTTATGTTAGTTCTACTTATATGGAGTATATGATATGCCTAAAGCAAAAAAAATTAGTCTTTGCCTCTTTCCTCTTTTTGTTAGGTGATGTTAAAGATTCAATCATGAAAAAGTGTGTGTTGGGAAGGAGAAGGGGAATTGATCTTTTTCTTATTTTCTCCTAATTCTGGGACATATTTCACTTAAGGTTTAAGAGGGGTTTTTTCTGAAGATTGTTTTTTTATTACCACTATTGAACAGCTTAAAGTTCGATGGTTAAAGAGATGTAAATCTTTATTCTGAAACGAGTGTCTATAGGAAACAACCTCTTTACCTCGGCACAACCTCTCTAACTCCCAAGTTAGGGTAAGGTCTGTGTACACTCTACCTCCCCAGACTCCCTTGTGGGATTACACTTCGTATGTTGTTGTTGTTGTTGGTTAAAGAGATGTAAATCTGAGGGGAATTTTATTTTGGGGTTGTGCAGATTCAGTAGATGCTGATTAAGTGACTGTTTTGGAGGCTCTAAAAAGGATGCCTATTTAGAAATGATTTGCATTGAGGATGAATTATTGGGTTGGAAAGATTTTCCAAAAGGGCTTAAAGTCCTTCTTCTTGATGAAGATATCAATTCTGCTGCAGAAATGAAATCAAGACTTGAGAAAATGGACTACATAGGTAAGTAATTGTAACACTGTCGGAAAACTGTTTACCCTCTCGGTTCCGTTTTACTTGTGCAATTCTTGGTACTCCCTCCGTCTCAAATTATCCGTCGTGATTCTCTTTTACACGCCCCTTAAGTAACATTAATTAGGAGGAGTTTTTAACTATTTTACCCTTTCATTGGTATTTGAAAGATCATAAATTCACCCCATAAGTGAGTTGTTTGTAGTCTTCAGGAACATTTACTACTATGGGTAAAATGGGAAAATGATAATTAATCTTGTCTTGAACTTTTAAAATGACAAATAATTTGAGACAACTATTTTTAGAAAACACGACAGAAAATTTAAGACGGAGGGAGTATGCTTCTTTGTTGATTTCTCCTTATGTGGAAAGTCCTTTGCATTTATCACTTGGAGAAAATTGAGTGTATTCTGTTTCATATTTTCTATTTTAAGATGAAAAGCATTTAAGTGATTCAAGATTTATACTTTTATCTTATCCTGGAATGCTACAGAAGTTCCTATAACAGGATAGCATTTAAAATTTCTTTCTATGGTTCTTGCAAGTGTATATCTATTTGTGTTGTTTCCAAATTTTGGGTAGGTAGTTGCTTCACATTGTCAGACATTGAGTAGGCGTTTGGCCATAGATTCGAAATATTTTTCACTTTATTTGAAATTTATGAAGTTGGAGTTGTATTTCGTTATACTTTTTGCAAAAGGGAAAGAATAGAGCACTTTATTTGGAATTTATGAAGGCGGAGTTGGAAAACTGCTTGGAACACTTTTCCAAATTTGGAATCCAACTCCATGTTGAATTTGGAAATTTTATAACCAAAAACAATGATTTTGAAATAAAGTGAAAAAATATTCCAGAAAAAGAATAATTCTCATGGCAAAACTGGTCCTCGCACCGGGTGTTTACCCTCTATGCTCCTTTTTTGTTTTTTTGGTTTTCTTCATCCCTTTTGGTACTAATTTGTTTGGTTTAATCACTTTCATTCTGTTTTTGCTAGTTAATTGTGCATATTCATTGGTCTGTTTCTTTGTTGATCTCTCCTTATATGGAAAATACATTTGCATTATCTGTTCCATATTTTCTATTTTAAGATGAAAAGCATGAAGTGATTCAAGATTCATACTTTTACCTTTGCCTGGAATGCTTCAGTGTGTTCCATAACAGGATAGAAGTTAAACTTTCTTTCTATGGTTCTTGCAAGTTTATATCTATTTCTGTTGTTTCCAAATTTGGAGTAGTTTAGTTGCTTCACATTAGCAGACATTGAGTAAGTCACTGGAGTAAATAATTAGTGTCTTCCATTTTTTCTTGTTGGAAATTAGCCTTTGGCGGGAGTTGCGACCGACCAACTTTAACGGCTTAAACACTAGTGTTACGTATGTTGGAGAATCCGGTTCTTCACACATGCATGATGTACTAAGTACGTAGATAACCGTAGGGCCAAGAATCATCAAATTTCATTGAGAAATGAAAGAGATATTGGTTCACGAAGTGAGGTGTTTGAAGCATGGAAAGTGTGGTGTTGTGTTCAATTCTCCCTCATCGGTAGAGGAAGAAAGAATTGTTGTGTATATAAGACTCGAAATTGGTTTGGGGTTTGGGACCCCAAGGGGTATCCCATGTGTTTAAAGGAGGGAGGACCTAGATGTGCTTCGGTTCAAGGAAAGACCACACGCGCGCCGCCGCCGCCCGTCCGGTTCCGGGTTCTCGGGCCCACGGGATATTATCTTTTTGGACCAGAAACGTCCAAGCTCTCAATTCAGCCATTTATTTTGGCTGAATTACTCGTTGGTCTTTCTCCCATTAATGTTGGTGGCTTTACTACCTCCATAATGGCCATTATTTGGCTGTTATGGAGGGCAGTAATCAGCCCCCTCCCTCACCTATTTAAACACCCCCTTACACCATTGTTGAGGACAAAAGAATGACCAAGAACATACATATATGATACACGAAAATACAGAAATATACACAACAAAAACAGTTTCTTCCTACACCTTCCAAGGCATCATTTCGTTACTTAATATTCTTCACGGTAGCTCTTGAGTTTCCTTTGCTCAAGTGTTCCATTGCTGTTTTATCTTGGGAGACAAATTGTCCAGGACGTATAAAGGATACATACGGGGCAATATTGTCTTAAGGACAGAGTGCCACACTCGACTCAGCAAAACCAGTTTCTATTTTTTCGTTTTCAACAAAATTGTAATTTCAGTTTTGTGCTTATCTTGTAATTTTCAGATTACTAGTTGAACTATTGTTTATCCTTTCGAATACTTGTAATAGTTATATACTTACCGTACTGCTTTATAAAGTACCATAGAGCAAAAATACCCAACATTTCTTTCTTTAACTTTTGAAAGTAATGTGGCTAGTGGAATGTAGTTCCTTTGAAGCTTCTATTTATTATATGGTTAGGACTTAGGATATGACATTTTGCTCAAGTCCTTAGCTTGTTATTTGTCGCGAATATGTTGTGACATTTAAAATGGTTATGAATTTTGTATCATATCGTGAATCTTCCCAAACATTCATTACTTATTATTGTATTTATGTGTTATAACCCCACCGTGTAATTGCAGTCTACTCGTTCTGCAAATTGAATGAAGCTTTGTCTGCAATCTCAAGCAAATCCGAGGGCTTTCATGTTGCCATTGTGGAGGTACTAGTTTCATTTTGCTCCTCTTGAAACTTCCTCATTACTTTTATATTAAGTCCATCAAGAGTTTATTCTCAAATAAGAACTCTATCTAACATGTAAAGGCTTTATTTAAGAATTTAGGCTATTATTTGCTGTAGCTAAGATAGTAGTCTTCCCTATTGATTTGCAATTTACAGCAGTTGATCAATAAAATGTGAACACAGACCAGGATGTTATTCCAACTGTTGATGAATTTGTCTATCAATTGACACAGGTAAGTGCAGACAACAGTGATGGGATACTCCGATTTCTTGAAAGTGCCAAAGATCTACCAACTATAAGTAAGTGCTATATATTGCTTGTCTTCAAAATATAAAACTGAGACCACAGAACTTGGAATGTTTTGCTTGTCTTCAAATGTTTAAAATGCTAAAACATGTCTTAGAGAGCTTCGATTACTTCGTGCAGTGACATCAAATATTCATTCTCTTAGCACAATGATGAAGTGTATTGCGGTGAGATCTTGGAGCTCACATTTTCATTCGGTGCTAATTGTTTCTGGTAATTATGTGGGAAAGATGTTCAACGCTTTGATATTTTGCAGCTGGGTGCAGTTGAGTTCCTTCAGAAACCTTTATCTGATGATAAACTCAAAAACATATGGCAGCATGTAGTTCACAAGGTTTGTAGACCAGACTTCAGTCGATCAGCTTATGATCTTTCAAATCAATATTCTTAGGGGTCGTTTGGTAGGGTGTATCAGATAAAATAGCGCTGGCATAAAATTTTATTACAATGTTTGGTTGCAATTTTAAGTCTAGTACAACTAATACCAGTTTTACTTATACACCATATTCAGTACTATTCTCATACATACTAAACCATGACATTAACAATACCAGTACTATTCTTATACTAATACACCCTATTCGGTACTATTTAGAAGTTATGCAATGCACGTTATTTTTAGTACAATAAACCAGGCAGTCGATGACAAATAATGCCAGCATAACGCATTTCTGATCCCAGTACTATTTGTCTTCGAACCAAATGACCCCTTATTTTATCAAAAGTTAATCTTGATCTTATTGGTTGCAACAGGCATTCAATGCTAGAAAGGATGTGTCCAGATCACTTGAGCCAGTAAAAAGATCTCTCCTCTCAATGCTACAACTGCAACCAACAAAGGGTGAAGCAGATGATAAAAATCCAAACAGAACAGAACTTGTCGCCGCAGTAGCGGAAAGCAATAGCGAACAGTCATTGGGCTGTGATAAATATTCTGCTCCCTCAACCCCACAATTGAAACAAGGAGTGCGGTCAGTGGATGATGGTGACTGCCAAGATCATACTATCTTCTCAACTGACCAAGACAGTGGGGACCATGATGGTGACACTAAATCCGTCGAAACTACTTATAACAATTCACTTGCTGAGAATACTGTCCAAAATAGTCCTTCCGGGCAACAAGGAGAGATAATTTTGAAAGAGGAGGACAATGGTTCATCTCCTCATCAAAATATGGAGACTGATATTGCTACTTCTTCACAAAGTAATGACTGCCCTGACAATAGCATTAGTCATTCTGCTGAACCTAGTAAAGCATCTGGTCCCCATAGTTCAAGTGGGACTAAAACCAATAAGAAGAAGCTGAAGGTAAGATGGAAGAATTTATTGTGCATTCTCGGAAGTTTGAATAACTTGTTTCAGGGGAATAAGTTTGTATCTCTTTTGGATTCAGGTAGATTGGACACCTGAACTACACAAGAAGTTTGTTCAAGCAGTAGAGCAACTCGGTATAGATCAAGCCATTCCTTCTCGAATACTAGACCTGATGAAAGTGGAGGGTTTAACGAGACATAATATAGCTAGCCATCTCCAGGTTTGTGAGTTCTGCTCTTTCATATCTTAATGAATATGTTGGCGATTTTCAGTCTGAAAGATATTTTAATGAAAATGTTGTAATATTTGGGAAAACAAAGTACTAAATATTGGGCATTTTCAGTCTGTTGGCACCTCAAGTTAGATAAATGTTGGTATGATATTTCCATATCCTATGAGGGGATATAATAAAGCAGTTTTGCTACAATAAAGTTCGACATTGACATATTGTTCTGCTTAACAATACATTGCCTTTCAATTTTCAAGCAGAAATACAGAATGAATCGGAGGCAAATTTTGCCAAAGGAAGTGGATCAATCTAGAGATTCAGTACAAAGGAGTTACTATCCTCATAGACCTATCATGAACTTCCCACCATATCATTCTAATCATGTCGCCCCTGCTTGGGTACCACTGGCAGGTTATCCGAACGGTTTACAAGTGTGGGGTTCACCTTGCTATCCGGGATGGCAGCCTGCAGAGACTTGGCACTGGAAGCCTCATCCAGGGGTAAACATTTTTGTCCTTGGCTGAATTCTTTCCTTCTAGCTTGAGCAAAAGCGAATCCAGAATTTAAACTTGATGAATTCAACCTTTAAAGTTACAGCACTAAACTCATTGTAGTTATGAAATTATATGTTCAGAATTAGTGGTTTTTCACATATATAATTATGTCACATGCCGAAATTACTAGGTTCCGTCGAACCCGTTGAACACAAGTTGCATCTGCCTCTAGCTACCTAGACTGAAGAGTCCTCAAAAAATTATAGAATTGTGTATACAGAAAATAATACTGTGTATATATGTCCAAAATTAATTTTCGTAAATATATATTAAATCTTGAACACCCTTTGTAAAATTCCTGATTCCGCCACTATTTACATGCCTATAAAATGTTTCACAAGATTTTTTAAGTCTAAGAAATACTAGACCTTAAAGACCTATTTTTGTAATAATGCAGTTGCATGCTGATACACGGGGGTCCCCTGCCATGTCACCATCATTTAGATCATATCCGACATATCCTCAGCTGAATACATTGGTAATATCACTCCCATTAGATATTTGCATTCAGTTTAGCAATGTTCTTTAGCTATTTTATGTGAATACGCTCTTGGATATCGTTCTTGATGGCACATGTGTTGGAATATACAGGATGCTGGAGTTTACCGGCCTAATGGAATGCATACTAGATATAGCATGCTAGAGAAGGCATTTGATCTTCACCCGGTAAGATTGTCTCGATTAGGATTTGTTATGGATATCTTCATAGTATATTGTACATCTTATTTCAGACCAACGAAGTTCTTTATACATACTTGTACTAGGAGATTTTCTTTCTTTTTCCCTTTGGGAAGTAGAAAGGAGAAAAGCTGCATAAATCTATTTAGCTTGGCCCTAGAATTCTTTTAATAATAGTGCTTAAACTACAAATGTGTGTAATGAAGAGGAGGTATTGGGTTAAACTTTGTCTATCATCTTCAAAATGGATCTAAATTACATAAAATGACGGGGGGAAAGTTACTATATTATTTAACAAGTATGTTCAATTAGAGCCCATTTGGACGGACTTATGACTTTTTGACTTATAAGCCAAAAGTCATAAGTTGGGAATTGTAGCTTATGACTTTAAGGTTATTTTTGTTATTTTGGCTTAAAAATACTTTTTTTATTTTACCAAAGATATTTGACTTAAAAACATTTAAAATAAGTCAATCCAAACAGTCTCTTAGTTGTCACTATTAGAGTGTCTCACATTGGTTCGAGGAGTGGTTGTAACCTCTTTATAAGGTCTTCACAATCCTTACTATACTATGCTGCTAGCTTTTGAGCTTGGTTAGGCCTAATGTTCATTTTGTTACAAGTAGATTATTGACCCGCCCGTACACTTATTTCTATAGCTAGTGTTGGTTTCCTAGTAATTTGATGGTATAAAAATTGTTACGCTTCACGATATAAAAGTTGAATATTTTCAAAATTGTGCAGGCAGAGGAAGTGATTGATAAAGTAGTAAAGGAGGTAATAACCAAACCATGGTTACCACTTCCTTTGGGCCTAAAACCTCCTTCCACGGAGGGCGTTCTCGACGAGCTTTCTAGACAAGGGATCTCAACCATCCCTCCACAAATCAACGGCTCCCGTTTTCGGAGATGAAATAACAGTCAGTCTAATTTTTTTGCTGGGTCCCACATGTGTGTCTATGCCAAAGTAATATTCCCCAATAACTTGATGGACCCACACACCATGACAGAACCAAATGGCCTGACCCGACCCTGACAAGGTAGAGGCTTTATGTCTGAAAAATGAATAAATGCCTCGACTTGAAGGCCAAAATGGATTGTTGTAAATGGTGTGTTCCCCTTTTTTCTAGCCCAATTTTGGATGTTTGGGCTGATGAATGTGCTCTGTTGATTGATTTGGTAAATAATGGATTGGGTCACTTTTGGGGATGTGCGAATGTGGGCCTATATTCGTACTTGTTAACAGAAGCTTCCAATAATTGACGAAATAATAGATAGAAGTTCTCAATATTTCCATAGTGGTGAAATGAAATTGTGAAACATTAACCGTGAAAAGTATAAGGGGTGGTTTGGATAAGTATAAGGGAAAACATCACTTATACCCCCCCCCCCCCATAAACCAAATTATTTACTCGCCTCTACCCCTAACTTTTCATCCCTCCTAAAAAAATTAAAATTATTTACCCGAGATGCCCCTCTCCCTCCCTTGTTGTGATATCAGCAGTATATATAAATATACTCAGATGGTATTATGAAAGATTGTTTCAGTCATTCTCTTAGTTCTGCATGATATTGTCGTGGTATATAAATATATTGAGATGGTATATTATGGATGATCATGTTCGTTTATTCCAAAGACACTTTCCTCGAAAAAAAATTATATGATAACATTGTCTTATATACATATATTGTGATGGTATCATGGAGGGCTGCTTCAGTCCTTCAATAAGACACTCCTCATGACCATGATACCATCGTGATATATAAATATACTGAGATTGTATCATGGAAGATTACTTCAGTCCTTCTCTTGGTTCTTCATGATATCATCTTATAAATATATTGTGATAGTATCACAAAGGAAGAGTTTTGGGCGAGAGAGTAAGTTGGGTAAATAGTTTTAGGTGAGGGGTACAACGGGTGATTAGTTTAAAAGGGGCATAGGGCGGGTAATTAGTTTGTTTTTGGGCGGTATTTCAATTAGTGTCCCTAAGAATAATGTTGGGTGTATTAGTAATATTGATATTAGTAATGCTGACATTAGTTATATTGGTATTATTTCTTAGCCACTTAAGTAAAATGCGATAATAAGCAAGTAAAATGAATAAAAGGGGTTAGATCTAAGAATGAGCTATGAATCAAACAAGAGCCGAAGATGAGACTAGTGTATTAGCTTGAGAGAGATCTAAGTTACAAGTGTACGCTTAGAGAGAATACAATGTGTTTTCCTTGTCTTCTAAGTCTTGCATATATAAGATAAAATTAGACTATTATGCCCCTCTAAAGTTATGACCACATGAGCGTACTGACGTCACAATACCCACACGCGCCGCAACGCTTTGATCTAGGAAGGCTGATGTGATAGGAGTTGTTGGGAGTGGAGGACATCTGTGCTAAGACTCCGGGACCATCAAGCTTCTCGAATACGCTAACACTCCCGAGAGCGTTTTCACTCAATACAAATATGGAGTGGGAGACAGTTATGTGAAAGCTCCGGAATCACTAGGCTTCTCAAATACGCTAACTCTCCCAGAGACGTTTCTACCCAACACGCTTTGCATTGCTAATACCATAGTTTGATATGTATTAGTTATGCATATGATAATATCAAATACATTGTATAACTAATACTTGCATTAATTATATATATGTTCAAAAAGTGTACCAAACAAGGTATTAATAATACATACAGCTCATGCATGCATTATTTTCACTAATAGCATGATTTAATTTTTTATTAGTTCTTGTGTTAATTGACTTAGCGTATTTAATCTTCAATTAAATAAATTATGCAATTTTGATTCCTAAAGATAACGGAAGCTAACAGAAAAGAAGAAACTTAACAGATGATGAGTTAAAAAGAGAGATATTAGGATACCTTCAACCTCGCAACTATTAGTTCAGCTTATACTGAGGAACGCGACGACTGGATTCTATGTTGGGTTTTGGGCCTTTTCTTCCTATGTGAATGGCCCAGCCCACTTTTGTTCTACAATCCACTAATGTCAAAGACATATAAATATGACTCATTTTAGGTATTAAACATAAGAAGATATAAAAATAAGAGAGCATCCGTTTTTAATGCTTTGAGAGAGGAAATTGTGTTCTTTTGCTACATAAAATTTATGTTCAGACAATCTGCTTCAAACTGCGTTTTCCGATTCGTTAATCGTGGGATCATACTCAAATTTGAACTGAGGTTTCTCAACATCTAGTCTTGGATTTCAATAGCGGAGATCGAAATTTATGGTTTGTAGCTGTAGTTTTAGAGGCGCGAAAGTTTATTTTTCGGTGCTAATTTGTCCTTTAATTTAAATCATCCACACATTTTTCTTATGATGCAAACTCCTTGAGATTCTGAATCCTGTGCTGATTTAGTAACTTGTATTTCCTCCATTTCAAAATACTTGTCATTCTTATTAAAAATATCTGTCTCAAAATACTTGTAATTTAAAAAACTAAGGTAAAATTAAGTATCTTTTTTCATTTTATCCTTTTTATTAATTATAGCATTTAAGAGGGCATATATCATTGACGGAGTTGGCATATATAAAACAAATATTTATTGAAAAGAGATAACATACTAAAATATTTTAAGAGGGTAAAATAGTTAAAATGCTTCTCTTATTAATATTTTCTTAATGTACGTTTAAATGAAAAAATGATAATTATTTTAAGACGGAGGGAGTACCAACATTCTGAATTTCTGTGCTGATTTAGTAAACCTGTACCAGCATCATTTGCCGGTAGTTAGACCCATTACTAATTTCTTTAGACCATTATTCACTGTATCTACTGGTAGGTAGCTAACGAGCTGCATACCTTATAAAATACTATTCTCTTCGATTCAATTTGTGTGACATATTTTTGAATGTTATGTTTCTATAATTAGAAATAATTTAATTTTAATGCTCTTCTTCCCGACCGCCACATCTCAGTCAGACGCTTAATTTTCCGTTCGATGAAGTGGGTTTCCCTTTTTTTTTTGTAGGGATCATTTGCACTTTTGTTCCTATTTTATGGTGGTATTTAATTTTTGGCGCAAAAATTAAAGATCATCCCATTTGAAGGAAAAGGCGTGCAATTAAATGTTTTTGTAACCAAATTTTGGAAGTTTGGGCCGTTAATTGATTTGATAATTTATGATTGGATCATTTTGGGGATCTGCTATGTGGCATACTTGTACTTGTTCATGAGAGGCCCAATAGTTGACCCAAATAAAATAGTAGTAGAAGGTTTCAATAATTCAATAATCTCTATATTTAAATAGTAAAGATATCATAATTCAAATCCACCGGGTATGTTGTTGTATCATAATTCAAATCAATAACATAGGGAGATCGGAAAAATTTATGCACTGTTATTTAATTGGATCTTTCTTACTCTTTGATAAATGAATGATAATAAAATAATTATAGCAGTTGGCATAGGGTATCTAATTTTCTTCTGTCCTTGACTATATCTTATACAATATAATTCATGAATCGACTTTACATGATTCAGTTTTGTCATGCTTTATATAGTATGTTGTCATGGCTTGTTCACTTCTGTTATTTTTTTTCGCAACTTCTTGAATTGTTTTTCCTTAAGCCGATGATCTATGAAAAATAATAACTCTACCTCCCAAGATAGGGGTATGATCTGTATACACTCTACTCTCCTCATACTTCACTTGTGGATCCACTGAATAATAGGTTATGTTGTTGTTGCTGAGTTTACATGATTTGAACTTTCGAACTCCAAACTCCTTGAGATTATTTTGTTCAATTCCCTTGTGAGTCTTTAAATTTTGAGACCTCACGCCAACTTAAGATTGAAACTACAAAAAAATGATATGCCAGCAAGACTACTGAGTAGTTGGCGTTTTTGACACCTCTATAATTTATGTAATATTTTTCTAGATTTTTGTTTTAAAAAATTGTATCTCTTAACCTTATCCTCGTAATTCATTTGTAAAAAAGACGCACTCTAATATAATCAAAAATAGTTTTTCGAAAAAAAAGGGTTCTTGAATTCTTAACATTTTCCTAGTGGATATGTTTTTTCTAGAAATTTTTGGAATATGCCAAGTGATGAGAGCCAAACACTAGTTAAAAGAAAGGGGACATTACTTTTTTTTTAATTATTTTTTATATCCAGCTTCCCGACTTACGCCAGACTATTCCTTGAGATAGTAGTTCCGGTCCCTCAGCGCTATTACCAGTAAGTCGCGGGATGTGCCTGAATGACCAGGATTTGAGAGCAGAGCAATTGATATCATCTACAAGGTTCTACCTCAGAAGAGAGCAAATTGATTCAACCAGGATTCAAACTCACGGTGACATTATTTGGTCCACCAGAAACTGGATATATTAGCAAGAAAAAATATAGACTATTGGTCTCGATTGACAAGGTTGTCATAACATGGTCGGAGTTATTCAATGATTGAGAATGTTTATTTATTTTCAAACTTTTGATTGACTATAATTTCAAATTTCTCATCCCGCCAATAACATTAATCTTGACCCATAAATGGGGTCCTTTAACTTGATCATATTGATAATTAATTAGGACTTCGAACTCAAAGGCAATACGTTTTCTTATTGAGATAGTACTAATAATTATGAATATATATGTGTATCATGGTAAACTTACTCACATTTGATATTTATATCGAATCATATTAATTTATTATGGTTAAGTTAGAAATTTAGGTAACGATATATTGATTAAAATTATGATTTAGAAGAGTGCATATGATGTCACATATCATATATTCATTGAATTAGTATAATTACTGAGTGCGACAGAGGCAAAGCCAAAATAGAAGTTACGGATTCGACAAAACTCAATAACTTTGATTCAATCTTGTATTTATAGTGAGAAATTCATTTAATATGTGTAAACTATTTAGCCATATCTAATAATAGTAATAATAATAATTTATAATAATACCAAATTTCACTAAAACGGGTAACTCTTAAGATTAACTTACTTAATTTGAGTGAAGATATTTTCGATTGGATTATACTATCAATCAAAGATTTTGAATTCAAATTCTAAAAATAAAATAAAAATTATAAGAAATACTTTCATTAATCCACCATTTGAAAAAACACAATCCAAGCTAGGGTCATAAATATGGTAACGAGGACGGTGGTGTCCTACCCCACTTTATTTGTAGACTACAGCTTGTCACTCTTTGCTTTTACGAGGGGCAACTTGTCACTTTTCAGTTTTCACACTAACAACAACTACCCGAGATCCACATCACACACTATTAGGGGTGGCCAGTGGAACGGGCCAGGGCGGGACGGGACAGAATTTTAGGGACGGAGTGGGTGGTCGGGATCGGGATTTGGCGGGCCGGACGGGCCGGGATAGGGGACGAGAAGAGTCCCGTCCCACATCCCGCCGGAAGAGGGGACAGAATTTGGTGGGACGGATTGGGTCGGATAGGGGGATTTGGGGAGATTTTAATTTTTTTAGATCTGTAATTTAAAAAAAATATATTTAAACACTTAAATAATTGAATAAGATAGTGAATAAAAACATTTCAAGCCTGTTTTCGTGCCTCAATATTATTTAATAGATATGTGATTTTTTTTGTAATACAATTTCAAAATTGCAATTTTGTTTCGTAGTTCAAAAGTTGCAAATCACATAGTAAAATTGCCAATAAAAAAATTACATAGTCAACTATACTTTTTCTAATTTACTCACAATCTCTTGAGGATCTTCTGTTGGAATTGAAAGTTGTTTATCAAATTGTTCGACGTCGCTTTCTGCTCCATCGGATAAGATTTTGTTGTAGTTGTAGTTGTAGTCGCCTTCTTCGTTGATCTCTGGTTGACCGCACTTTCTAGGCTCCGCTCTAATCCAATCTCTGAATAAAACTGCAATCTCCAAGTTGTCTCCCGCCAATGAGTGTTTGTGCTCTCCTATTTGAAACCTTCCAGCAGAAAAAACGCTTTCAGAAGTTGTTGATGACGCTTGAATATTCAACACACCTCGAGTCATCTTTGATAGTGTTGAAAATGTCTTCTCATTCTCACTCCAGTAATTCAGCAAGTCTTCACGTCCATCTTCATTGACAATTGATTTATACGGTACAACACCCTGCAAAACATAATCATCAAACTCGCTAATTTGTGAAGAACTTGAATCACTAAATATTCTATTTCTAAGGCTTTGAATACTTGAAGCAGAACCACATGTTTTTTATAAGGTTGCAGTGAAGTAGAAGAAGATGGTACAGAAGCCAGTTGATTATTTGCACTTTGATCATATATATATATATATATATATATATATATATATATATATATATATATATATATATATATATATATATATACATTCAATGTGTATGCTAGACATAATTTCTTATTTAGTTGGTTCGTAAGTTGGTTCTTTAGTTGGGTCTGTTGGAGTTGGAGTTGGAAGTATTTCTAAGGTTTCAAAATCGTTTCAACAAGTGCTTTACAACCGTCTATTTTAATAGTAAGATTTAATACATTACCATTAAAATAAATAGTGGGAATAGGAAAAAAATATTTTTTTAATTTTAAAAATATTTTTTAATAGATGGAGCGTAAGTTGGTTTTTTCATATATTCATCACAAAAATATTATAGCTATATAAAATAACATAGATGAAATAGTAGAATAATAAATACCAGAAAATTCCTTAGTAGCTAAATTTTTTTTCTCTAAGAATACATTAAGTTCCAAAATATTTTTCTAATCATCATCTACAAGCATATCCCTTGGATTTTGATTATGGGCATTAAATAATAAAGTTATAGGTCTTCTATACTCGTGAGCAACAACTAATTGTTCATACAAAGAATTCCACCTAGTTGCAACTTCTTCTGAAATTTTTCTATAAGGTAATCCAGAATCATGACATGTTTTTTATACTTTTTGGGTCTTTGTATTTTATTACCTTTAAAAATAATGTTGATAGAAAATTGTACTTTATCAAGAATAGAGCTAAAAAGTTTTAGGTCATCCTTTACAATTAAGTTATAAATATGATATGCACATCAAACATGAAAAATATCGGGAAAATATGGAGTCAATCGAGTTTTTAAAATGTTTACAGCAGAATCATTAGAAGAAGCATTATCTAATGTAATAGTCATAATTTTATTAGTAATTTCATAATATTCACTAATTTCATGAATATTTCTTCAGCAAACAAACATGATGAGGATGATTGAGATCTCGAAAACCCAAGGGCTGATGCATATAATTATAAATTGTCTCCTTAAGATCACTTTGTAAAAATACATTCTTCACATCTAACTGATGAATGAGCCATGCTTTTGAGAGAGCCAAACTGAGAACAGTACGAATAGTAGCTGGTTTGACCACCGGACTAAACGTTTCACCACAATCCACGCCAACCTGTTGAGTTTTACCATCACCTACAAGACGAGCCTTATGCTTCTCAAAAGAACCGTCAGAATTTTCTTTATGAGTAAAAACTCATATAGACCGAATAATATTAACACCAGAAGGACGGGGCACCAACTCCCACGTCTTATTTTCAATAAGAGCATTATATTCGTCAGTCATAGCCAATTTCCAATTTGGGTCGTTTAATGCGGACACAGGGTTACGCGGGAGGGCGAATTTAAGAACATTAGAATTGAGATTAAAATGTCATTTTGGTTTAAAAATACCCCTTTGACTACGAGTAACGGGCCTTTGACTAGAGGAGGAATTAAATGGATTTTGGGCAATGTGTGGAACGGGGACAGACTGACCAACAGGTAGTGGGCCTGCTGGCCCAACAACTGGAACAGGAACAGGAACATGCTCGGGATTGGTGTGGGGCCTACTGCCTAGAATGCATGTGGAGGTCGAGGCCCAAGCAAACCTGTCTGCGGCCCCGGCCCAGAAGTGAATCTGCTGCTAGTATTCGGACCCGAGAAATTGGGCCTGGCCTGTTGCTGGAACTGGGCCCAATTACCCGGGTAAGGGCTGGGAGGAAAATAGGGACGGTTGGGCCAATGGCTACTGGCCCAGTTCCACGGCCAGGGGGCCTATGGCTGGGACCAGTTGGCCTGTGGCCCACTGGCCCGAGACCCACTGCCACTGCCACTATTATTTCAGCCACCTCCGTTACCACCGCGATTGTCACCGCGATTTTTTTCATTATTTTTACGATTTTGACCATTTTTGCCATCACCGTTGTTGCGGTGTCTACCAGAATTCTTGGAGAATGTGTGAGGGTCGTCTGACATGGTCATCATGGTGATGGAATTTGCACATGTAGCCGCCTTTTTAGCTAAGCTGACTTCTTCTAACGTGAGCATGAAATGAGCCTGATAAAATGGTGGTAGAGAGTTACTTTGACGAAGTAGTGTGCCAACGCCGTTATAGGCCTCAGACAGGCCTGCAACCATTTAGAGAACAATACGATCATTGGTAACCGGCGCACCAACGTTGCGGAGTTGGTCTGCGAATTCCTTCAGCCTTTTACAATAGGCCGAAACGTTAGAAAAATCTACCATGTAGACATGTGAAAATTCCTGCTTGAGGGTGACAACACGAGTATTCTTGTTATCTTGGAATATATCACGCACCCTATTCCAAGTTTCCATTGCCGTAGTGTCGGGCTCAATGATCGTTTGTAGGAGGTCGGTAGAAATAGTGGAATAAATCCACTGGAGAACGGTAGCATCAAGTGTCGTCCATAACGTAGGATTTTCCTCGGGGTTAGGCACCTCCTCTATGCAGGGTGTCGAGGGAATTATGTGATGGAGGACTTGACGCGAGTGTGTGTGAATTTTGAATAATTTCGCCCATGTCGCGTATTGGACGTTTTCCATCTCAAGAACAGCAGGGATGTGGTTCCTGATGTTGAAAACTGTAAAGGCTGGATGAAACAGGTTCTTTGACGTAGACATAGCGAAAGAACAATAGAAGAATGAGGGATTTGAAAGAAAATTTGAGAAGGGAGGAGGAAGAAGTCGGCCGGAAACTGAGAAGGGTTCTCGGAATTTGAGCCGAGAGTAGCGGAAGAAAATTGGGAAGGGAGGTAGTTTAGACCTAGACTGCTGATACTATGGAAGAATTAATCCCTTGATTATTCTTATTGAATGAGTAGGTATATATACAAGTTACAATCTCCAAATATGTAAAATCCTATTCCTACTAAACTTCTAATATCCTAGTTCTACTTGTACAAGAATTCTACAATTATGGTAATTATACAACATAATTTAATACTTCTATTTATGGTACAAGACAAGTCAAAACCGTGTATATCATAGGGATATACACGGTATATTCTATAAAAAAAAAACCACTTACAATTAAGGTTATTAAATATCTTTATTAAAGGGAGTCAATAACTTTAAAAAATACATAATATAAATCGAAGATAGTACCAACTTGTGACATTTATCAGGATCAAAGAACACAACTTAATTATTTTTGTGTCATCATTTTCGAACAATCATATTATGTATTTTATGCTAAGGTTATTTTGGCTGACGTATTAATTAACTTTAATTTTGCAAGACAAAAATGCCCCTCGTTTCTTTTCTTGTAATGCTGTTTATATAACAAATTCATAATCTAATGAAAATAAAATTTGTGATCAAATAAAGAGTATTATGTAAATTGTATTGAACTTGATGAAAAGGAAATTTCAGTAATACATCTAATCTTAACCGTTTTAAACTAGATTTTTCAACCTAAAATTCAAAACGACAAAGATTGAAGATATTATATGAATTTTGATCTCCATAAGAAATCGATATCCAAACACCCTCCCCCTTTCGACGGCCCCTCCCAAAAAAAAAAGGAAGGAAAGGCAAAATGAAAAAAATATATTTGATTTTACATATATATGTATTATGGTCCGATTAAATTTAAATTTAAGCCGAAAAAAATCATAGTAAAGATAAAAAAACCTTTTTAGTAAAAGTAATTTCACATGTGCGACTTAAACTCAAGATGTCTGATGAACAAGATGTGAATATTTATCAAGGGCCAGATATGCCCGTGGACTATACGATATTAAAGGAATATGTTCTTTAATTTTATTGATGAATGATTTACAATATATATAAGGTTACAAGAATATTTACTTTGATACTAACTAGGTACATAAACTAATTATTCTAATTACAAAAAGATTATAATTTTACCTAAAGTAGGAGATATATAATTAATACAATTAATGAAAAAGAATAATGGAAAATATTCTATTACACCCCCGTGGTCGAAGCTGGAGGTTCCCGAACACTGAGACTGACTCGAAAATCATCAAATAGTATGCGCGGAAGTCCTTTGGTGAAGATGTCGGCAATCTGATCTCTAGAAGGAACATGAAGGACATGAACTTGACCACGAGCCACTTTTTCGCAAACGAAATGAATGTCCATCTCAATGTGTTTAGTGCGCTGATGTTGGACGGGATTGCCGGAAAGATATATCACACTAATATTATCACAGTAGATCAGTGTTGCCTTTTGAATCGGGCAGTGAAGCTCAAGTAGAAGGTTACGTATCCAACAAGACTCAGAGACAACATTGACAACAACTATGTATTCTGCTTCTGCACTGGATCGGGATAGTGTAGGTTGCCTTTTAGAATACTAAAATAATAGGTTATCTTCGAGTAAAACGCAATAACCAGATGTGGAGCGTCGGGTGTCGGGACATCCACCCCAGTCAGCATCAGAATAAGCAGTGAGACCAGTGAGCGAAGACCTGTATAGATGTAATCCGAAGTGAAGTGTACCTTGGATATATCGTAAAATATGTTTGAGGGCATGCATGTGTGCTTCCGTCGGAATGTGCATATGTAAGTAGATTTATTGTACGACATAGGATATGTCTGGTCTCATGAATGTGAGGTACTGCAGGGCCCCAACAAGGCTACGATAGTGAGTCGGGTCTGAATATGAAGGGCCAGAATTAGTGATGAGCTTGGAATTGGTGTCTATAGGCATGTGGGATGGTTTGCAAGATATCATGCATGCACGGTCAATGATCTTTTCGGCATACTTCTTCTGACATAGAAATAGACCATCAGAATGTCGAGTGACAAAGATGCCCAAGAAATAACTCAAGGCCCCCAAATATTTCATAGCAAACTTAGAAGAAATGAGAGATATAATGGACCGGCGGAGAGCATCAGATGATGTAGTGAGGATGATGTCATCAACATATAATAATAGGTAAGCCATGTCTGTACCCTTATTTAGATGAACATGAAATGATTGGGTCTACTGTGTGAAAATTTGATAGAGGAGACATAATCTGCGAACCGCTGGTACCATGCTCGAGGAGCCTATTTCAGTCCATAGAGCGATTTTTGCAACAGACACATATAATCCGGATGAATAGGATTCCTGAAACCCATAGGCTGATGCATATATACTGTTTCATGAAGATTCCCATGTAAGAAGACATTCTTGACATCAAGCTGATGAATGGGCCAAGACTTGGATATGGCAATGCTGAGGACGGTCCGGATGGTTGCGGGTTTTACGATCGGACATAACGTTTCATCACAGTCCACTCCCACATATTGAGACTTTCCATCACCTACAAGATGAGCCTTGTACCTCTCAAAAGAACCATCAGATTTCTTTTTATGTCTAAAAATACACATAGAACGAATGATGTTATCATCAGGTGTATGGGGTACTAGGTCCCACGTCTTATTATCAATAAGAGCATTATATTCGTCAATCATTGCGACTTTCCAATTAGGGTCGGATAAGGCATTATTCGGGTTACGAGGAATAGGGGAAGGGACAATTGAAATAGAAAGGTTAAACATCCGTTTAGGTTTATGAATTCTGCGCATGACACTAATTTCCATGGTTCGAGAGTGTGTCTCGGGACGCGGGATGGGAGAAGGTTTTGCCGCGGGACTGCCGGGAAGAGGAGGAATGGTAGGGGTGACGACACTGGCTGGCCGAACCTCTATTTGCCGAGAGGTGGTTGCGGAATCACCCTGAGACGGCCTGTTTCGAGCCACCATGGACAGCTAGTCCCGGACTGGCCGAGGTGGTGGCGAGTGCCGGGGTCTAGGATGGCGGACTATGTAAATGGTGAATTAGAAGAGGGTTTAGGCCATCATCTGAAAGTCGTAGGAATGTCGATGTGGCGAGTGTAGAGAGGCAAAAGAGAATTGAGACTTATCAAATAGGACATGACGTGAAATAATAATTTTACAGCTCGATAAGTCATAGCACGAGTAACCACGATGATTAGCAAGGTAACCCAAAAATACACACAGGGAAGATCGGGGTTGGAGTTTATGAGTAGTTGGATGGAGAGGATAACAAAGACATCCAAAAATACACAAGTGTTGGTAGGAGGGGTTCCTACGAAACAGAACTTGGGTGGGCGACCATTGAGCTAGAGACTTGTTTGAGATTATGTTTAGGAGATATGTGGCCATGGAGAGTGCGTAATTCCAGAATTGAGGAAAAATTGAGGCGTGAGCAAGTAGGGCACGAAGGAGGTCGTTTATGGTTTGAATTTTTCGTTCGGCTTTACCATTTTGGGAGGATGCGTGAGGGCAGAAAAAATGAAAGGTAAGATTGTTTTTGGAGAAAAACTGTTTGAATTGGTAATTCTCAAATTCCCTGTCATTGTCACAGTAAAAAAATTTAATGCACTTTCCAAATTATGTTTTTATGAAAGCACTAAATGAAGAAAAAATAGGGTAGACATGAGATTTATTTCCAATTGGAAAAGTATATAGAAAGTTGGAATAATCGTCCAAAAACAATACATAATATCGATGGTCAGTCGTACTCAAAATAGGAATGTTCACAAATCACTGTGTATGATATCGAAAGGCATTAAAGTACAATTTGTAGATGCATAAAATGGTAAGTTGACATGTTTTCCAAAAATGCAAGATTCACATATAGGAGTCCTAGAAATACGGTTGCAATTAATAAATTTGTTTTTCCTAAGGGATCGTAAAATAGAGTCTTCCGAATGTTCTAATCTAGAATGCCATAAGGAAGACGAAAGAGCAACAAAGGTTGAGGAAACTGAGGCTGGATTACTGACGGCGTTTGAAATAGGGTAGAGATCTCTGGTGATGTCATATCTCAATATTCGTCTCTCTGTCGTAAAATCCTTTACAGTAAAAGCAAAATGATCAAAGTCAAGGGAAACCCAATTATAAGTTGTGAAACATCACACGGAGATTAGATTATTAATGAGTTTAGGGGCATGGTTTAAGATTAGTGGTGGATGTGGTGGGGATAGGGAGGAATGACCATAACCACGGATGTGAATTCCTTGTCCACTACAAGCAATAATATTCCGATTTAAATTACTCAAATTGTTATAAGACGAGAGAGTACCTTGTTATGCCGTTATGTGAGATGTGGCGCCTGTGTCCATATATAAATTTTCATCTGAAGTGTTGAGTGACATTATGCTCATAGCTGCCTCAATGTCAGTCGGTGCATAAATCGATGGCGGGGGGGCCTTTGCAGTGTAGGCCTGTCGTGGACGTGGGCCTAGTATGCCAGGTTGGCCTATCGGTTCTGAGGTGGAGTCCACGAGGATGTCGTATACGGGCAAAGAGGGGAGGCCCATGATGGTGGGACCCACGGTGGGTAGGAATCCCACGACGGAGGCTACTACCACTACCGCGTTCGCTGCTGGCTGTTGTTGCCAGAATTTCTTCCGCCGTGGCCCTTGCCGGACTGCCTACTCTGGCGGTTGTTACGGGAGGAAGTGGACTGTTGTGGGTCCTCTGACCGACGATTCTGGTTGCTGGACCGGGAGGCCCTACCGTTGGCAGAGGGCATGCCGGTGGTGGTGAGGGCGGCGTCGACAATGCTGTCATGAATGGTGCTGATTTTCCGGGTTTCCTCAACGATGAGTTTCGAACGGGCCTCATAAAACGGAGGTAATAGCGTACATTGGTGAAGGATGGTGGCAATGTCGTCATAGGGTTCGTTCAAATCTGCAATAAGTTGCATGACCAATCGCTGATTAGTGATTGGTGTGCTGACGTCGGAGAGTTGGTCGACAATCATCTTAAGTTCTTGACAATAGGCAGACGCGTTTGGAAAATCGTCCTGATGAACATCCTTGAACTGATTTTCAAGGTATAACGCTCGTTGAGTTTTGTTGTCATGGAAAATACTGTTCAAACGTTTCCACGTTTGGCGAGCAGTGGCATCGGTCTCAATGATGGTGTGAAACAGATCATTAGATATCGTGCCGTATATCCACTGGAGGACGGCTACGTCCAAATGAGACCAGAATGCATCATCGGAATTCGAAGCCGATAGTACGTATGTGGACTTCAGCGTGAGAGGGATGATGTGGTCGAGAGCTTCGTAAACACGACAATGGATCTTAAAAAGCTCCGTCCACGAGGAGTATTTCCCCTTTTCCATCTCCAGAGTCATATGGATAAAGTTTTTAATGTTGTTTACGGCAAGTGCCGGATGAAATTTGGTTTTGTGAGCCATGGAAGAGGAAATTTAGGAGGAAGAGGGAGGGAGAATGGCCGAAAAAACTAGGGTTCCGTCGTGGGGAAAGAAGGGGGGCGAGAGAGGTTGGCGGCTAGTGTGATGTGGAAAAAAGGTGGCGGTCGAGAAGGTGTATCAGCGGCTAGGGTAGGGTTTGTAGTTATAGGATACTGACCATAAATATGTTTCTTGATTTTATTGATGAATGATTTACAATATATATAAGGTTACAAGAATATTTACTTTGATATAAACTAGGTAACAATTATTATAATTATAAAAGGATTATACTTTTATATAAAATAGGAGATATATAATTAATACAATTAATGAAAAAGATTAAAATATTATATTAGATATTATGCGTTTTTATCGATATTTTAGATGTTATCTCAAAGAACACAAGTGATTGCAAAATATAACATTAAAGGTACGTCTGAAACAATATTTAAATACAGGCAAAACGCAAAAATCGTATAGTCCATCTGAGTTGGAATAATGAAAAAAGTGCCCTCGCATAAGCCATTTTAGCGATAACGATACCAGACAGCTAGCTAACCTCTTTGGCCCTTTTTTCCTCAAATCAAATATACCTCTGTTCCATCTTCCACTCTCTTCAACCTTCTAGTCTTCCGTTATTATTGTAAGTATTTTTTTTGACCCCATTATCCCCATTTTTCATTTTGGATTAGCTCAATTGATAATCCCAATTCCTTATTATAAACTAATTATATTTCAAGATTCTTGCTCCAATAGTCTTAATTTCATGTCAATTTTAACCCCTTTTAATTGTTTCCCCAGATCATCCGTAATCAGAGTTTCATATTTTTCTTAATTGAATATTCCCTGCTTGAATTATCTTAATAATCCCTTTTGGGTGTGAGGCATATATATAAAGCTGGTTTATGTTATCGATTAATGGGTATTTATTACTCTCACCATCCCAATTTATATGATGTAGTTTGACCGGACACGGAGTAAGATTTTTGAATTTTGTGGTCTAAAACAAGTCAAAGATATTTTTATGGTTATAAATCATCTTGTTAGCGTAAAATGTAAAGTTTAAAATTAAATTGTTGTCAAAATAAGAAATGTGATATTCTTTTTGGACGGATTAATAAGGAACGTGTGTCATATAAATTGGGACCGAGGGAGTTTTAAGCATATGTGTAATAGTGTTTGTTTATATCTTTTTTTTTTGAAAAAGATTGAATTTTTGTGTTTTGGATAAACTGAAGTATTAATGAGTGGGTTTGTGTATGTTGGTATTTTAGGGAATTTGATGAAATAGCTGAAAATTTGGTTTAAAGGGTTTGTGAAGGAACTGTAGAGAAATGGCGTGCAAAGGGTTTTGGGAGTGTTTGTTGAAGCTTTTGAACTTCTTGTTGACCCTTGTTGGTTTGGCAATGGTGGGGTATGGTATTTATTTATTTGTTGAGTACAAGAACCATTCGTCCTCCGGCGGGGATGATTACCCTGTAGCACCACCTACAAGTGCTGTAGAAGTGATAGAGTTCGGTCGTCCAATGCTGATGACTGTTTCGTTGGCTGAAAATATCTTTGATAAACTTCCAAAACCTTGGTATGAATACCCTTTTTGCCTTAATGCTTAATTTATTTGATTGTTTCGTGCTATCCTGGAAGTTGCCTTTGAGATGATTGTGAAGTTGAATGAGATAATTACAGTCCAATGCCTTTCGGTGATCTAATTTACAAAATAGTCCGCAAATGTATAGGTTTTGTATATTTTGGCTAGCGCCCGTAATTAAGTTTGGCCGATGGGCCAAAAATATAAGAAGTCCAAGTTTTATTGCTAACTGTATTTAATAATTGGTAATGTTGTGTTCGCTAGTTTTTCTATTGGGTTTTAGAGGAATGTCACAGTTAGAAAGGATAAGGGCAAAAACTTTATAGATTTTAAAGATATAGTCAGCTTCTTTTCTGATTATGGAAATTGAGAAGTTTATCTTCCGCATAGGAGACTATTGTTCATTTAGATGAAATAATGTGAGCTGAATATTTGAAACATATCTTGATTTTTTTAAGGGTGTCTATATCTTTTTACTTTGTTTTATGAGAAGATGTAATAATTGATTTCGAAGTTCTCAACATTGGGTTCGTTTTTTTAATACTTTGTGCATATCAAAGGGATTTGTTTCTACTCATTGAACTACAAGTGCATATTACTTCCTTTTGGTCTTTCCATGTGTCTTTCTTCATGGAAAGTATAACAAATTGCCGTTCACAAAATTTGCACATCAACCTACCGTAGATACTCGTGTTACTAACTTCTTTTCTTTGTAGCCATGCTTGCTCCATCCATTATCTTTCCGTCAACTCTTTTAGAGTCCCCTTTATCAATACTAAGAATTTCATCATCGACACACAAATACCTTTTTCACTTCCTTTTTCTTTCTTCCAAACACATCTTACATCGTAGTCCAAAAAGTCTCAATTGACATGATTGTAAGAATTTTCAAAGCCCAATTTGCACCTGTAGGTCCTTCCTTTCTTCTAGAGTCCACCAGATTATATGAGACAAGTGCTGTGTCTAAAATACACTTGCTTTCCACGAATATGTTCAGGGAGGTTGGCATTGTGTCAGTTACTTAATTAAAAGCATCTTAGCAATAATTAGATGCTTCGCACTTGACTAATATGTTTGTAGTCCTTAGTATATGCTGCACCATTCTTCTCGGTATGATTGCTTATGAGAGGAGGTGGTGCGCTGAAAAATTTCAGTCTCATGAAAAAGCCTGTACTGTCTCTACAAGATATTGACCATGTCCAAACACTGTTGAAATAAGGAAAGTAAAACTGTTAGGTCTTAGTGTTTTATCTTCTGTATAATTGTAAATTCTCAACTGCTTACCGCACTTCCTTTTTCAAGATTTCTCTTTTCGACCATTCCTTCATCTTCTCTGCTGTTTGGCTAAATTCTAACCTGCCACGAGGCGTCTGCAACAGATAATTGTGTCTTTCACCTCTTTCCTTCAACTATAACTGATTCTCCCACTTCTTTTTCTCGACGAAGTTTCTCCTTTTTTTTCACCATCACTTGCAGTGAGAGAACTTGTAGCGAAATCCCCTTCCTTCACTCGTAATACCCTAGATTTTTGTCTCCATCTAATTTCTTGTATTATAGCCGTTAAAGCTAGCTATCTTCATTTCATATTTCCTCATTTTTAGCGATCATCTGGTTCCAACCCCCTTACTTCTTTCTATCCCCCAACTTGTTCATCAATTCTGACATCTAGATTTACCTATAAAAGAACTGATATCTCGACTTTTCTATCATTCCAAATACTTTCTGATTCCATTGGATAATATCCCCCTTTGAGATTTCTTAGTTTCTTCACATGGTTGAACTACAGATTCCCTTGAATGTGGTTACTGCACCACTGTCTCAGTCTCTTACCCATTTGCCAAAATCTGTCGCATTCAACCACTTATTCTCAGATCTAAATGGTGTTTGTAGTCTTCTTAGTTTTTTTGTGTCTAATAGGAAAGGCAAATGATCTGATGCAAGTTTAGGCCGATGCTTTTGATTTATGTCAATGTCATTTCCTCCTGTGGGGTAAGCCACCTAGTCTAGTTTAGATCTTGACTTCGACTCCTTAATTTGGACCATGTTAACGTATCACCAGTCAACAGAAGATCTGTAAGTTGATGGTTATCAATAAAAGCTCCGAGAACTATTCCATTACTGTAGAGAAAGAATCACACATCTACTACAAAAGTGGCTTTGGAGATTCAGCTCTGAAGACAGAACTTTGTGGAAGGATTCATCACCCATAAATATGGGTTGCTCAACCAGTGGACAACTAATGAAGTAAATTCCACCTATGGGACCAGTGTATGGAGAAATGGCCTGCCTTCAGCAATAACATCATATTCAAGGCTGGAAATGGATTGAAGATTGATTTTTGGAGAGATAAGTGGATTGGCCAAGACAACTTGATGAACGCCTTCCCTGATCTTCATTTCATTAGTCTACAGCAGCAGGCATACCTCTATCAAATTTGGAGTCCACAAGGTTGGAACCTGATTTTCAGAAGAGCTCTAAGTGATTGGGAGATAGAAAGGGTAGCAAGCTTGCTAGAATGCTTAGAACCCCACATTCATAACCCAGACCTTCCTGACAAACCTTGGTGGACCCTCAACACCAAAGGCATATTTACTGTAAAAATCTGCTTATAGTGATCTCATCTACAGAACTGACCTGACAAGGATTTGGCCTTGGAAACTCATTTGGAAGATCAAAATCCCAGCCAAGGTGGCAGTTTTCACTTGGCTAGTGGTTAGAAGAGCCTGCTTAACTCAAGAAAAGCTACAGAGAAGAGGTATCCAGATTTGCTCAAGATGTTCACTATGTGGTCAAGAGGTGGAAAGCAATGAGAAGCTTTTCATCCATTGCAAGACAACTACAAATCTGTGGCACATGTTCTTTTGTATTCTAGGAGTTACCTGGGTCCTCCCCAAAACCACTTTTGAACTCCGCAGTAGCTGGAAAGAAATTGGCAGAAGAAATGGTACAAAAGATTGGTGGCAAATTATTCCAGCTTGTATATGGTGGTCCATATGGAAAGAAAGGAACTCAAGACATTTTGATGATCTGTATAATTCCACTCAAAAAATCAAGATGAATTGCCTTAGTCTTTTCTATTTTTGGTGTAAACAGGATATTGTTAGTGATGTAGGGGACCTAGTAGATCTGATAGGCAGCTGTTAATGTTTTAGATCTTCAGCTACTGGCTGATCCCTTCTTTTGCTCCTTTGGCTCCTCTTGGAGCTTGTAACTACAGCTCTCAGCAACTTTGATACTGATCTTTTATTTCAATACTAGTTATTACCTTTCTCAAAAAAAGAGAAAGAATCACACCCCATATTCTTCCCTAGGAAACTTATTGAGTTAAAATCTCTTTGAATACCCAAAGTAGTCTTTAACCAGATAAAAGTATTGAGAGTTCATTCTATAACTTCCTCTTTGATCCCTCACCCATTAGCTTGTACACCTCTCCATAACCTCACTCCATGTTGCTTCCTGTGAGCTTGAATCATGAAGCAATGGAGTAAAACTCCTTATTATCTACCATTTCCATCTTTCTTACATCCCATAGGTGTAATGATCCATTCTACATTTTCCTTACCATTACCAGGGATCGTCTCGTATTTCACCTGTCTCTCTTTACATGCACTCCTAACCATTTTAGTCATGGTCCCAATCTAACCAAGCCCGCCCTCACTCTCTCAACGCCACTTTGATGATAGCCCCTTTTCTACCTTATACAAAGTGGAAATATATTTCCTCTGCTTCTGTGCTTCTCGTGTTCAAGTATTTAACATCTCTAACATATAAAGTGGCAGATTTGGGGTATTCACATGGGAATATCAACAACAAACTTCGTTCTCCATTCTCCATTCTCAGTGTTGACTATGTACGAAAGGTTTATATCCATCCCTTGATAAACTTCAAACTCTACTCTCCATGTCAGGAATAACGGTCAGTTGGAATTTTTTGATCCGGAGTTTTTTGTGACTGCTTAAATTGGACTTTGTCGCTTTGGCCGAGTGGTCACTTGGAATTTCCTTTCCCCCCCTCTTCTCTGTCCTATTTTCAGATTTCGGTGGTGTTATTGGGTGGGGTGGCCTGGGAAATTTTACTTTTATCTGTTGAGGAATGCAAAGTACATCCCGTGGAAATGATTGAGACTTTTTCCCAAGGAAGTAGCATGCCCCATTGTACTATATTCAGGGAGCAACGATAAAACCGAACTATGTTGATTAAGTCGTACAATGAATTGTCAATTCTGTGTACATTGTTTTTTGTAGATTTGGGATCTTATTTTTTGAAGAAGTCAAAATCTAATTTTTTTAGAGAACGTGAAACAGTTTTTAGTTACAATTTATTTAGTACTTCTATGATTTTTTGGTTGGGAGTGTTACTTAAAACTAGTCATGACCCTTTCTGGATTATTGATGGCGTAAATGTTTCTGTCATCTGGGTGGATGGATTAGTCAGTTGCGCTACAATCCTTTTAAAATGATCACCACTTCTTTTCGTTTCTCTTTTTGCTGATAGGTTTGAGAAAACTTGAATTGTTTTTTTCCCGGAAGTATATGAAATTGTTGAATTGGGTGTTTCTTAGATGTAGAATGAAAGCAACTTGGAAGTATTGCACCTGTTTGTTTGCGTCCATCATTAAGTTATAAATAGAGACAACGACCTTTTTGTCATAATATGTCTTTAGTTTTGAGTGGGTTTGAACTCTCAGAACTTGACTACATGATTTATAATGGAAACAACCTCTTGCAGAAATGTGAGGTAAGGCTGCGTATCCGGCCCTTCCCCGGACCCCGCGCATAGCGGGAGCTTAGTGCACCGGGCTGCCCTTTATAGAATGACAAGACTATTCTTCCTTTTATTGCTTGGATAAAGTTTTGCTGGGAAGGATGACTCATATTTGGTGTGCTGCTGCCTCTCCAAGTTTGAATTTCATGCGCCAATGTTCAGTTGGTCGGATTTGAACGTGTACTCCGGAAAACTAATTGACCCATTTGTTATATTGCAGGTTCATATATTTGTTTATTGGTATTGGAGCAGTTCTTGTAGTTGTATCTTGCTGTGGTTGCATTGGAGCTGCAACAAGGAATGGTTGCTGCCTGAGTTGTGTATCCTTATCAATTGTTCAGTCTTCACGATTAATTATTTGTCGAAAACCTAAACTATTTTTGAAAAGATATATTTCCGATAGGCATTGTGGACTTTTAAAATATCCTGGTTACTAGAATTTTCACCTGATTTCTCTTCTCAGTCTTCTATGAAGCATGTTTGGCACCTTAACTAGGAACAGTACTCCGCGTTGATTTTCTTGTTGATCTTGATAGAGCTAGCTGCTGCTGGTTTTATATTCTTTGATAAAAGCTGGAGAGAGGTAAGTGTTTACTATTTCATGGCTTCACTTTCAAACTATACATTTGTTGTCAAAAAAGTGATGAAAGTCTTTATCAGGAAATTCCAACTGACAACACGGGTAACTTTGATATGATCTATGATTTTCTGGATGACCACTGGAAGATTATCAAGTGGGTAACCCTTGGTGCTGTTATTTTCGAGGTGAGGTTAAGAACAATAAATTTGATTTTTTGTTCCCAAACATATCATATTTCTCAATTTCGGGCATTGACATGAGTTGCAGGCTCTTATATTCTTATTGGCCCTCGTAGTAAGGGCAGCAAACAGACCAGCAGACTATGATAGTGATGATGAGTACATAGGTGGTCCCAGACAACAAATCCGACAGCCACTGATCAACAATAGGCCACCACCAGCTCCTGCAACCGGTGTCCCTGTTGCTGGTACTCTTGATAATCGTCCAAGTAGAAGTGATGCGTGGAGTACACGTATGAGGGAAAAGGTCTGCTCTCTGTTAATTGCTCTTCTTGCATGTTAATGTGGATATTGATGTTTAGCCTGCTTGATTTACTGCTCGTTACTAACTACACAATCTTTTTCATTTACTTTGTACTCATCATGATGATTTTTATAAGGGATAATTACATTTCTGGACCGCTCAAAAGAATAATAGCCAGCAAATGTATAGGTTTTGTACATTAAGTATAAATATACATATTATATATGCCATCTTGATAACTGATTGAATACCTCATCATAGTGTACCCTATTGCTGATATACACATAGTATACAAAAGTATACATAATCAGTGTATATGTTTTGTATATTGGCTAGCGTCCGTAATTAATTTCGGCCGGTGGGTCAAAAATGAAAATAACCCTTTTTATAATTGGTGCTTGTTTGTGGTGCTTTATTTCTTTTGACCTTTTTTGCGGGATTTCACAGGCCTTTTCTTTTCTTCCCTAAGTTTTCAAGATATCAAATCACAGCACGACCTTCTTTTTTGCATCAGCCAGGAATATTTGGACAATGCGAAGATTTTTAAGTTGAATTTCCTTTTTAGTTTTTTTTAAAAAGAAAGCTTTCTTGTGACAGCATATGGGATTATTGTTTCAGTTGGTTTGTGGTAGAACATTATGGTTTTAATCTCGTTTATGGGCTTGCAAGTGCACTTTAAAATTTTTGGAGTCTGGTGAAACCTCTTTATGATAGTACTGGCTGTCAAGTTTTCTGACTTGAATTCTTGAATGGCTTAACCCAGTATGGGCTCGATACATCGGAGTTCACTTACAACCCGTCGGAGTCAAACAGATATCCGCAAACTGCTGCACAGCCACAAGAGGAAAGGAAGGGTTGTGCCATAATGTGATGATGGAATTCTGTAATTTTGGGAGGACTGATGATTGTGCTTGTCTGTGTAATTTAGTCTGGTGTGAAGTATTTGCGTCTTTTATAAGCCTTTTCTCTTTTGTGGAGTCTTTATGTACAAAACACAGTTTTCGGGATCTTCACTTGTTGTTAACAGTACATTCTGAAGGATAACTCCTCTTCATGTCCATGCTTTGAAGACTTAACATGATTAGTGACGGTGTTTGGTTCTTGACAGTATCATGTAAAGAAGATGAAAATGAACTTGAGGGAAGTAGTTGTCCTATAGCTGAAATGAGATCTCAAACTTCAGACTAGGGTACATTAGCTCCTATAGTATTTGAAGTTGTTCAATTTGCTCTATGTTAGACTCTTTTTTTTTTGTGGGGGGATGAGATTTCTTATCCTCTTACAATTTGAATAGATGAAAATGACCTTTTCAGATCTCTTATATGTTGTTTTTCAGATCTCTCGTGTATAATAAAGATTTCTAATAAAAAGAATATAAAACTCTGGTCTTCCTATACCTATGAATTTCATTGGACCCAGAAATGATACATTGGAAGAATTCGTTGGGTCTTCCAATATCAATAGGTTGATTGTTTCGCTCCTGTATCTTTCCAAAGGAAAAAAGATCTCTGAGAATCTGAAAGACAGTACTTGAGTTCTCCCAATAACTAAAAGTCAAGTATTTATGCTTACCATTAACGAAGTTTCAGCTTGAAATGGGTGGTGGATTTCATTTATCCAAACCTTTTGAGAATTTTTTTTAAATTTATTTCTCATGATTATGGTTTAGAATTACCTCTGCTGACATTCTTTTAGTATATCAAGGACAAAAAACAAGACCTCTCCTAATCGACAAGTCTAACAAAAGCAAACGACAAAGTTGATCAATTTGAGATAATATATATGCGCAAATTTGACCCAATTCCCTATCTAATCCGTACTTGGAGGAGCTTTTCCTTCTCTAATAATTAGAGTTATTACCATAATTGTTATTTCATATTCGAATTGAACGTGTAGACGTCTGAATCTCTGTCCTTTCTGGAAAATTTCACAAATTGCATGTCATTTTCACTTTTTATTTTATGGCTTTTTAATTGGTTTCGTTAGCCTAACATCATACTTCGTATCTCCACTATTTTTTTAATGCATGACAAATAATTTTTTATCTCTATAATAAATAGACTATTCATATCCATGCACTATCCAGAATAGTGAATCTGTGGTCCTACCAATTTTTGTCTATCAATCTGCAATTGTTTGATATTACTCCTATCAAGAAAATTCTCTTATTTTTTTCTTTAGCGAAATCGATAAATAATAGTAAAAGGGTTAATAGTACTTTTAATCCTGTAGTGATTGATATATTCTAATTCAGTTCTATGATAGTTTACTAAGCATATTTATCCTATAAATGTCTATTTCTTGAAAATGGGCACAAAAATGAGAATATAATTGGTTGCAAAATACATTAGTTTCATGTTTTAACAATATGAATGAGATTCAACTCAAGAGCTAAGTGTTCAATGACTATACTTTCCTTTCTCTAGTTTCTTATACCCCCAAAAAGTTTTAAAAAATTATAGCTTGAACGTAATTAATTTGATAATCCTATACATACACCAACGTAATTGGACTATAGGCTAAACAACCCTTATCCTACACGTCCACTAACCAACTCTTTCAATTTGTTCAACACTATTACGTACTATATGAATGAGCAAACAATTTCTTCTTGTATTGTGATTTTTTAAAATATAGTATATCTTTATACTATTATGTATTTATAATTTGTAGCACTTTATATGTTGTCGAAATGTGTAAATATGTTTTCAAAAAAATAAATAAATAGAAATCGTGTCTAAATTTTCATTCAAAATTAGATGAGTCATTAATTTTGAGGGTTTTTTGAAATGTTTCAAAGTAGCTATTTCCCTTTCAAAGAAAAGAGTTCGGAAAAAGGATGAAAAAGAGAGAAATAAGTGTAATTAAACACCGAAGGCCGATGGTAATTACCCTTTTTCCTTTTTCTCTAAGTTTGATAACGACGAATGAATTTGGATTATTTTCAGGAAAAGGATGATGTACCGGAGTATAGCACAAGATCGCCTTTTTTGATATCATGTGGTCGATCTGTGAATAAGGTAAACCCAATTAATAGAAATTTGCTCATATCTATTCGAAATTAAGCAACATTGTCCTTATTAAAATTTAACTAGTCTTATATTACTCTCGCGGTGAGAAATGTTTTTGCCATCAACCTAAATGGAGCTCCAATCCGAGAGTAATTTTAAATTATAGTAAGAAATTGAGGCAAATGAACCTCTTTTTCTCCAAAAATTCGAACACATAGAGTCCACAAATTTCACGTTGCAGCTTCATTAATGACAAGGTCAAATACGAAAAGATTTATTAATACCAAGCCGGCAATGATACAAGCATAATGGAGGACAAAATTGAGCAATTTTAGAGGACAAATTTCAATATCTTCCCTATTAATTCTTATAAGAAAAATCAAGTGAACATAATTCCTTGAGTAAATCACCAACATGGAGTTGCCTCTCGTACTTTCTTGGACCTTGTTTTATCATTTTATGTATTAATCAAAAGGACGGATGTTGATGTACCATATTGTTCCAATATATGTGAATTTGCCAACTATTCGTGTAACTTAAGAATACCAAACGCTTTATTTCGTTTTGATTGGTTTACCCTTTTCCTATCTTTTTTTTCTTTATGACGTGACACATTACATGAAGAATATTACTACCAGTTTGACAAAAACGCTGCAGAATATACACAGAAATCCAGCAACATACCCGCAAGGGTAGCCAAGTTGGTGTAGCAGTAGAGCGCGGGACCGCAAGGTCACGAGTTCGATCCCCTGCATAATAAACCTTCTTGGTTGAGCCTGTCACACATGGCTTGTCAAGTGTGGTTAATCGGCTGACGTGGTTTGCATGCTATTGCGTCAGTCCGGGGTTTATCCTGTGCGCACTCGAAAGAGTAGCGGCTGCGGGTTCCTTCGTCAACAAAAAAAAAAAGAAATCCAGCAACATTATTTTTATAGAGTGGGACTTTTTTTCTTCCAATGTGAGAAACAGCTATGTCACTCTTTTCATTTTAGTGGATATTAGAAATGGACAAAATGAGACGTTCCAGATCTTGTACCCTATGTAGGCTTGCAAAGCATAGGCTAGACAAGCGGTACACTGAACACCAACATTTTGGGCTTTGTTCTAACCGAAGCTATTGCATCGTTTGCTTCCCACCAGACGTTCAAGTACTTGCACCGATTCGAGCGAGGCGGGACACTGGAAGGTGGATAGTTTATCATAAGTGACGTTTCCCAAGTAAAGGAAGTGTGCAAAAGGTAGAGTAAGATCTACGAATTGAATTTTATAGGTTCGAATTCAGATTCTATTATAATCCATTTGATTAATTACTAGGTGGGGATTCTCTCTCTTATACTAAGTCAGGGGATTTTTTTAGCATATACACGCCGAACCTAAAGCAAAGCTATTGAATTTGGACGAACTCGTAACTAATACAGTTGGTCCGCTTCGGTGAAAAGGACCGGGCTTAAATTAAATTTCTTCTTGTGAGCGTAATGGTATAACTGTATTTGATTATGAGACGACTAGCCAAACAGCGACAAAGCTCAACTATAGTGATATGAAAGTCTTGTTATTCTTGTGTTCAAAATTATTTTCTGGAAACAGAAAAATGTTAGATTAGTTAAGTTCCGAACCCAACAGAAAATTATGTTTCCTTAAGAATTTAATTCCCTTACAATTGTCTAAGAGTTTGGATTAATTCTTTCCAGCATAGAACGAAACACTATTTTGCAAATAACAATAGAATTTGCGGAACTTCTGCGACCTCAACAAATTGAGCAGATCATACAACACTTGCTTTGTTTTTTAAAAACAATGCAAAAGAAGAGAATTTATAGAGAAGGCATTGTTCATTTCAGAAAATAACTATCTTTTCGAAAAAGATGCTAAAAATAAAATTTTCATTTTTTATTCACACCAAAAATATCCAACAAGTCGCGTGTAAAATGACTCTTGCTCACCAAATCGAAGGTATGCTATGGATAATATGCCTATGACTCATCGCATATATCCTATTTTTAGTATGGATTTCTGCTATGCTGAAGACGTTCACGTGAAATATGCTTGAATTAATTCCTTCTTTTATTTTCAATGGAGGTGATGACAAAATTCTATTAGGAATCTAATACTTTGTTGTTGATGTTATGTTTTTTTGGAGAGAGATGCAAAGTAAAAAATATGAATGAAAACTATCTTATCTATATATTTTATTAATTATAAGCTAGTTTTTATATAGGCACATAAATGAAGTGGTAGACCTTTATCCTACTATTAAAGTATTAGATTCTTATTAAAATTAAAAATTGAATATTGTACAAAATTAACTATTACCCTCCTTCTATTACTAAATAACTAATTATTCTAAAAAATTATAGCATGAAACATTCAACCGTTGATACCAGAAACTTGGCACCATGTTCCACGTCAAAAGAAAACAATCATGTGTCTCTTTTAATTCAGTCCCTTATTTGAAAAATTCTTCAGAGATAATTCATTGACACATCCAATTGTCTAGTAGGATTGGCCTAAAATGGAGCTAGCTAGTAGCAGAAGATTCGGTATGGGCATAACATAGACGTGTTTTCGATATTTAAGATTAAATAAATGTAGCATATGCTTAAATAATGAACAAAAGAAAACATTAAGAATCTAAAGAAACAAAAAGAATCCAAACCTAGCTCAAAGGATATATTCAAATTGTTCCCTAGGAAGATTTGGGCAAAAAATATCAGAAAATGTGCAAACCAAAACCAAACTATGCCAACTTTAATTAGTTAAAATTAAAATGATAGACTGTTATTTCATTTGTTCTCTTTTACTTGTATATAATAGATTTTGTATTTTATTTAAGAAATAATAAATGAAATGCATATTTTATCATATCATGAACGAAGAAGGGGATAAAGACATTGTGTTGGGAGATTTGGAATATTCCGAAAGGCGTCACCATTTTGGGTATTGTAGGAGTATAAACGTTGAAGAGGTTAAGGGTATTATTCGTAGGATGCGCGGGGAAGAGCGACCGAACCTGACGAGATTCCTGGAGAATTTTCAAAGAGCGCAGGCAAGGTAGGTTTGGAGTGGCTGACTGGGTTGTTTAATATCATTTTTAAGACGACGAAGATGCTCGTCGAATAGAGGTGGAGTACAATGATTCCTTTGCACAAGAACAAATGCGATATTCAAAGTTGCAACAAATATAGAGGTATTAAGTTCCTAAGCCACACTATGAAAGTGTGGGAAAGGGTGAGGAAAGACATGTCTATTTTAGAGAACAAGTTCGGGTTCATGCTGGGGGGCTCAACTACAGAAGTCATTCATCTTGTAAGGAGACTGGCAGAGCAGTATAGGGAGAGTAAGAGGGACTTACACATGGTATTCATCGATCTAGAAAAGGTTTACGACAAAGTGTCAAGGGAGGTTCTATGGAGATGTTTGGAGGCTAGAGAGGTACTTGTGGCGTACATTAAGGCGATAAAGGACATGTGTGATGGAGCCAAGATCAGGGTAAGGACAGTGGGAGACTTGAAGCACTTTTCAGTTATGATGGGATTGCACCAGGGATCAGCTCTTAGCCCATTTTTATTTGCCTTGGTTGATGGACCTGTGGCGTGCATTAGGGCGATAAAGGACATTTATGATGGAGCCAAGACCAGGGTAAGGACAGTGGAAAACTCGAAACACTTTTCAGTTGTGATAGGACTACACCAGGGATCAACTCTTAGCCCATTTTATTTGCCTTAGTGATGGATGGATTGATGCGGCAAATTCAAGGTGAGGTGCCATGGTGTATGTTATTCACGGCTGACATAGTCCTGATTGTCGAGACACGCAGTGGGGTTAACCCTAAGCTAGAGGGTTGGGAACAAACTCTGGAGTCTAAAGGGTTTAAGTTGAGTAGGACCAAAATAGAATACTTGGAGTGGAAGTTCAGTAACGTACCGCATGAGGCTGACGTGGTAGTGAGGCTTGGTACCTAGGCCATCCAGAAGAAAGGAAATTTCAAGTACCTTGGATTTATTATTCAAGATAATGGGGAAATTGACGATGATGTCATATATCATATTGATGCATGGTGGACGAAATTGAGGCTCACTTCCAGAGTGTCGTGTGATAAGAAGGTGCCATCAAAACTTAAAGGCAAGTTCTACAAAGTGGTCGTTATACCGACTATATATGTTATATGGGACAGAGTGTTGACCAGTTAAGACCTCTCATGTTCTGAAGATGAAAGTTGCAGAAATGAGGATGCTGCAATGGATGTGTGTGCACACTAGGAGAGATATGATTAGGAATGAAGATATCGGGGACAAGGTGGGAGTGAACTCGGTGGAGGACAAGATGCGGAAAGTAAGGTTGAGATAGTTTGGGCATGTGAAGAGGAGATATACGGATGCCTTAGTGCAGAGGTGTGAAAGGTTGTCTATGGACGGTTTCAGGAGAGGTAGAGGTAGAGGAAAGAAGTATTAGGGAAAGGTGATTAGACAGGACATGACACAGTTTCAGCTTACCAAGGACATGATCTTTTATATAAGAGGTTATGGATGACTCAGATTAGGATAGAAGGCTAGTAGGAGTCCTGCTTATCCTTTTATATTAGTAGTCACAATATTGCTCTATATTTTTTTGTTCTTTGATCTATGCTACTATTTGTTGTTTCTTGTACTTTGATTATGTTATTTCTCTATGGTAGCTACTGCTCCTTTTTTTCCGAACTACTTTACCATGACTTATTTGCTTTCGTTATTTTCATATTCATATTGCTTTGAATTTCTTATCCTTATCTGGCCTTTTTTATGCTTCCTTTTGAGCCGAGGGTCTTCTGGAAACAACCTCCCTACCTTCCAAAATAGGGGTAAGGTCTGCATACACTCTACCCTCCCAGACCCCACATTGTGGGATTTCGCTGGGTATCTTGTTGTTATTGTATATTTTACCATATCACCCATATTAATTGGTGCATAGTCTCAATCAGGGGCGGAGCTAGGTAGGATTGAGGGGTTCATCCGAATCTCCTTCGGCGAAAAGTTATACTGTACACAAAATGTTAAAATTATTTTTTATGTATACATAGTAGATGTTGAACCCCTTGGCTTCTTCGTGTACTTCTTTATATTTTTGAACCCCCTTAATGAAAATTATGATTTCCCCACTGGTCTCAATTATGGACTTGGGAAATGATTTAAGGAATGAGTAGTTAATGTTAAGTGTAACACAGAAAAATAAATTATTGTTCTCCTAATATTCTGAAATAGGCAAGTAAAAGTAAAAATTTATTTTTCGTGTAGTGTACAATTAAAAATAAGTGGAGGGTGTTTCTCTGAACGTTTCATCAGATGCATGTATGAAGCTCATATAGTCATTTTCCTTGCGGGAAAGTAAACATATACACATGAATGGACAAAAGAAAATATTATATTAATTCCATGTATCCCCCTAATTAATGTAAATTTAAAGTATTTAGGCAAGGTTTGGAAAGAAGATCGCTTTAACTCCTATAATCTAAAGCTACTCTACTAAGCTGTATACAAAAATTTGGCATAATCAATATCATGCATGCACAAGGGGCAAATATGCAGAGTATTGGCAATGCCTGCACCCATTATTACAAAATAGTACATAAAAATAACTAACTTCTGAGATGTCCAAATTCCAACAGGTACATCCTCCTATAATTCATGGTAGGCAAAGTCTGGTTGTTTGGCCATAGATAAGATTTCAGATATTTAAAATAGAATTTGAAGATTATTTTAAATAAGTATTCATTTATTAAATTGGCTAATCGTATCTGATAGAAACCGTGTATATTAGTTTGATCATAAACATGAATTGGAATTGAATTGCCATTACCAACAATTATGCCACGATTTTTGCTCAAATTGAAATAAGACGAGAGATTACCTTGAACGGACGTCATATAAGAAGTGGCTTCGGTGTTCATGTACCAATTTGTGTCCGAGAGATTTAATCCAAGTGTATGCATCACGACCTCGATATCCGTGGGTGTTGGAACTGCTGCTGGGCCCGCAGCCGTGAAGGCCTGCTGACGAGGCCCAACAGCCGGCTGACTGGACTGAAACTGTTGCGAATTGGGCCTCTACTGGCTGGCCCAATTCGCTGGGTAAACTGTTGGAACGGGAAAGGGGTAATCGGGCGGGGCCACATCGCCAGCCCATCGCCGGGCCGCTGGCCCATCGCCTGCCCCAAGTCAGCTGCGGTTACCCCAGTCGATTGCCACCATGACCATTGTTGCCGTCGCCGTTGCCGCCTTTCCCGCCGGACTTTCGATTTTGACCCCGTTGTTCCAATGTGGAGTGGAATTAGCCAAAGATGATGGAGTGTAGGAATTTTGTGGCGAGGCCGCCATCATGGCGGAAGTTGTTCCAGTTGCGGTCTTTTTAGCCAACCCCACATCTTCAAGAGTGAGCATAGACCGGACTTGGTAAAATGGAGAAAGAGGGTTTCTTTGACAAAGAAGAGTCCCAACACCATTATAGGTCTCGGATAGGCCGACAACCATCTGAAGAATAAGACGGACATTCGTGACGGGCGCACCAACGTTCTTTAGTTGATCCGCCAATTCCTTCAGCCTTTTACAATAAGCTGAGATATTCGAAAAATCCTCCATAATGACATGGGAGAATTCATGCTCAAGAGTGACGACACGAGAATTTTGGTTATCTTGGAATATATCACGCATCCTATTTCAAGACTTGGGGCCCTTGAGTTATTATTTTGACTGCCTCCTCTTGGGAAAATCCTCTATATGTGGATGTATTATTTTGACTACCTCTTCTGATAATTTGCGCAAGTCTATCATGACCCTTTTCAGTTCAGAATTTGCTACGAATGACTTAGGGCACTTGAGTTATTTTTTGGAAATAGCTGTCACTCGTCATGCAGGTGGTCTATTTTTATCACAGAGGAAGTATGCGACTGAGATTATTGAGAAAGCTGGCATGTCATCTTGTAAGTCCTCTTCTACTCTGGTTGATAACTAACTGAAACTGAGTGCTACGTCTAGCACACCATATGAGGATCCCACCCATTATCGTAGTCTTGCAGTGGCTCTTCAGTAACTTACATTCACAAGACCAGATATTACTTATGCAGTTCATCATGTGTGTTTATTTATGCATGATCCGCGGATTGAGCACATGCATGCGCTCAAATGCATTATACGATACATATAGGGTACGCTTGATTATGGGTTGCATTTATATCCATCATCCGTTTCTACTCTCGTATCTTATACAGATGCTGATTGTGGTGGATGTCCAGATACCAGACGTTCAACTTCTGGTTATTGTATGTTTCTTGGTGATAACTTGGTCTCTTGGTCGGCAAAACGCCAGACTACTTTATCGCGATCCAATGCGGAGGCCAAGTATCGAGGCGTAGCCAATATGGTGTCTGAGTCATGTTGGATGCGTAATCTTTTATTAGAGATTTACTTTCCTATTCAGAAAGCTACCTTGGTCTAATGTGATAATGTTAGTGCCATCTATCTCTCTGGGAATTCAGTCCAACATCAACACACTAAACATATCGAGATGGATATTCACTTTGTTCGCGAAAAGGTAGCTCGTGGACAAGTATGTGTCTTACATGTCCCTTCAAGGTACCAAATTGCTGACATCTTTACTAAGGGTCTTCCCTTGGTTCTGTTTGAAGATTTACGGACAGTCTCAGCGTACGACAACCGCTCGCTATGACTGCGGGGGTGTGATAGAAACCGTGTATATTTGTGAATATTTAGGTTACTTACCATATTTTGTAGAATCCTTGTACAAGTGTAATTATGATATTAGTATTATAGTAGGAATATGATTTTTCATATTTAGAGATTGTATATTGTATATATAGACCTCTTCATTAATGAAATAATAAAGAGATTATTTCTTTCAGTATCAACTTCAAATTTGAAATATAAATTTTGAAGCTTGAAAAACTGTTTTTTGGAAAAGTTATTTTAAGTTTTCCTTACAAACTTCTATTATTATTTTTTTATGTCCAAACACAATTTTATCTTCCAAAAATTCTTTTTAACTTCAACTTCAACTTCAACTTCAACTTCAATTCTTACATTTTTATTCAAATCCCAAAAACTCATGTCCAAATGCCAATAATTTTAAAGATAATTGTCTCCAATTTCCGGCTCTTAAAAAAGGTTCCTAGATACTTTCTTTTTGTGCAAATCTACGAACTTATCTCCTGAATCTCTAACAATATAGCTGCAAACTAATCGCCACATCACTATTAAAAAATCTCTATTTTCCTACTGAATTCTCATTGAAAAATCTTCAGTGGTTATTTCTCATTGAATGTCGGTAGAAAAACTTAAATATTAGTATTTTCAGACGGAAAAATTATGAAGTTTTCCAACGTTTCACTGAGAACCCGTTTTTCACTATGCATTTCTCAGTAAGCTGATTCGATGAGAATAAAATGAAAAAATTATATTTTATGACATAAATATGTTATTGAATATCGATGGGAAATACCTCACTATTTCTGGTAGTGAGTACTAGCTATTTGAAATGTCTCATATGTCTATAATTATTTTCCTTTTGGCCATCCCTTTTTCCCTACATATTTGGTCTAATATGATGTGAAAATCTTGGTTAGCAAATGACATGTTTCACTTCAGTCCTTAGCCTCTTTATTTTTTCCCCTTGGTTATTACAAAACCAATGGTAAAAGATTAACTAAAAATTTAATCACTACTATTACGTACGCGTAATTAGGTAAAATATCTTCTATGTTTGATGTCATAAGATTGTTGAAAATCGACCTACATAAAAGATTAAATGCATCTTGAACTGTATTATAAAGATGATTAGTTTCTAAATTATTACTACTAGAATGCTTATCACTTCAAACAACATTCGATTTCAAGGATGAATCTTTTGTTATTTTAATCCTCATGTGAATACTAGTTAGATGCTCGGTTTGACTATTTTTTTATCGTATTGTGAAGATGATACTAGAATAATTGCACAGTAGATCCCTAAGTTATTAATAAATTATAATTTTACTCATTATGATATTTCACCAAGCATATCTAACCACAAATTATTCAAGATGTGCTATTCGGAACATTTTCATAACACACACTCACAGTACACACCCACAAATATTAGTAAATGATAGAATATAGCACGGTACCGTGGTCAAATAGGATTAGGATTGTAATTAAACTAGTGTTTTAGATCTAGACTTATGATACCATAAAAGAAATAATCTCTTGATTATTTTCATTAATGAATGGGGTATATATACAAGTTACAATCCCCAAATATGGAAAATTCTATTCATACTTGTACAAGAATTCTACAACTATGGTAAGTTTGTACACTAGTTTAATTACAATCCTAATCCTATTTGAGCATGGTATCGTGCTATATTCTATAATTTTGATTTTAAGTCCTTAATGATCGATATTTGGTAAAAAACAATTGTAAAACTTTTAATTTATTGAATGTACATTTTTAATCATTCTACTTGTGAAATCTTAACAAATTTAACGAAATATTAGCTAGGGTGTTTGGTCGATGGCTTGGTAGTGCCTACTGATGGAAGAGGGCTCTAAGCGATCACTAGCGAAGACTTGTGAAAGTGTGAAACAAGTTATGATATTTCAAAACTGTAATTGACACAATATCGCAGCTAACATATCACTAAGGACTTAAAAAATCAGAATTTACCAATATTTTGGGACTAAAAACGCAAATCTCTCCCATAAAGTAAACAACGACCCTCCACCCAATCCCATTAAAAAAATTGAGGAAATTAAGGGTATTGGAAAAAACAAAAGAAGCTGAAAAGAATTCTTGGACTTTCTAATGCGAAGAAATAATAACAAGCAAAGTCAACTACGGTTCTAAGAAATAACCAAATGATTGTATTTTAATAAATAAATGAAGTCGGGAAAAAGCTTTTGAAAGGGATAGAAAAAAATAAAAATAACGTAAACAACAAAAAGAGTAAAAGACAAATAAGGATAAGAAAAAGAGCCCTAAATTTAGTACTAAAAAACAAAAAGAGTGGGTGAAGATACAATGAATCCTAATTACTTTGTGAAGGGGAAGTCCCGAAGGCGAAATCCCCCATCTGTATCAGAGGCTCCTTGATCAGGTAGGATGTAAATCGAGGGATATGCGCCAGTGGCAGCCCTTCAAGGGAGATGACCAACGGGACACGAACCCAGCAACAACCCTTGCAATATTTCAGCAAAGACTGTCACCACACAGATTCGAACTCGTGACGTCGGAGTGGTTGTACTCCAATCACCTTGCCACTTAGCAACTCGTCTGTGCCTCTGGGGACAATGAATCCTAATTACTTACCCGTATTTTTTTCTGTCTTTTTATACCCTAAAAATGAAGAAAACAAAAAGTTTGAGAGAAACATGTTTTGGATCGATGCACATTTTGTATATCGTTCATTTTCATGGAAAGTAAAATCACCCATTGATGTGGACTTAGCTTATATATTTTTAATATTGTATTAACATTTTTTGTTGACTACAGCTAATAATCTCTTAGTTCCTCCTTTCAATTTTTGTGACGTAATTAAATTGAACATAAATATTTTTTTTTAAAAAAAATTCTATATTAAACACGTTATAATATTTATGAGACTTTAAAAACTTGTCATTAAACGTAAAATAAGAAATTTAAGATAAATTATTTTTAAATTTTTAAAAAATAGTAATCTACTAATCAGAAAATAATGATAATCTTTTCAAAACGATTACGAGTAGTCGAATAGATTGGATAACGGAGACAACTGCACCACATTTCTCTCGTATTATGTTTCTTTTTTGTTGGCAATTTGGTTCTAATCACTATTTCTTATAGTGACAGCCATAAGTTAATCCACACTATATTTAGTATTCCATAATCAAATTGTTCACGTAATTCTCTTTTTGTCATTAACAGCTACATGATTTCCATTTGTAAGACCTTTTTGGATTTTTTTTTCTGTAGAAGCTCTCTTTTTAATTATTTTCTTAATTAATAGTTTTTTGTTTAGTTTTTGTAAAGGGATGAGTGTTAGCGAGTTCATTTCCCTTTTCTTTCTCTTTTCCATCTTCCTTCTACTAAGTTTTAATGTATCTATAACTTTCATGCAACAAAAAAGTTTGTTTAAAAAACATTGAGGTATTTTCGTAGGATGTATTAAAGAAAATAATGCATGCATTAGTTTTGTGTATTATTAATATCTTATTTGCTAATTTTTTTTAAATCTATGTATAACTAATACAAGTATTAATTATATACTCTATTTGGTATTATCCTATATATAGCTAATATATAGCAAATCATGATATTAGCAATACACGAGTTTTAATACACGCATAATTAGCATGATTAAAGACATTATTGCCCATAAAGTCTCTGACATAGTATAATATGGAGGGTATTTTGTAAATAATATTTTTTTTAAAATTATGCAATACATGTTTTTTCTAATACATCAAACCAAACAGTAGATAAAAAACCATTACTAATACACCTTATTCAACGTTATTCTTATTCCGGGGGTCGCTCAACGAAATTGGTGGATTAAATCCAAACTTTTATAAGAGGCCTTAATTAAATTTAATAAACAAAATTTTATATTGTAGGAACCACCTTGTAAGTATCTTTATTACCTTCTAGTAGCTTTCACCATTAGAGATATTTAGTAACTCTACAAAAAATATTTATATAAAAAACATATATGTTGACGATTTAGATAATATTTTTTAAAATTCTCATTATCTAATAATCTCAAATTTATATCAATAGATGTCAAAATAATCTCATACGTTTAGCATAATTCAAATCTATTTTAACATTAAAATGGCTTAATCCACTCTTTATAAGAAAGAATTGAAGCTATAAGAGTTGTTTTAAAGCAACGACTTAATCAAAATCGTCAATTTATTCATTTTCAGATATGGCATGTTCATTATAAAAATTAAATTATTTATCTGAATAATTTCTATCACATTTTCAAAAATATATATAAAATCTAATATTCTTATTCATTATTTTATAAGTATGTAATAGGAGTAGTATTTTTAAAAAAATTGGAGCCTTCAACTTGCAGTCACTTATAAGTTAACCAAAAACAAAAGTGCTCCTCGACGCTTTTTTCTGGAATTTTTTTTAGAAAAAGTACAAATAAGCAGAAAGCTTGCAAACTTTTTGTGGTCAAACGTGAAGAACTACATGTAATACGGTATCCTGTGCCTAAATTAATAAACGCTCCTCCATTAATTTATTTTAGCCTCTATGCCTCACAACCTTCCTTAATTCTTACATGTTCACCTGATATATGAGCCCTACGTGTTGTGAATTCGGATAAAGTCGGACTCCAACGCAGATCGGTCATGTTAGATATAATACACTTTTAATATTTAATTAAATTCTCAACACGCTCCCTCACGTGCTGACCTGATTTTTTTTTTCATGGTCCAAACACGTGAAAATTCTTTTTGATAATGGGTGGCGGTGAGGTTCGATCCCAGGACCTTTGGCCTGCTTTGATACCATATTGAAGTGTGTGACCATCTGATCTAAAAACTTAAGCTATTAGATAAAACACACTTTTAATATTTGATTATATTCTCAACAGGTCAACACGAGAAAAATCCAATTTTTTTTTGATAGGGTGTGTGTTTATCCTGTCCCATAACAACAGCTACAGCCCAGTGATTCTTTCTGTTCTTTAAAGGAAAGGTACACCTTTCGTACACACGTCCTATTTGGTCCATAGGCCAAAAATCTTTACTTATCTAGTTACTATTATAACCTTTCTAGCGACTTTATGGTTTCCATGGCTGTAATCTAAAGTCACCCTCGAAGACAACTGTTATTTTTCATGATATTCTTCAACATTTACCTCCACATTTAGTGCTTCTCTACTTTGTCCCACTGTCCATATCTCCAGTACTTTCCTTCAACCTATAGCATCATTTCTTGATTTGTTCTTGTAATGTAATTAGTGCCCTTTATCTTTGTCCCACTACCCACATATAAAATTTTCTACTAGGAATGTGTTATCTTATCACATCTCAACTACTCCATCCGTCCACTTTTACTGGTTCAGTATAGACTTTATATGCCCTTTTAGACACAGTAAATGAAGTGTATATTTTATCATAATATTTATATTAATGGTGTATAGTCTCAATGGACTTGAGAAATGATTTGGAGAATGAGTAGTTAATATTATGGGTAAAACAAAACAAAAAAAATGGTCTCTCTTGATATGCTAAAATGAACAAGTAAAAATGAAAATTTATGTTTAGTATAGTGAACAAGTAAAAGTAAACGGAGAGAGAATTTTTTGAAGTAATTATTATTAACACATATATCAGGTAACGGAAGATTGGTGGAATGATAAATTATACTAATCTCAAAAAAATTGGAGGATTATTTAATTTCATATTTGGTACGATCTCGGGATTAGTACTGTTGATTGTTTTACCAAAAGGAGTCATTTGGTCACTGGCATCTATTTTATACCAAAATATTTATACTATTTATTCCGCATCTATGCGTGATAATAATTACACGATTATAATTCTAGGATAACTTTGTTAACCAACTAAACAACTCTTAATTATGATATTATTTTTAATTGTGTCACACTCTACGACTACGTGGGTGCTTTTCCTCCAACGTTTTTTTAGAAAGTTAATATTAAAATTAGAATCAAAAGTTTATATCAATTTATCAAGTTTAAACCAAATACATGTTTTATGTTAATTTTGTATATTTCATTTTTAGTCCAACGAATTAAATATTTATCAATAAAAGTGTATTCACTAAACAATTCCGAAATGATCTATTCTCATATTATAATCGGAGGGACAATTTGTTCCCAATGAAACGACCCCAAAGTCTATTAGCCGGAGAAAGTCACATATTGTTTCATTTTTGCTAGAATTTAAAGTTCGGTTTGCATAATTTTCACTCACTTCATTAAATGTTAAATCAAACTCTTAGGCAAACTCACATTTACAATTTTTTTGATCCACAATTTAATTTAATGATTCATTTCTTGTAAATTTAATCCCTTTGGTCATGCATGGGTTATGATTAGATAGTTAGCATCGATCCAGTCATCCACCATGCAAATTTTTTATACATATTAATATAACTTGTATGTATGAACGTATGTTTATTTGTATTACATACCGTCCACTGTCCAGCCTATAACTCTACAACTGTTTCAATGTGAACGTTAACTTTTTAAATTGGTAATGACGCATTGACTTATTAATCTTGTTATATTTTAGTCTGAAAATTTCTTTTTTTCTACCCAGTGTTTAGTATCCGTATTGGAGCCCAACTATATTCGAATATGCACCGATAGAGCTTATTTACAGGGGGAGCGTTTCTTACCAAGCATTATTCAATACTCAAGGCTAGCTCGAACTCGAGACTCGAGAGATAGCCTCATCCACCGCACTACATTCTAGTAGTTTCTTTTTTCTTTTTTCCTTTCATAAGAAGGTAACCACATATTTTTGGTCGTGGGGTCTTGGAATCTTGGCTACGAAGTCACGATTTAACTGATTATCTTTCTTTATTTCTCTGCAAGTCGGGCGGTGTCTTTTCTTTACAAGTTGCAATTTTAATTACATGTTTTAGGTTTTGTTTGTTATCAGTCACAGCTTCACTAAGCCAATTGACTTAAAAGAATTAAAAACTTATTTTAAATATGTTAATTTTCTGGTTAAGGTTACATTGGAGTAGAGGGAAATGCAGAAACTAGAGTCGAAATAATCAGGTGTTATGCTGAAGCTAATAAAGTAATCTTGGACGATGATAAATTAAGTAGTAAAAGATGTTGGCTATACTATTGTTTAAAGCAGTACGGGAAGTAAATAACTATTACAAGTGTTCGAAAGGATGAACAAACATTCAATATTCAGAAATTGAATCTTGTTGAACAAATAGGCCAATGTTGATAACTGCCGCAAACTTGTTGTGTCTTGAATCTTCATAACCTGAAATCAAGAAATAACTAAATCTGGATGATTACAACGTTGTGTGTTGAGTCGAGTGATTGCACTTTGTCCTTAAGACAAGATTGCCCCGTATATATGCTTTTACGTTAGCGGGCAATAGTCTCCCAAGATAAAACAACATTTTAATCTCAACGCTACAAAGGCAATAGGTTGAGTCTGACGAAGAAAACAAATATGAATCGACTTGCTGAAGATATGGAAAAGGAAGGAAGAGTTTCTGTTTTCTCTTCTGTTTTGTCTCTGTATAATGTGTCTCTGTTGTGTATATCTTGTGTATATGAGGGTCTTTGCTCACTGTTTTTCCACACTGTTTTTGCAGTGTTTTTGTTCATTGTTTTGTGCTATTTTCTGTCTGTATGTGTACTGCACAATTGAGCCAAAACAACTCAATATATAGTATGGAGGAGGGCTGTTAACTGCCCAAAACATGGCTGTTAATGGCCATTAGGGAGGGCTGTTAATGACAGGTTTAATGCCATTAGTGAGGCTGTTCATGGCCATTGAAGGAGGTTGATGATGGTCATTGAATAAGGGTTGTTTATGGAGTAGTTAACAACCAAGTAATGGTTAATGCTCCAAACAACAGTCCAAACGGTAGGCAGAAAGTTTCTGCCTTCCGTCACTCCCAAAATCAACTTTTCAGAAACTCTAGGGACCAAACTGTAAATATTAAGGAATTTGGGGTCTAAAAAGATAATATCAGAAAGTCCCCACAGCCCACGACCCGAGACTGGATGGGCGCGCCGCCGTGGGCTTAGCCTTGAACCCAAGCACATCTAGGTCCTCCCTCCTTTAAACACATGGGATACCCCTTGGGGCCCCAAACCCTTTACCACTTTAGAGACTTATAAAGAGAACAATTCTTCCTTTTTCCACCGATGTGGTAGATTTGTCCCACACTATATTTTCATGCCTCAAACACCTTACTTCGTGGACCAATATCTCTTTCATTTCTCAACGAAATTTGACGATTCTTGGCCCTACGGTCATCTACTCACTTACTAGATTATGCATGTGAGAAGAGACAAAGCCTCCAACATGCGGAACACTAGTGTTTAATTCATTAAATATGGGTGGACGCACCTCCTCGCCAAAGGCAAATTTCCAACAAAAGAGACATAATAATTTAACATGATTTGGTCAATTTACCTGCATATGAAATATCTAAAAAATAGTTTTCTCCCTAAACAAGTTTCTCTTCAGGAATATGGGGATATTGTAAAGTGAAAAGGAAGTGTCCTCAATTTATAGTCCAAAAACTTTTCCTCTAAATTTTTCATTTTTGCCATTTATAATTATCATTGGTTGGCTAATTTGAGCTCTAGGTGCAATGAGGAGTCAAGACCTGTAGCTTGATCACTCAACAGTGAATTTGAATAAAGGCCTTAATTAAACAAGTGATCAACTACATTTTTAAACTAGATCGATCCTAATCTTAAATATTTCACATTAATATGGTCAGTGTGTTTTTAATTAGTTTTTGTCTTGTAGTTACAACCATGCAATAAAGCAGCTGATTTGCATTTAGAATATTTTTTTAGTATAAAATCTGTCCTAACTTTTGGTGTCAATGGCTTATATTTGCCCACTTTCCCTGTTGAGACTTATGAGGAGTGCAAAGCAATACTTATTATTTTAGTACTGTAGATTTCTTCTAATTGATAATGACTTCCAACTCCCTGAATATTTTATGTTTACTTCATTTAAGAATAATATCAAGCTTTTGTTTTCAATAAAAGGACAAGTTTCAGGACCATTCAAGTTTTCCTTTTCTTCTTTTTATTTATTTTTAATTTTGATATGGAAGTTGGAATCTATTTTCATATTTATTTTGTATCTTGCTATTTTGTTATCTTTTTTCTTACATTCCTGCGGCAGGTACTATCCTTCTGAGCCGAGGGTCTACCGAAAACGACATCTTTATCTCACAAAGGTAGGGTAACGTCTGCGTACATATTGCCCTCACTTGTGGGATCACAATGGGTTTGTGGTTGTTGTTGTTGATATGCAAGTTGGAGGACAGCATATATCTATTAAGTTTTTAGCCAATAGTTTTTCTGTCTTTTCCATTTGTTTGTTACTAAGAATCTTCTTTGTGTGTGAGAAGTCTGACCATTGACAACCTGTTTTCTAACCCCTTAAATACATAACATATTAAACTCAAAAACAACACTTGCAAACAGTTTTAAGACTTTGTGCCACTGTTGGCATACTTGGGAACAAATTTTGAAACATTTAGTACTCTTTATTTTTCAACATCTTTTTGTGTGTGTTATGCTAATGAAAGCAAGAAGGGGAAGGAGATCTCAGGTGTGTTTTCATGTTGTAACTAGTACTAGTACTAGTACTAGTACTAGTATTTACTCTGTAGTTTATTTATATTCAATGGTAACTGGTAAGCTGAGGTTGTGGTTTTTTATTTTGTGCAGGCCTTTTGGCCATCCATTGTGATGAAGAAATGGCTGAATATTGCACCTCAGGTGTATGATTTTAGTGAAGATGAAGTTGACACCGAAACGGAGAGTGAGGATGAAGGTATGCACATTTACATAAATTATACATGAAATTTTGTTTCTTGGTATATGTTCTAGGATTGATTGGTTGTTTTCTTGGTGAATTTCCAGCTTGCTCACTCAAAGATGAAAGGGTGGTTGAAGATCACGGACACCGAAAACCGGGGAAACTTAATGAATGCCAGACTCAAACTACATGTACTAATCAAAATTTCATTTTACTATTTTTGCTTATAGTTGAGCTTGACTTATCAAGTAAACTATACTAAACTGAGACTCATCAGTTCGATCATTAAGTTTGTGTCCTAAATCCTACTATATCCTTTAGGAAAAGATCAATTCCTTCTCTAATTTCTACTTGGGGTCACTCCTTGGAAATATTCTTCATTCGAGTTCTTATGCATAGTTCGGCAAAAATCTCTTTGATTGAGCTGAAGATCAATGTTATGTCAATTTTCGCTAGTAAAGTAGAGATTCAATTTCTTTAGAAGGATTTGTCTGAAGAAAAAGAACCTCTTCTTACACATCTTTCATTTATTTGTGATACACCAAAATTAGATGACCTTGTCATATGCATATGTGAGTTTTTGTTCATATCTGAGGACATGACCTTAGATAGGGGATTGTGGAGGACACGTATTAGGGTGGAAGAGTAGTAGGTAGTTGAGTGTAGTCCTACTTATGCTTACATACTGGTAGTTGTAGTGGTATTATTGTAGACTTGCTTAGCCTACCGTACTAGTAGGCACAATATTGCTTTATAGTCCTCTGTCGTTTGATTCCTGTTGCTGTGTGTTCTTTCGTGTACTTTGTTTATCTTATCTACCTGCGTTAGTTATTGCTTCTTTTTTTTCAGAATGCTTTATCATGGCTTATCAGCTTTTGTTACCATCATTGTCATACTGCTTTAAATTTCTTGTCCGGGTCTGACCGTTTCTCTTGCTTTGCTTGTGTTTATGCTGTGTCTTAAGCCGAGGGTCTTTCGGAAACAGCCACTCTACCTACCAAGGTAGAGGTAAGGTTTGCGTACACTCTATCCTCCCCAGATCCAGCGTTGTGTGATTTCACTGGGTATGTTGTTGTTTATGGCTGGCAAGATACAAACTTGACCATTTGAATCTTCCGGACCATATAAAGATTTGTACTAATTGAGTTCACAGTACTTTTTCCATCTCTGTGGAACCCTCTTTGAAGTTGTATTATGATATTGACTAGTTGAAACTTTAATTTCTCAGGGAAACCTTCAGCTCCGAGACACCGGAGAGGGAAATCAGAAACTATGAGAGCTCAGTATATTAACACGAAAGAAGTGAGGTTTGTCTTTACAATCGACTACATGCTAGTTTGTTTTTTGTAACTTGAAATCCAGTTGGAAGAGTTTAGAGAGATTTATATAAGCCTTACTTTTCTGCAGAGTTACCGTAGGTACCTGGAACGTGGCAGGAAGACTTCCAGATGAGGATCTAGATATTGATGAGTGGATTTGTATGCAAGAACCAGCAGATATCTATATTCTTGGGTATGCACAAATTGCTTTTAGGCACTTGCCAATAAACTGTGCATCATATGATATACAGTTAAACCTCTCTATAACAACATAGTTTATCTGGATAATTTTTTGCTGCTCTAGCGAAATGTTGTTATAGAGAACATATAATAATAACATAACAACAGAAAACATGGCTGTAATAGTGAAATGTTGTTATAGAGGATGATTGTTATAGAGAGGTCTAACTGTAGTTCTGTATGGCTTGAAACGTTTTGGTTGTTGAAAATTAGGTTACAAAAATGAGTTCAACCTATATTGAATTTCTATCTGCTCTTTACAGATTCCAAGAGGTGGTCCCTCTGAGTGCTGGAAATGTACTGGGAGCAGAAAACAGAAGACCAGTTCCGAAATGGGAATCGATCATCCGAAGAACATTAAACAGGACAGAGGAACCTGAAACGAAGCACAGGAGTTACAGTGCTCCTCCCTCTCCAGTTTTAAGGAATTCTTCCGCTGATGACATAATGGCTGACGTGGTTGATGCTCCTGCACTGGCTCAAATGGCAGAGGCATCACTCGACGCAGCTTTGATTTTTGAAAATAAAACTATTAGCCTAAGAAAGAATCTACACATAAAGAGGATATATGGCATTGATTGTGACAGTAGATTGGATTGGCCTGAACGTTCACTGGATGCGACACCTCAAGTTCTTTCTTCTAATTTTAAGTTGAGGAGAGTCTTGAGTAGTACCGCGAGAGTTGGTTTTGGTAACATAACCAACCCTCTTGCCTTTGACACTTTTGGATTAGACAGTAAAGGGTTAAGACGGGTGCATCAAAGCTCGGGAAACTTAGGATTGATGTATATGGAGAAAAAAGAAGAGCCTGTAGCTCTTGATGCTCTTTCTGATGGCTATGATGATCAATTTTGTGATGAGGAAAATGACTTGTTTGAGGAATTTCCTAAGGTTAAAGAAAAAAATTCACTTCTGGACGATGCAATGAAGTCGCGTCCAATGTATGTCCGTATTGTTAGCAAGCAGATGGTTGGTATATACGTATCAGTTTGGGTACGTCGAAGATTGAGGAGGCATATAAATAACTTGCAAGTCTCTGCTGTTGGAATTGGACTTATGGGATACATGGGCAATAAGGTAATGCTTCTTCTTTCAGTCTAGAGATATTCATTGCATCTAATATATCAGCATGCATTGTCTTATCAAATGATCCATAAGCCACTGCATAAAACTAAGAGCTGACTTATTAATGGTGCTATACAGGGATCTGTTTCTGTGAGCATGTCTCTTTTCCAGTCGCGGCTATGCTTTGTTTGTTCTCATTTGTCATCCGGTCAGAAAGATGGGGCTGAGCAAAGGCGAAACTCTGACGTCAATGAAATCACGAGGCGTACTCGTTTCTCATCCATATTTGACACAGATACAGATGAACCACAAACAATTCCATCTCATGAGTAAGTACTAGAGCTATACTTTTAAGTTGGATTTAACATTTTTAACTGTTAAGAGTTTGTATAACATATATAACTTGTCCTTTAATATCTACAGTCAGATATTCTGGTTTGGAGATTTGAATTATCGAATCAGTATGGCAGATGCTGAGGTACGGAAGCTTGTTGCCAATAAGCAATGGAATGAACTCCTCAAGAGTGATCAGGTGACGTTATAACTAAAAATTGTCTCCAGTTTTCATTGTATGCATAAGTTCCTAGAAAACTTAAGCTTATTAGTGTTACATCAAATGAGCAGTTAAACAAAGAACTCCGAAAAGGGCATGTGTTTGCTGGTTGGAAGGAAGGGTTGATTAACTTTGCACCAACTTACAAGTACGAATTCAACAGTGATAGATACAACGGAGAAATTACAAAAGAAGGGGAAAAGAAGAGATCACCTGCATGGTAAGTGAAAACTATACTATGAAAGGGACAAGAACCGCGAGAAGCATGACGTTTCATCGTTACATGGAACTAAGTATTTCTTTATGTTATGCAGGTGTGATCGTATACTATGGTTGGGAAAAGGTATAAAACAGCTCTTTTACAAGAGAGCAGAATTAAGACTATCAGATCATAGGCCTGTAAGTTCAATGTTCTCAGTAGAAGTGGAAATATTTGACCACAGAAAGCTACAGAGAGTTTTGAATGTTAAAAGTTCCGCAATTCATGCTGAGATTTTGCTTGAAATTGGAGAGTGAGACTTAAAGCTTCTACAGACAACTTGCTATCAAGCTTGACATTAGGTGAGTTAAAATTGATGCAACTAAAAGTTACTACCTCCTGTCTATATTATCTGTCTTTTAACATTCTTGCACACCCCTTAAGGAAACAATTAATAGCCTTAATCAGAAGAGTATTCGTCTAAACCACTTTTTATCTGTCACTTAATTAGCACCACACAATTGGAAAAAGAAATAATAATGCTTCTCGTCTTTCTAAACATCATATATTTTGAAACGAATTTAGTTTTGACAATTACTTTGTTATCTGGTTTCTTTCTGATAGATGATTATTTCATTGGAGAAACTGCTAGAATACCACTCGGGACGGGAAGAACTACAAAAAATATGACTGCAATTCTTGCATCATGCTAATGAACACTGATAAGCCACAAAATGTTCATGTCTGAAGGATGAACATCATATACTCGAGTGACGAAAAGCTGGCTACAAGAAAATGTGTCTAATCTTTGTATAAATCAAATAGTCATTGAATTTTTTTAGTGATTTTTCCGCTTTATTTTGATCTGAGACATCCTATACAGTATTAGTTCATAGGTTTGTTTCAGATAGTGTGAAATTTAGTTCATTCAAAGGTTTTCCTCATTTTTATCTTTTCTGTTTCATTGTTTGTTTACATTTTCCCACTGAAAAGAAGGGAAAAGTTGTGTAGTTTAGTAAATTCAGACTAGGTAGCTGACTAGGTAGCCATTTCAAAGTTCCTATCTACAGCAAGTTTTATGCTTGTAACTGATTAACTGAACAGATCAATAAATTGAATAAAATTACTAATTGCATTCCCTTCACTGGGAAAGGCTTATTTCTTAGTCCAATTTAGAGCTCTGTCTGAAATGTGATAAAAAGGGCAGCCCGATGCACTAAGCTCCTGCTATGCATGGGGTCCAGGGAAGGACCGGACCATAAGGGTCTATTGTACGCAACCTTACCCTGCATTTCTGCAGGAGGCTTCTTCCACGACTTGAACTCGTGACCTCCTGGTCATATGGCAGCAACTTTACCAGTTACGCCAAGACTACGTCTCAATGGACTGATACTCATAACACAGGTTTGTGTCAATACCTCCATTCATGAAATGCCCTTAGCAATCAAACTTTCTCTCTTACTAGAATTACCATCTGCAGCTCATCTCTCCATCTTTCATTTCGAAAGTCAAACTTCGTTTTTCACTTTCTACCTTGCATTTCTTCCATCTTTAGCAGCTTCATATAGATCGGTTTCATTCCAATCGATCAGTTGATCTGGTTACCTTGGACACTAATTATATTTAGAACTTAGATTAATAACAATCTTCCTTGTTTGAACTGAAATTTTAAGCAGCTCAATTCCGATTTTCACTGCTCTGAGACGGCCCTTTGTTCAAGTACCCCTTCTCCTACTCGAGCCTCAAAAGTTCTGTGTCAGTTACCGTTCTCTCCTACTTGAGCTTGGCCAAGTCCCCATTATGCACATTCCTTGCAATTGACTTTATCAAACCTTTGGTTTCTAAATCCATAATTGAATTGTCTGTCTGCATCAGGCATGCAAACCACTGGGGCTTCTTCCAGGTTAAAACTGTCTAAGGTACAAGTATTTCGGCACGACGTACAGCACTATTAAAGCATACGTTGCTCGGGTTGCATGATTCTCCCTCTGGTATAATCAGAACCTGGTCATGGGATTAAGGTTCTAAACTTCCAATTATGAGCTGTTAAAGTGGTTAACTACTCGGGAAAGCGAATGAAGTTGCAGCCAACATCTTGATTTCTATAAACTGGTGGAACAAGATTCAGAAGGCTGCACTAAGTGGCGTTTGGATTCGACTCTGATTTAATCATCGATAAATATACTCTCGGAAGAAAACTTTGGGGAAAAGTTGTTGGAAATTTGCCTTTTCACGGGGGTGCGTCCGTCCATACTTAAACACTAGGATTTCGCATGTTGGATACTTTAGTTCTTCACACATGAATAATCTACTATGTGAGTAGATGACCGTATGACCAAAGATCGTCAAATTTCGTTAAGAAATGAAAGAGATATTGGTCCACAAAATAAGGTGTTCGAGGCATGAAAAATATGGTGTGGAACAAATCTCCCACATCAGTGGGAAAGAAAGAATTTTTCATTTTATAAGCCTTGAAAGTGAACAAGGGTTTGGGACCCCAAGGGTGTCACGATCCAAATCGGAGGGCCGCGACGGGCACCCGGATCCCACCCGCCGGGTACCGCCATTCGCACAACCAACTTCTAATCACAATTAATTACGGACTAAGCCTAAAGAAAATTATGAAAATCAGGTAACCATCTTATATATACACATACCCATACCAAGGCCGACAAGACCATACAAGACCACTATCTACAGGACACCAGTCTACAAGCCTCTAGGAGTAGCAACATACACATACTCATACCAAGGCCGACAAGACCATACAAAAACACTATCCACATGACACCAGTCTAAAAGCCTCTAGGAGTAGCAACATCAAAGGTTAGGACAGAGCCCCGCCATACCCATATATACAAGCAAAAGTACCGTACCAAAATTAGACCAACACTCCGAACAAGGAGAGTGCTCCAAAAATCCGCTGAACCCGAAATCAACTAACGTGAACCGTCACCTTCCTTGATTGAACCTGCGGGCATGAATACATCGCCACGTGTTATCTCTTGATACGTCCACTTAATGTCTACGTATTTTGCTCTATACAATAGATGATAGTTCAAATAAGAAACGTGAATACATGACATTTTAGGTGGAAAACTCGCAAAGAAGGGATACCTCTTAATTTTTTAACCATTATCTCAATCAAATTTAATTTAAGAAGTTTCAAAAATAAAATTTGTTAAATAAATCTAACCCTAGTGTTTTCCTTTGCACGTGCCACGTGCTAGTGAGATGTGCGCAAGAACATTAATATCTCATTTTTTAGATCTGCCGAAGACTATTTATTTTTGTCTAACGAAATGTGGACACTTAAATGTATGCCGTCTGTTAAACAGTGTTCCCCCACTTTGGGTCCCACATCCATTGTCCTCAGGGATGACACGTGGGTATAATTTTGCGAATTTCGCATCGCATCCGCTCCAGTTAGGGCGGGTATGAGTATAACTTTCGCGGGTAGTAGGCGGGTATGTGTATTGAAAATGTACCCATCACAGGTAGGCGGGTAGGTGGTGGATTTGCAGTCATACCCGCCTCCCCCGCCCCGCATCCGCCCGCCTACCCGCCAGCCTTATACCCGCCCCAAGCCCAAAATATTAGCTGCCCATAAGTCGTGCCTTCAGCCCATAAGTCACGACAAGTGAAGAAATTCGAAATTCTTCTCCCTCTCTCCCAAAGAAAATGAGATCGTGACAATATTGATTCTTGACTCAAATTTTTGGAATCATGTTGATCACTAATTGATCACAAATGAATTGATTACAAAATATGGCAGGCGGGTACAGACGGGTATTGACGGGTGACGGATATCCACTTGGGTGGTAGAGCGGGTGTGGATTTAGGAATATACCCGCCTAGGCGGGTGTGGATGTTGAAAATTTTACCCGCCACCCGTGGCGGGTAGGTGACAGATATAAAATTTTCTGACGAGTACGGGTGCGGGGAAGGGGTACCCGCACCCGCCCCGCCCAATTGCCATCCCTAATTGTCCTTATCCTACTTGTTAAGTTCTTATATCAGAATTTGGGACCCACTTTCTTGTTTATATCGATCGAGTAGTACACCTAAAATGAGAATTTTATACACTACCCCAAATATTATACATTAGATTTTTCAATTTGATTTTGCATTATACGATTTTGATTTTTTAATTTTTGGTTTTGAGAAAATGGCATCCAGTTCAATTAAAATAAATTTGATTTGATTTTTCTCTTTTAAATTTGGATGTTTTTATTTGATTTTCACTTTTATTTTAAGAATGTAAGATAACATGGATCTAATATAAGCATAATATATTTGAATGATGAAAATATAAATATTATAAATATGAGACATAGTAATATTTTTATAATCTTTTTGTAATAAGAAAAGGGGGGAATGATCAAACTTGCTCTTGCATTTTTTTGAAATTAAGCAATTTTACTCTCAGTTAAACCTTTATTCTGATACTAATCCCTTTGTTAGAAAATAAAATCTCATTTTTTCCTGGACTCTATTGAAATATAATAGATAAATGCTTAGTTATATTTAAAAATTGAAAGGTAAATTTATACATGTTTTTCAAAAAAAATTAGATAGGAAGAGTTCATTTATTTGCCGTTGGAACTCCATTACTTATAAGCTACTTCTTCCGTCCATGTTTACTTGTCTAAGAGAATTTTAGTAGTTCAGTTAATTGATTACATGAGAGTTTGATTCTCCACTTTGTAATTCCTTTCCTATTTTTTTTATCCCCATTTTTTCTCTTAATTTTAACTGCTTATATTTAACATGACATGCCCTTAAGAAACAATAAATAAAATAAAATATATTACTATAGAAATGGATTGGAATTAAATAAAGTACTTATAATAAAAGTAGAATAGATATAAGGGGAAATTTCAAAAATATACAATTTGCTCACTTACATTGCAAAAAATATATTCTTTGAGCTGAGGATCTATAGGAAACAACTTCTCTATCCAAGGTAGAGATAAGGTCTGTGTACATCTTACCCTCCCAAACTCCACTTGTGGGACTACACTGGGTATGTTGTAGCAGATGTTGTGGTTGTTACATTGCAAAAGAATAGCCCAAAATGTACATTGCAAAGCTTTGACTCCAAAACACTGTTATACAATGTTATACACTAATATACAAAAGACAAGTACATTATGTATATAAGTGTCTGAAGATGTATACATATTTATACACCCATATACATAAAAGTATACAAGACAGATACATTATGTATATAGGTGTATAAAAATGTATAATAATATATAAGAGGGGTGTATACACTCATATACACTATTATACACCCACTACCCCTCCCAATTTCTCCATCGCCAACCTAAACTACCTCCGATGACCCTACCGCCGGTAATTTTATCGCCTTCACCTACGCTCCACCACTACCTCGATGAGTTTTCCCATAGATCTAGATCTAGGTAATTTCTGGTCAGCTCTGAGCCAGCACAATGGAAAAGATGGCCATATCTGAGAGAGAAGAGGCGTGGTAGAGAGAGCGCGTGAGAGGAGGAGGAAGAGGAGGAGGAGGGAATGTGTACAGAGAGATGGTCGTCAAACTCTTTCTCTCTATCCCTTCCGGTGGTGTCGACTACCGGCGACTGCAGTGGCGTCATTGAGAAATGCCGGTGATTCGACGAAAAAGAAAGAGAGGGGGAGTGAATGCAGAGAGAGGGAGGGGGAGGGGGAGGGGGAGGGGGAGTAGGTTATTTTTTATAAGATTTAAAAGGCGGGTTAATTTTTATAACATTAATACCCTAATTAACATAGGGTGTAATTATTTCTAGATATAAATGATAAAATATCTTTTAATTTTAAATTAAATAAATAAAAATGAACAATTATTTTTAATATAAAGAATAAATAAAAGTGGATTCGTTAATTGCAAGTGTATGAAAATTGAAAGGACGGACAAAATTAAGCATTTATGTGGGGACCTTTTGCTACTAATGTGTAGTAGTAGTACTACCGTTAAAGTAGGGCAGAAGAAAAACTGAATCCTAGTCCCAACTGTCTCTATTTCCTCTGACAGCCGCTCTCTTACGAATTCTTTCTTCTTTAATGGCGACAATGAATCTGCCTATTGGACAACATGCATGGAAATCTGACGTGGCTAAACCGGCGACGTCGTTGGATCGGCTTTCATCGGCGAAGAACCTCGGTGATTTGTTCTTCTCCGATTCTCGTTGCCACCGGAAACGTAATCAAATCGTCGCTGTTAAATCACCTTACTATATTCGTGGAGCCAATAACAATGTTCATGCCAATTATGATGATAATACTAATTTCAATCTACCTGTTACGTCATCAGTAAGTGTCTCGTATTCGTTATGGACTATCTACGTTTCTCAGTTTGTGCAGTTATTGTTACTATATGTTTATTGATGAAACTGTTACATCTCGGAACGTTGAGGTATGAAACTAGTAAAAAACGTTATAGTTTAGGTGTGTTTTTGACCATTAACTCTATGTTTATTTATGTAGCCGATTTTTCAGCTCTTTATTGACGAGTGATTAATGACCTGTTTTTGTTTATTGCTTATTTTTTCAATGTTTAGCCTTCATACATGTCATTGACATCTAAAATGAAGTCTTTTTTGCTTTTTGTTTTTTATAATTTACTAACATCTTCAGATTCTCTAGTCATAAATGTGAAGCACTGTCGTTTTTCCCCCTCATTTGTTAAAGTTTGAGTTTTGCATAGAGGAAACTGCATTCAATGCTTCCCAGATAGTGCAGGACAGGGGAGGATGAGCGTATATCGTATGCAATATTTGTCTTGCATTTGAACCAAGAGGTTGTTTCCACGTCTCATACTCGTTTCCTACCGTTCACCAAAAAAGCATCTTTAGTGTCACGTCAATGCTCGTCCTCTAAACAAAGTGCAATAGAATGATAGATGCAGAAGTATATGTATTTTAATTTGAAAGAATGACATTCATTCTTGAGAAAATGCATCCCCTGTATATTACTCAAGCTAAACTTTTTAAGTAAAGGGAAGGATGTGAGATTCTCTAGATTATCTACCAATTGATGCTCATGTAGTAAACTCTGTTAACTTATTTATTACACTCGACTTTCATTCATGATAATTGGTCCTATGCTTGTGATGTATCTTATAATAGTGAGTTTAGTGCATTTGACACTTTGCGCATGCCTATTCAAAAGTTCTCACGTTTAATAGACGTTTTCTAACTTGAGCAAACTTATATTGATGTATTGTTTTTTGTTATCAAGATTCTCCCTTTCACCATTTGTTTCCTGTAACAACACATATTTTGAACATTCCAGTGATTCCTTGTCCTTAAAGCTTATGGTAATTTTCTCTCTTCTGTGGTTTAGTCCAATGGTTACAGTCTGGGAAAAGAAAGTGTGTATCTGAACTCTCCAAGAAAAACCAAGATAGTTTGCACAATTGGTCCATCCACTAGCTCAAGGGAGATGATCTGGAAGTTGGCAGAGGCTGGAATGGACGTTGCCCGTCTGAATATGTCACATGGAGACCATGCATCACATCAGAAAACAATTGACCTTGTTAAAGAATACAATGCTCAATTGGGGAACAAGGTTATAGCAATAATGTTGGACACTAAGGTAATGCTTGTTATTAGCTTTATAGCTGCAGTTATTAGTGTCTGTTTAAAAAATATTCGCATAGGTCCAAGCACCCAAGGTGTGATCTAGTGTCAATGAAGTTGGTGTAAGCCTTGGAAAATAAGGTTAGAGACAAAACTAGGTGATTTTTCTCATATGCCTAAGCTTTGGTACGCAGAGTTACCCAATATCTGTGCTATGTGCTACCCAATACCTGTGTTGGTGGAAGTAGCAGGCACCCAGTGGAATAGTTGGGGTGCACACAAGAAATAGACTTATAACTTTTGGGTATGTGGAACTTAAACATTGATGTTCTGTTCATTTGGTTTTGGATTTACAAGTTTGCAAATGGGTGAGACAATTTAATTTTGTTTTTCAACTTATATGAAAGTCGTGTTTGAACTGAGCTATCGACCAAAAGGAGATGAAAATTGAGATCCATCTTCTGTTGCTTGTTATTGTCATCTTCAGCTGTAAAAAATTGCTAATGTCACATGTTGTTCTATGGACAAGTTAATGCATTGTAAATATTTATCCAGTGCCATTTACAATGTGCATAACCATGTGTTCTTTGTCATACTTGACCTTTGTTTTATTATGAAGATTGTGATACCTGTCACGATAGTCTTCCACTTTCCAAGTGCGATGTTGAAAGTAACTTGTTTATTTAGTGTTTTAAGATGAGACATAAGTTCTAGGACAATTACACACTACGCTAACGAGCTCCTTCGTGTTATATTCTTTTGTTTCCTATGCTATATCTTGCAGGGACCTGAGGTGAGAAGTGGAGATGTGCCACAACCAATCCTCCTTAAGGAGGGCCAAGAATTCAACTTTACCATTAAAAGAGGAGTTAGCACAGAAGACACTGTTAGTGTAAATTATGACGATTTCATAAATGATGTTGAGGCCGGAGACATACTACTTGTTGATGGTAATTGAATTTCTTCTAATACATTTTTTCTTGATAACCACTATTTGCTTAGCTAAACATTGCTATAGCACAAACAATGTTTTAAAAAGACAAATATGGGACTTGATTCAGTGCGAGAGACTTGAAAAAATGCCTTTGGGTGAACATGGGAGGCACTTGTCTTGTCTAACAGTTCCTGTGCATTATTGGAATTGTATTATCTAATTGAGTTTTTCTTGGTTTATTAACTAATTGGAGAACACAATACTGGAATTGTATTATGTAATTGTGATTTTTTTTTTATGTAAATGTGAATTGTTCTTGCAAGATTAAATATCATTTTGTGATAATTTTGAGACGTGGTTGCATCTCAAATAAAAAATTCAATAATGAGAAGAGCGGTCTTTGGATCCAGATCTGCTATCAAGTTTTCTCTTGGGAAAAGAAACGTTTTGCCCCATAATCTCAATTACCTGCTCTTGTTCATCCAGGTGGGATGATGTCATTAGCTGTGAAGTCAAAAACCAGCGACGTAGTGAAATGTGAAGTTATTGATGGTGGAGAACTGAAATCAAGACGGCATCTAAATGTAAGAGGAAAAAGTGCCACCCTGCCTTCAATAACAGGTTTGTTCAATTTCTGGAACCACACCTTACTACAATATTCCACTGAATCATTTTTTCTTTTAAGATCATGCTTTAGCTTGATCTTTTTTTGTAACTTATACAGAGAAAGACTGGGATGATATTAAGTTTGGCGTGGACAATCAAGTTGACTTCTATGCTGTTTCCTTTGTGAAGGATGCTAAGGTCATCCATGAATTGAAAGATTACCTTAAAAGTAAAGTGTCTACTACCTATTATGTTTTTTTCGGGATAAGGATCTTCTACCTATTATTTATAGGGATGTAAACTTGTTAAAGGCTTTCATGGTTGCATTCCTTCTTTTGTTTTTCCTCTCTAAAGTTGGAAGAGCTATTTTGTAGGCTGTAATGCAGATATTCATGTTATTCCAAAGATTGAAAGTGCAGACTCCATCCCAAATCTCCACTCGATCTTATCTGCATCTGATGGGGTTAGTTCAGGCTGTTGAAAATGTTTCCTAATTAATTTACTTCAGTACTCATGCTATTTTGCTATGTTGAAAATAGCAGTATTATGATTGTCTTGCTTTTATTTATCGAGTAAAGGATGATGCAGTGAAAATATTGTTGAAAATTAAAATGGATTCCAAAGGTATGGTCAGCCCCTTTTATGAAAACGTGAAGAGCAAAGAATACATACAGTAGGGTGTGCCAATAGTCACTCCATGGTAATCAATTTAGTAGTGTAGTGTAAATAAAAAAAGGGAAGTCAAATATCGAATTGACTTGCATACTAAAAATTCTGAGCCTTTTAATCTTTTTCTTCCTTAGACATCAGAAAACCATGTAGTACAAGAAAAGGACTGCTTCATTTTATGATGTACAGTATGTAAAAAGTTCATGTCGAACTGTCGAGCTTCATTTGGATGGAAGGAAGGAGAAGAAAAGTAGAGGAAACAAGTGCACTATAGCTTTCAAAAGCTTCGAAATTCCTTTTTTTAACTAGATGGCTGCAATCCTACTCTGCAGCGACAGATGTGGAAGTAAATATTGAGGCACAAGTTATACCCAAAAGATGGAGTTTCAAGTATCTTAGGTCTATTATCCAAGAAAACGGGGAGATTGACAATGATGTTGCCCACTGTATTGGAGCAGGGTGGATGAAATGGAGGCTCGGCTCAGGGGTGCTTTGCGATAAGAAGGTGGCCCCTAGGCTGAAAGGTAAGTTTTACAGAGTGGTGGTTAGAGCATTGTTATATGGGGCAGAGTGTTGGCTAGTCAAGAGTGTTCACTTTCAGAATATGAAGGTAGCGGAGATGCAGATGCTCAGATGGATGTGTAGTCATACTAGGAGAGATATGATTAGGAATGAAGATATACGGGACAAGGTCGGAGTGGCCTCCGTGGAGGACAAGATGAGGGAAGCGAGGCTGAGATGGTTCGGGCATGTGAAGAAGAGGGGTGAGGATGCGCCAGTTAGGAGGTGTGAGAGATTGGCGGTCACAAGAGGTAGGAGAGGTAGAGGTTGGCCGAAAAAGAGCTGGGGAGGTGATTAGACAGGATATGACTCAGCTCCAGCTTACTGAGGACATGACCTTAGATAGGAAGACCTGGAGGTCGAGGATTAGGATAGAAGGTTAGTAGGTATTTGAGTTTGTTGCGTTGAGTTGGGGGCTAGCCTTCCCATCTCCTCGTCTCCTTTTCTTAGTTGTACTATTTTGGTCTCGCGTAGATCAGTATCTTTATGTGGGTATTATTATGTTGTGCCATTTGTTTTGTCTCTTTAGCCGAGGGTCTATCGGAAATAGCCTCTCTATCCTGCGAAGATAGAGGTAAAGTCTGCGTACGTCCTACCCTCCGCAGACCCTACTTATACCCTCCGCAGACCCTACTTATGTTGTTGTTTGTAGGCAATATCTTGGCTGTAAGGCTTTCTGTGGATCCCTATTTTGTATTTCCTGGAAACTCCCTACGACTTTGACTAGAAACACTTGATCTCTTATTTTGCTTTTCTTGGTATAACTTGTTGAAGCTTTTCTGGCTGCAGAAGAAATATTAATAGGAGAAGAAATAAATTTTGATGTAGAAAAATAAGGACAGTCCGGTGCACTAAGCTCCCGCTATGCGCGGGGTCCAGGGAAGGGGCTGACCACAAGGGTCTATTGTACGCAGCCTTACCTTGCATTTCTGCAAGAGGCTGTTTCCACGACTTGAACCCGTGACCTCCTGGTCACATAGCAGCAACTTTACCAGTTACTCCAATGCTCCCCTTCTTGATTTAGAAAAATAGTCGTAGACTTATGAAGAAGGGCTGGTCAATCTTTTTGTGTAGTTCTAGTTGCTTTCCCAGAACCCTCATCGTATTAATGGGTGGTGTCTCGAAACTTTTGATTGACAATTCTACTGGTGAAGTCAGTTGTTTTATTTAGCAGATCAGTCTGCCAATCTAAGCCAAGTTACACTTACTACATAGATTTGATCTTTTAAATGACAACATCAATTATTTTAACATCTTTCTAAGTTATGCTATGCAACTGTTGATAGGCAATGGTGGCCCGTGGTGATCTTGGAGCTGAGCTTCCAATTGAGGAAGTCCCATTGCTGCAGGTAATCTCAATGCTGATGCATACAGCTTCATTTCATGAGCCTTTTAATAGCTTACAACCTCTGTTATCAAGTGCCGAGGTGGTGAGATGTTTATAATACCATCTCTTGCTAAAAAGGCTCATATTTTCTATCAGTGATCACATCATCTTGGTTAAATCTTTGCTCTTTGGTCAATATGGTGGACAATTATGTGGTATAACAAAATTATTGAAGGGAGAAGAGAGGCGAGTAATCGTTGAATATATTTTTATTATTGCTGTTGATTTTCACAAAGTTTATGTTGCTATAATCCCATTGCAAGTTGACCAGCATGTTCAAAATACCTGTAGGTTTACAATTAGATATATTCCCTTGGTAACTGAACAAGAATGTCTTATAATATCACTCAATTGCATAGATTTGCAGTCAGATGCTCCTAGCAATTCGGGAGGAGAAACGCAGCACTGGCACTTATGAAAAATCTGCATGTTAGTCGACCTACTGAGCTATGGAGTTTTCCCTTGCTTTTGAACTATTTCTTCGTGTCAATTTGTCTACCTGTTTCTCTGATATACACAGCTGTGGTGCTCATCGAAACAAACCTGTCCTGTTTCATTCAGCCTTTAACCCCCTGGTGCCTCTACAGCAACCAAACCCATTGCAAATATAGGAGAATTATTGCTCTTCAATACTCTTTTTCCCTTCTTTCATTCAGCATGGTTTACTTTAAAAATACATTTACACTTTTTTTTAACTGAATGTTGTGTGGTATTATCATACTCTTGTCAAAGGTTAGTTACTTGTGAATTTTTTGTCGCAAGGGAACGATTGTTCTTATTCCTGATGTAATTGGAAGAAACAAACAGAGAAACGTTCACTAGTTTAGGAGGTCATAGTTTCTATTTATTAACATAATTAATTTGGTTCTCTTTGTTAACACAATAAAAGTAAGTGCTAAACTTACTGAAATAGGATTATAGACCAGTGAATTGCATTCCTTCTGGCTACTGTCAATGATCTTTTCTCTTGGAGAAATTCCTTCCTCCCCAAATCCTTTTGTATCTTAATTTAGGAACTTAGTCAGAACTGAGAAACTGCTATCATGTATCCACAGGAAGACATTATTAGAAGGTGTCGGAGCATGCAAAAACCTGTAATAGTAGCCACAAACATGCTTGAAAGCATGATAGATCACCCAACCCCAACAAGGGCAGAAGTCTCAGACATTTCTATTGCAGTACGTGAAGGCTCTGATGCTGTAATGCTTTCAGGGGAAACCGCTCACGGGAAGTAAGTGTTGTTCTAGACACAGATGATTCTACATTTCCTCCATGCTGTTTACTATCAGTCTTGGTTTTGCTGACTGCTTTTTTGTATTTGCTTAAATCGATATCAGGTTTCTCTGTGTGTTTTTACTTTTTATCTCTCTGCCTTGATCATTTTTCTGTTTTGGATTGTCCAGATCCTCATGATTATGTTCTTTTCTAGTATCCTCTTTGTTGTGCTACTCTGTTGTTAGTTTTCCTCCTTGGGTATAATTTTGGGTTGGTCAGATCCTCATGGTGTATTCTCACTTGAGCCTGCAATTGGAATCCTTTCTTTTTATTTTGTGTTTTTGTTTGTTGTACAGTGTGTTGTTTAGTAATCTGGATAGATGATTTGTTATATTGAACGATCTATTTCCATAAATGCATAGGTACCCGCTGAAGGCAGTTCACGTGATGCATATTGTGGCATTAAGGACTGAGTCAAGCCTACAAAACAACACTAGTTCTCAAAGTCAATCTGCCATTCATAAGGTATGTGCGGTGTACGAATTATATGTATCGTAGTTCGTAAACTTTATTTTTCAATTACCCTTCTCTCAAAATGAGTTATATGTATTATTGGATATCTATCTGTTTGTTTGCTATGAACTCAAATCATTTCAACCAGCTGTTTTTTTTTATTTCCCATATTATCCAACCAGGAAATCACGTTCAACTCTAATTATTATGCCAAATGTTTAATCTATTTGATATATTTTGCAGAGCCATATGGGTGAGATGTTTGCCTTCCACTCTTCCACAATGGCTGATACCCTTAACACTCCCATCATTGTCTTCACAAGAACTGGGTCCATGGCAGTAATTTTAAGTCATAATCGGCCTTCATCAACAATTTTTGCCTTCACAAACAAGTAAGTTCCTTAAGAAAGTAACTATTAGCTTTATTCATCCTGTATCATGGTATATCTCATTGAGATCATTAACATTAATGTTGCTCAAGCTCCTTTGAATCATTTTCATTCTTTTTAATTGTTGAAGGCTTAAGGTAATTTAATCAATAGAGTACTTAAATTTTGAGACTTGTCTTTGTCGAAGTTTGTTGGTTTTCAATTATTTTCTAGACAATCTTAGGATCTTATTGATTAAATTACCTTAAGTGTGGCTTGTGTTTATTTACTTTCCCATTCTAAACTGGTTCCAGAGCTTTTTACTATGCCTGTAATCAGGCCGTCTCTGCCATGTCCCCTGTTCTATTTTGGAGTTTGAAACTTTTTTCAACATTTTGAAAAGACAATAACGTGAAGAAGAAAAAGTTCATAATTGGAACAAAATTTGTATTTGGAGGGGTCTGTTTTTCAATTTGGGAGGTCAAGAAATCTTGACGGAGATTCTTAATCCCCCCCTTTCTCTCTACTTTTTATTTTTTTAGTACTTCGAGGAGAAGTTTGTTGGGAGAGGCACTATGCAAAATTGGGTCATTGGTTTAACAAGTTTAGCCTATTCTCTAGTCGCAATTATAGTCATTAGGGACTTTGCTTGACTTGTCTTATTCCATTGTTGAGCTATTTTCTCTGTGTTTTCAAGTAAGCGTTAAATTGTTTCGCACTATGCAAAATTGGGTCATCGGTTTAACAAGTTTAGCCTTTTCTCTAGTCTCAATTATAGTCATTAGGGACCTTGCTTGACTTGTCTTGTTCCATTGTTGAGCTATTTTCTCTGTGTTTTCAAGTAAGCGTTAAATTCTTTCGCACTATATAAAGAATAATGTAGCTCTGTTTCTGAGCTGTTGAATAAAATGTTAAAGTTAGTTGGAGGGGTCAGTGGCCTCTCCATCTCTCTCTCTCTCTCTATCTCTCTGTGTGTTTTTGTTGTGTGTTTTATATACATTTACGTATTTATTAACATAGGGCATGAATTTATCTTTTGTGCCAGTGAAAGGGTGAAGCAGCGTCTTGCTCTTTATCATAGTGTCGTGCCTATATATATGGAGTTTTCAGCTGATGCAGAGGAGACCTTTTCCCGAGCTATCAAGCTTTTATTGGTTAGTGACATTCTCCTGTCTTCTTAATGTGTTTTCCCCTCAGCATTTCGTGTCTGAGGGTGCTCCATGTACACACGGGTAATCTTTTTGATTCCTGCATCCTGTAGAACAAAAGCTTGGTGAAGGATGGGCAATTTGTCACTCTTGTCCAAAGTGGAGCACAACCAATCTGGCGTAGACATTCTACTCACCACATACAAGTCCGTAAGGTCCAAAGTTGATACCAATTTCTATGGCGGATATGTTGAGTGGTAGACATCTAGGATACAGTTTTTCAAGTTTCTCATATACAGTTTCTTTTTTTTCTTATATTGTTCCACATTTGATGAAATTGGAGAAATTTTCTTAAAAGTTGCAAGTTTAGACACAGATTTTTTCGTTTTGACATTGTTGTATCATTTTTATATGAACTTTCTAGCAAATCTGAGGATGGAAGCTTAAAGTTGTGACAACATTTCATTGGAAATCTATTTATCTGTTTTTGCCGTATGTAGTTGTCGTTATCACATCATTTCATTGGAAAACATTCTCATCATTATATGCAACTATAAAATTGTGTCAGTTAAGCATTAACATATCTTGATCATATATGTATGTTGTTAATAATACAGATGGACATATCTCTTGACTAGCATAGTGATATCTCGGTACACGTACAACAAAATTTTCCAGGTAATGGGAAACCAACTTATTATTCTGTTCAACTCCAAGATGCTTGTGAATTCTACAACTAATATGACAAAAGACACTAACAGTAAAAAGTAAATCTGTACATAAGTTGAGGCCGCTTAATTATTTATTCTGGCAAATACGCCTAAAAGTATGACAAAGCTGTCTGATACATTAGACTTCACTTTTGTCCTCTTCCTTGATTTCTTTAATCATTTCACCATGCTTTATACCCTTGTACCACTTAGCACAAGCTATATAAGCAACTAAATCTAAGATTGTCAAGCCAGCTAAGAGAAAGTAAAACCTGTCTAAGTGACCGTTGTTGAGGTTTCCTGGGATCCATCCAGACATGTTATCAGTTGTAGAAAATTTTATCACTACACTCACGAGTAAGCTGCTCACGTAATTTCCTAGTGATATCGATGTCATGCACAATGCACTTCCGAAGCTTTTGAGACCATCTGGTGCTTGCTCGTTGAAAAATTCCAGCTGTCCTACGTACATGAACACTTCCGAAGCACCTATCAGAGAGTATTGAGGAATCTGCCATAATATACTCAGAGAGCTTGAGCCTTGGCAATGTGTGCAGTCTTTTTTAGCATACTCGAGCCTGTAGCACTCCACAAGTCCCGCTGAAAGCATTGCCATCACAGCTACGACAAGTCCGAAACCCATCCGTTGAAGTAGAGTTATCCCTTGAGCTTCGCCCTTGATCTTCTTAAACTTTTTGACTAAAGGATCAAGGACTCGGCGGTACAGGAATATCAAAACTGCTACACTCATGATGTCGAAGGCAGACATACTTGCAGCCGGAACCCTGAAGTTCCCAATTGTAGTTCTCATGGCGTCGCCTTGCTCGACGAAGATCGAGGCCATCTGTGTGAAAACTACAGAGTAGACTATAGTACATAGCCAAATTGGCAACAGCCTCAAGATGCACTTAACCTCTTCAACTTGTGAAATAGGGCAGAGGTGCCACGGGTTGCGATTGCTCTCCTTCTCATTGTCGAGTTCTTTGGATGTGATCAGAGCTGCTTTATCCAAGAATCTGCGTTTAAAAAAGATTTAGTAGTGCATCTTAGGATATAAACTTTCTTTTGAATTGGATATTAGTGCTTTGGTACTCACTTGAAACCATGAGTATGGAGCATTTTTCTGCCAGCAGTTTTGGAGCTCTCGTCGTCACCTTCATATAATACGTCTTCGTTCTCTGGCGTCTCTACTCTCCACTTCTTCGATGCAGCGACTATAACCTGAGAAAACCTGGTTATAGGGTTGCCATTAGACCGGAAGTGCCTATACTTCGCAGTTCCTCCGAGAAAGAGCACCAATCCAGCGAAGGCAGACGCAGCAGATGCCCAGAAACCAAGAGCCCACATCCCCTCATCCTCAAAGTAGTCTAAAACGGTGTTAGAGAAAAGTGAACCGAGGTTCAGGGCCAGGTAGAAGTAGCTGAAGAAGGCCTGTTTGGATTGTTTCTCCCTTGGATTACGCTCATCGAACTGATCAGCTCCAAAGGTAGCGATATTAGGTTGATAGCCTCCGTATCCTAGAGCAATCATGTACACAGAGATATAGAATAGACTAATCTCCATGTTTGAATGCTCTTCACATAGAGTTGTTCGATCCCCACAACCTTTCGGTTTGAGTAGGTAAAGTTGTGTTGCAAGTGATAATAGAATTAATCCCTGTAAATAAGTAAGCACCAAACCAATCATTAAGAGCAAGATCGATAAGTATGAACATAAAACTTCATAGTAAATGTTCCATTCCAATTTATATGACACTTTTTGTATTTTGAGACGATGTTAGATGTTTGACACAATTCTGTTTCTATACAATTTTCACGACTTTCAAGAATTCAAGTTCATTAAATTGTTCAAATTTTAAACTTGGATGTGATATTTAAGTTCTTTATCAATCAAACTTTTCAACTATTATCACAATGTTTTCTTTCATAATCACTAATATAATACATAAATTAACTTCTTAAACTCTGCGTTGACTTAATTACTGTCATATAAAATAGAACAAAGGAAATACTTATTTACTGAAGTTAAACTCCGTGTCGACTTAATTACGTTTTATATTGTGTCTCAGTAGCTTTAATTAGCTGCAGATGTAAGATGCCAAGTAAATGGATACTTACAGTTACATAGATGATCTGGAAAATGGCACAGCTTTTGAATCTTCCCCAGTAAGAGTCACTAAGAAAAGCACCAAGAAGAGAGAATATGTAGACAGTGCCAGTCCATATGCTCACACTATTAGCAGCAGCAGCATTGTCTTGTTGCAGCACTCTTGTTAGGAACAACACTAAATTCACTCCAACACCAAAAAAGGCAAGAGTAGCTAAACCTTGATTTACTGGATAAAATCACAGAGAAAATAGAGTTATAAATCGGATTTAGCAAGTTAGGCGATTTGTTTTTGTTGTTGTTCAAGTTCAACGATAGAGAAAAGAACATTCATTTATGAGATAGTTGAATCAATCATTTTGGTCTTATCGGTGTTACATTTTCGTATTCTCCTACGTAATGCGATTTAATGGCTAACTAGGTAAGTTAATCCATCAAGATCAAGACTAAGTTGTCCACGAGATAGTTGACTATATCAATTTGGTCATAGAGACGTTACATTCCCCTAAATAGTTGGATTTAGCATGACTAACTAGGTAATCGATCAATCAAGACTAAGACACACTTTGCGGTATGTGGAGAACTTTTAACTTTAGCCTCTTAATAAGATAAAAGAGTGTCGGTATATGAGATGTGTAGATGAATCAATCAATTTGGTTATATGGAAAAATTCTCCTAAAATATGGAAAGGTAAATCAATCAATCATGACCAAGACACACTTGTGAGAATGTGGAGAACTATTAATGCAGTACTAGGTCTGATAATAAGGTCATCTCAAAGACATTTCATTTTCCTACACTATATTGTGGAAAGAAATAAAATGTATTATTTTGCTTCCTCTTTTATTTTACCCTTTTAAATCAAGTAAGTACCTAAGCAATCACTCCAATGTCAAAACTTGCCAACACTATGGCCTAATGCCAACTTGCCAACATCATATGCCCTAATGTCAAAACTTGCCAACACTATGCCCTTTTTTGCCAAGTTTGCGTGTGCCGAGTACTCTAATCATTAATTATTTTACTTCTATAGATCTTACATGAACTATTTGTCATCTTATTGTTTTTCTAAGAAAATAAAGCCCTCCTAATTATTAAGACATGTGGAATGACTTTTCTGTTGTTGAGTATAAAGTATAAACCTTTCCTACTTTATTCGACACTTTTTCCTTATTCCCAAGTAGTTGAATGACCAATCAAGGCATTTAAAGTTTTCACCATTCCGGACTTATCATCACTACACTCAATAAAAAGTAAGGTATGACCAATGACAGAATATGATAAGAACACTGCTTATTTAATGATATGCCTTTATACTTTTATACGTCATCCTTCTACGTACTATACGCCAATGACCAATCATAAAACGTGATAAGAACACTTCGATTTGTCTATACGTCTTTTGACTTTAATACATCATCCTTCTACGTACTAGTCAAGCGACCAATCAGAAAATGTTACAATTAAGAACACTGATATTCGATACACCTTTAATTATTAATACGTCATCTTTCTATGTACAAGTCCAACGACCAATGAGAAAACATTTCCAGTACGTACAATGATGGAGTATTAAAGTTGAAAGACGTATCGACAAATAGAAGTGTTCTTATCGCATTTTTTGATTGGTCATTGGAGTATAAACCTTTCCATACTCTACTCGATACTTATTCGTTATTCTCGAGTAGTTGAATGACCAATCAAGGCATTTAAAGTTCCACCATTCTGGACTTTCATCATTACACTCTCAATAAAAGACAAGGTATGACCAATCACGGAACATGATAAGAACACTGCTTATTTACTAATACACCTATCAACTTTTAAATGTCATCCTTTTACGTACTATACGCCAATAACCAATAAAAAAAATGTGATAAGAGCGCTTCTGTTTGTCGACACATCTTTCGACTTTTAATACATTATCTTTCTATGTACTAGTCAAGCGACCAATCAGAAACATTACAATTATGAACACTGATATTCACATATACCTTTTAAATTTTAACACGTCATCTTTCTACGTACTAGTCCAATGACCAATGAGATAACGTTAGAAGAACACTGATATTCATTGATACACCTTTCACCTTTTAGTTTTTAATACATCATCCTTCTACATACTAGTCCAACGATCAATTAAAGAACGTTATAAGGACAATGATATTCATTGATACACCTTTCAACTTGTAATACGTCATCCTTCTAATAGGCCAATTAATGCATAGATCTAATAGGATACACACCTTATATATCCATGTGCACCACGTGCTTTTCTCGTGCAACTTACATAGCCATAGCAAGTTGGCGTATAAACCTATCCATACTCTATTCGACACTTTTCCTTATTCTCGAGTAGTTGAATGACCAACCAAGGCATTTCAAGTTCCACCATTCCTGACTTGTCATCACTACACTCTCAATAAAAGACAAGGTATGACCAATCACGGAACATGATAAAAACATTGCTTATTTACTGATACGCCTTTCTACTTTTAAATGTCATCCTTCTACGTACTATACACCAATGACCAATAAAAAACATGATAAGAGCGCTTCTATTTGTCGACACATCTTTCGACTTTTAATACATTATCCTTCTACGTACTAGTCAAGCGATCAATCAGAAAAAATTACAATTAAGAACACTGATATTCATTGATATACCTTTTAGTTTTTAACATGTCATCTTTCTACGTACTAGTCCAACGACCAATGTGAAAACTTTATAAGAACACTGATATTCATTAATACACCTTTAACCTTTTAGCATTTAATATGTCATCTTCTACATACTAGGCTAACGACAAATCAGAGAACGTTATAAGAACACTGATATTCATATTGATACACCTTTCAACTTGTAATATGTCATCCTTCTAACAGGCTAATTAATACGATCTAATAGGATCCAAACCCTATATATCCATGCACACCACGTGCTTTTCCAGTGCAACTTACATAGTTATACCAAGTTGGCGTATAAACCACTCCGGACTTGTCACCACGTTCTCAATAAAAAGACAAGATATGCCTGATCATGGAACATGATACGAACACTGCTTATTTACTGATACGCCTTTCAACTTTTAATACATTGTCCTTCTATGTACTATACGCCAATGATAAGAACACTTCTATTTATTGATATGTTGTTCAAATTTTAATACGTCATCCCTCTACGTACTAGTCCAACTACAACGACCAATCAGAAAATTCAGAGCTTCAGATGCCAACCAGTCGGCCGCGATCTTATTACAATTAAGAACACTGATATTCATTGATACACCTTTTAATTTTAACACGTCATCTTTCTACTTCTATAGTCCAACGGGAAACGGACAATGAGAAAACATCATAAGAACACCGGTATTCTTCGGTACACCATTCAGTTTTTGATACGTCATCCTTCTACGTACTAGTCCCGTGACCAATAAGAGAATGTTATAAGGACACTGGTATTCATTGATACACACCTTTCAACTTTTAATTCGGTCATCCTTCTAATAGGTCAATTAATGCATAGATCTAATAGGATCCAAATCCTATGATACATCATCCTTCTACGTACTAGTCCCGTGACCAATAAGAGAACGTTATAAGGACACTAATATTCATTGATACACACCTTTCAACTTTTAATTCGGTCATCCTTCTAATAGGTCAATTAATGCATAGATCTAATAGGATCCAAACCCTATATATCCATGCGCACCACGTGCTTTTCTCGTGCAACTTACGTTAACAGTGGCAGAGTTAGAATTTTTATTAAGGGGTGTCAAAACAAATAATATCTATACATAATTTTTTACCTATCAACAATGCAATTTTTCAGCAAAGGGTGACACCCCTTGGATACATGTGGCTCCGCTACTGCTTACGTAGCTATAGCAAGTTGGCGCTAAAATTAAGTTAAATTACACAGTATCTCGTTATATGCGCTTCCATTTTATTTTCCTTCAACTTTTGTAAAACTCATAACACTACAATATTTTCTTTCCATACTTGATTTGGTTATGTTTTATTTAGCCCGAGAATCAATCGGAAAGTAGGGGTAAGACTGTGTATACATAACCCTCCCAGACCCCACTTGTGAGATTACACTGTATATGTTATTATTGTTGTTTTGTAGAACTCATAAAATCATCCTAGATCCCTAGACATAACATAACACCCAGACTCAACATCTCATAACTAACAGATAAACAATCATGTTTACTGAATATAAATCCATCTGATCAAATTATATTTCATAAAAAAGTAACTATAAAATGAAAAACAAAAAAAGAAAATTAGGATAAGCAAAAAGCCAGATCAATGATGGGGTCCACCCAAGAACAAATTTTTGTCATTAGATGACGTGGCATGAATATATTTACGTGTCAGAAATGTCTTTTCTATTACTGCATGCTTTTGTCACACCCCTCCACTTTTCTCTCTTGATTTTCTTCAACTGAATTTTTGCTATTGTTGCCAAAATCCTATGACAAAAGTACTTAGAAACTGAAAGTTTCTTCTCTGAACTGTCAACCGAACCCCCCCTCCCCTCCACCTAGGCTTCATATACATACAAGTTTTATATACGTATATATATCCTGGTCTGTCAATCTTTTGACAAGTGTCTTTAGTATTTTACTTGTAAAATTTTTGACTTTGCTCTTATAAGTTATAACTTCATTTTCCCATATGATAGCTGGCTTCATTTATTACTCAACTCACCGTTTCCGAGAGTTATCAACCTTTCTTTTCATTTAATTTGTTTACACTAAAATAGAATAAAGAAATAGTAGAAAGCAAAAACCATTGTGAAGAAGTTGGAATTAAACTCTGAGGAGCCGTTTGAACATAGATCTGGTTGAAAATTTAACATATTTTTTTAAAAGTTAAAGTTAAAAATAATATTTGTAAGTCGAAGTTGAGACTGGACATCCATTTCACTGGTCCCTTAGCTCAGTTGGTTAGAGCGTTGGTCTTATGAGCTGAAGGTCACGGGTTTGAGCCCCGCTGGACTAGTCGAGCGTCGATCGGAAACAACCTCTCACGATAAGGGTAAGGTTTGCATATACTCTATCTTTCGCAGATCTTACTTGTGGAATTACAACGTATATACTCTACCTTTCGCAGATCTCACTTGTGGAATTACACTAGATACATTGTTGTGTTGTGAGAAGAAAAAAAAAACCCTTGTGGTAAAAACTAACTTTTTAAACTCGAGAAACTCATCTACAATGTCTAAGAAAAAAATCAGTCCAATGTATATATATAATATTTGAATTTTTATTTTGAGAAAAGGAAATTTTTTATATGTCCAAACAGCTCCTAAGAATACTACCTTTTCCACACGCCAAGTCATCATAAACAAAGGAAAACAGAAACAAATGAGTCCGTCATAAAGTCAGAGAAATTAATAACATACAGAATGTGACATATCTTAATTTTTTTAAGGTTGGAAAAGGTATATATAAAAGAAAAGATAAGTAGAGTCTAATATCAGTTTTTCCATATTTCCTTTTTCAAGAAAAAAACACTTACAGAGTAGCATAATTCCAGCCAGCCATTTCCCAGTTTTCTCTCTATTTGCAGGCATTCCATAAAAATCAACAGTTCCATCATTAGTGCACTGATCTTCTTCTCCTTTCAGCTTTACCTGTTGATGATCAAGATTAATTCAAGTCCAACAAAAAAAAGAGAGAGAAAGAGAAAGAGACCAAAAAAAGAAATACAAGTGAGGATTGTTCAATTGGTAAAACACCTCCACCCACGACGACGGGTAGGTCAGGATTCAACTCCGCTTGAGGAAAAATATGAAAACACTATAGATTCTTCAAAATGGGATTTTTAAAAAGTTAATAAACAAGATTTTAGTGAATAAACACTAGCTAGGTGATCATTCTCTTTTCACTTTCTTGAAAAAAAGAATAATAGAGAAAGAAAATGTGTTCTCTTTGCATGAGAAGATTATATATAAAGATATACAAGTCTAATGCTTTTTATGTGCCTTTTAATTTTTGGTCTTCTTTAGAACCAAAGATAGTTGAATGGTTGGCACTAGGAAAAAGGAAGAGAGCTAAATTAATGTTAATTCTTGATTTTTATAACTAATTAACACTAGTCTTGATCATCACAAGAAATTAAAGTAGATGAAGAAGAGAAATTGCTACCTCTTTGGATATTTCCAAGGAATCCATTGATGATGATGACTCAAAAGAAGTTGAGTGTTTTGGTGGTGGAAATCAAGTTGATTGAGTGTAAATGAAAGGGAGTGCCACATTTGTATTTATAGAGGGCTGAGACACTTAATAACAACGGTGGAGATCAAAATTGATTAAATTGGAGCAAAAAGCCAAGTGACAGAGTGATACCTAATAACCAAATATGACTCCATTTTCACAATAAATTGTATATATTGATAGTATAAAGGTTTTTAAAATATAAATTATTGAGAATATAATTAAATGTAAAAAATGTATTCTTTCTAATAGCTTAATCTTTTAGATAAAATAGTCACACACTTTAATATGATATCAGAGCAGACAGATGTCCTGAATTTGAATTTCACCGCCGCTTATTATCAAAAAGAATTTTCACGTATTTGGCCCATAAAAAAATATCAAGCTTGAAGCTAGCAACATTTTTAATAATATGTTGCTAATCAGTCACTAAATAGAATTAGCAATGATTTTTTTATTTTGATAGTGAAAATTTAACTTATAATAGCATGTTAGCTAGTTACGTTTTTTACCAAATTACTAATAAATACTTATACAGAAATTTAATTATAATTATTAAATAAGTGACCTGATCGTATAAATATATAACTTACATATTACGTACGACTTAAACTCTTTTCAAAATAGTGTTTAGGACCTAATTAAAGGATATTTTTTGCGCGGATTTCAATTCAAACGCATTGGTCTTTAATTTTTGCCCTTCATATTCGTGGTCTTTAATTTTTGCCTTGCTATTCATTTTATAAAAATATCCAGGTCTACTTCGCAAGACATAGTCTCTATAATATTTTTTATGTCGCACTAAAAAAGAACGAAGGGCAAAAATTAAAGAACACAAATTTTAAAGGCAAAAATTAAAGACCACCCAAAATAGGCATTTGTGCGAATGACCCATTAAAGGTGGGTTGGGGGGGGGAGCTTAATTTTCTTTGTTTTCTTTTTGGGAGTGAGCATAATTTTCTTTGTTTTCTTTTTGGGAATGAGCATAATTTTCTTTGTGATAAAAGTATACTACTAAAACACTATATATGAAACCTACTATTGAGGGTCCCTTTCTGTATCCGTCTTGTCTCTCAAATGGTTCCTTTGATTTTGACACATGAAACATTTCATTCTTTTTAATATGCTTTGTCGAAAGATTTGAGTACCTAAGTTTAAAAGTGGACTTAACTTTAATAATTAATTAAGCATCATGTGCATAATCAGTCTTTTCTTTCCTTTTATTTTGAATTTTTGTGGATATTTGCATGTAAGATCTTATAACTTAATTAGTTTTCATTTCTCCAAAAAATAACAAGGAAATATTTTTCTTAAGGTAATTTCTTTTAGCACAATTGAGTTCTTATGTCGAGTAAACGTGTGCATGAGTTTATGTTTGTAAAAGAGCAACTTAGGTCTATGAAAGAATCTGGACATTCATTTCGATTACTCAATTTTTTAAGGCGATGATTAAAATAGCTTTGGGTCACTACAAATATATTTTTGGACATATATATAATCTTTTTTTAAAAACGAAAATCTTATGTATATTTTGAAAATAGCTACAAGATCAAGTGCAAAACCATGAAAGCCCTTCGTTTTTTGCATACCCTCGCACAATTGATAAGGGAAAAGTGTATTATTGTCTGACACCTTATAGAACATATAATTTGGTTCTAGAATTTACACATCAATTGAAAGTTCTCTTAATCTTTTCTTTTTTTACAAAGATGAAGTGGCCGAGCAAGTTAAAGAGTTGGCCTGAATAGATAGAAAGGTCGGTAAGGCAGAGAGAAGGCTCAACGGGCTAAGGAGTGGTTTTGCATGTGTGAAATTACAGGCCTGGATGCCTTTTGCGACGAACTGACGCCGCGAGTGACTGACACATACAGAAGAAATGATGACGGATACCACGGAGAAGACGGAGGAAGTGATAGTGATATATTTCCATATATTCACCATATATTCTGCAATTAATATTTAGTGTAATTATGTAAAGTAGAGATTCTTATTCCATTAGAATTATATTTTCATATATTTACCATTTATTCTGCAATATTTTGTAATTAATATTTTAGTGTAATTATGTAAAGTAGAGATCATTATTCCATTAGAATTACAATTGTACACACTATATATATTGTATTAATGAAAGGACTCCACTCAAGGAGATTTACATTATTCTATATGGTATCAAGAGCCAAAAATCCCTCCCTACCCTAACCCTAATTTTGGCCGTCCTTCTCTTCCCTTTTCCGGCGCCAAACTGCCGGTATACCTCTGATATACGTTGATATACAACTGTCCATCCTTCCACTTCTACAACCAGGCCCGTATACCTCTCGTATACTACTGATTTACAACGTTCTTACCTTCTCTATCCCTCCAACAAGCCATATACCCTTGGTATACAACTGATATACAACAATTCTACACTTTTATTTCTCTACTAAATTTCGGATAGCCTCATGGCGTCACCCGCGACCCACATAGCTTCTCCCGCTTCCTCTTCCTCAACACCTGACGTCACAAATACTCCTCCCTCTTCCACCCCAAACACCTTTCATCCGGCTTTCACCATAACCAAGAACTTCGTCCCGTTGATTCTTGATCAAGAGGATGGACAATACGCGTCGTGGGTTGAACTCTTCCATATTCATGCATGTTCTTACAACGTACTTGATCACATTGATACCACCTATCCCCGCCCACCCGACATCGACGACACGACGTGGAAAAGGCTTGACGCCATCGTTAAGCAGTGGATCTATGTCACTATCTCCAAGGATTTGCTTCATACCATTATGAAGACCGGAGCTTCGGCTCACGAGTTATGGACATGGTTGGAGGAAAATTTTCAAGACAATAAGCATACACATGACGTGTATCTTGAGGAGCAATTCAACACCACCCGTCTTGAAAATTTTGCGAATATGGCCGACTACTTCAAACAATTAAAATTGCTTGCCGATCAACTATCCAATTTCAGACACGAAGATGGTATTGCAGTTGATTAATGGTTTACCGAAAGGTGAATACGATACCCTTACAACGGTGATTCAACAGGACGATCCCCTACTCAGTTTCAACAAAGCACGGTCCCAATTGCTATTAGAGGAGATGAGAAGAGCTAAACAAGATGACCATATCTCCAAGGCATTGGTGGTTGACGCCCCCGCGATATAAATTTCTTTTGAGACTCTTGTGTACACGCAACTGATAAGAATTACGTGTATTATTGATATATAACAAGATCTATCTAAATTATGCTTTTGAAAATTATGAAATATCCATTGCATGAATGAGAACGGGGTTTTGAGAATAATATTATCTTTGCATTTACTAAATTCAAAATAAAATTGTTGTTTTATTCTCAACAGAGCTAATTATGCGCTTACATAATGTTTATTCTTGAAATGATTCTTCATATATTAGAACAATCTTCTTGAAAGAGCTTCAATTTGGTAGGAGAATAAGAAGTTGATTCCAATCATTGATAATTGAAGTATATATTTTCTTGGAATAATGAAGCTATTATTAATGACTTAAGTTGTGTAGATTTGCAGCATCTTGAACTTGGGGCTCAATTATGTTGGAGGTGGATAGGACTCCAAAAATATGAATATTTCATTTCACTTGATAACATTAATTGGAAATAACGTAACGTTGTTCTTTCATGGTGGAAGTGTGAATCTCTGATTCTTGGTATAAGGGAATGCTACATTGTGTTATATATATATATATATCTATTAGAACAATTTTCTTGAAAGAGCTTCAATTTGATAGGAGAATAAGAAGTTTATTCCAACCATTGATAATTGAAGTATATATTTTCTTGGAATAATGAAGCTATTATTAATGACTTAAGTTGTGTAGATTTGCAGCATCTTGAACTTGGGGCTCAATTATGTTGGAGGTGGATAAGACTCCAAAAATATGAATATTTCATTTCACTTGATAACATTAATTGGAAATAACCTAACGTTGTTCTTTCATGGTGGAAGTGTGAATCTCTGATTCTTGGTATAAAGAGCTTCAATTTGATAGGAGAATAAGAAGTTTATTCCAACCATTGATAATTGAAGTATATATTTTCTTGGAATAATGAAGCTATTATTAATGACTTAAGTTGTGTAGATTTGCAGCATCTTGAACTTGGGGCTCAATTATGTTGGAAGTGGATAAGATTCTGAAAGAAATAATCCCTTGATTATTTTCATTAATTGAAAGACTATTTATACAAGTTACATATTTCCATAATAGGAGAATCATATTTCTATTCTATTCCTAAAACATTATTTTACTTGGATATTAACTTATACATTTATGGTAATACAATTATTATGGTAAGTGTACAATACTAATTACATTACAACATTACCTAAACTAGGATACTAAATATTACCTAAATATATACTCTATATACGGTAAAACCGAGAGTAATATACACAATATACACATGTATATTGTGTATATTTAACACCCCCCGCAGTCATAGCGGGCGGTCTTCGAATGCTGAGACTGTCCCTAAAATCTTCAAAAAGGATCGAGGGAAGACCTTTCATAAAGATGTCTGCAATTTGATATCTTTATGGGACATGACAGACGCGTACCTGACCCCGAGCAACCTTTTCGCGGACAAAGTGAATGTCCATCTCGATATGCTTAGTGCGTTGGTGCTGAACCGGATTACCAGAAAGGTACATGGCACTAATATTATCGCAATAAACCAAGGTGGCCTTCTGAATGGGACAATGAAGTTCCAAAAGCAAATACGTAACCAACATGATTCTGAGACCACATTAGCTACCCCTCGATATTCAGCTTCGACACTTGAGCGGGATAGAGTCGACTGGCGCTTCGCAGACTAGGAGACCAAGTTATTTCCAAGGAACATACAATAGCCAGGCGTAGACTATCTGGTGTCTGGACAGCTACCCCAATCAGCATCCGTGTATGAGATAAGTGTGGATGTCGAGGAAGGATATAAATGCAAACCATAGTCAGTGTACCCTGAATATATCGAATGATGCATTTGAGTGAATTCATGTGCTCAATTCTGGGATCATGCATGAACAAACACACCTACTGGACAACATACGTAATATCCGGTCTTGTAAAGGTAAGATACTAAAGGGCCCCTGCAAGACTGCGATAGCGGGTCGGATCCTCGTAAGTTACGCCGGCCGCGGCACTAAGCTTAGACTTAGTATCAACTGGAGTGGAAGTAGACTTACAGGATGACATCCCATCCCTCTCGATGATCTCGGCTGCATACTTTCGTTGAGACAAGAACAACCCATCGGAATGACGAGTGACAGCAATCCCCAAAAAGTAACTCAAGGGCCCCAAGTCTTTCATAGCAAACTCGGAGCTAAGCATAGTTATGATAAACTGGCGTAAGGCATCGAAAGAGGCAGTTAAGATAATATCGTCCACATATAACAGAATGTAGGTTAAGGACGAACCACGACGGTAGATGAACAAGGAATTATCCGACCTGCTGTGAGTGAACCCAATAGTCGAAACATAGTCAGCAAACCTTGTATACCAGGCCCAGGGAGACTGTTTAAGCCCATATAAGGACTTCATCAATAAACAGACATGATGAGGATGATTGGGATCCCTGAATCCCAAAGGCTGATGCATATAGACTGTTTCCTTGAGATCCCCATGCAGGAAAGCATTCTTTACATCTAACTAATGACTATGCCATGTCTTCGAAAGAGCCAAGCTTAGCACCGTGCGAATGGTAGCCGGCTTGACCACCGGACTAAATGTCTCACCACAATCTATACCAATCTAATGAGTCTTACCATCACCCACAAGTCGCGCCTTATGTCGAGCAAATGAACCATCAGAATTCTCCTTATGAGCAAAAATCCACATAGACCTGATAATATTAATACCAGATGGACGAGGCACTAACTCCCACGTCTTATTATCAATAAGAACATTATATTCATCGATCATAGCAATTTTCTAATTTGGGTCATTTAAGGCATACACAGGATTACAGAGTAAAGGGGATTTAGAGACATTAGAATGTAAATTAAAATGTTTTTTTGGTTTAAAAATACCCCGTTGACTACGAGTGACCGGTCTATGACTCGAGGGAGAATTTGACGAATTTTGGAAATTTGCTGGGTTCGGGACGGACTAGCCCGGCCAGGCGATGGGCTCTTGGCCCAACACTGATATCTTGGGCGATCGACCCGTTCGAGTGGGCTAAGCCCGACCCAATAGCTAGAACTGGTCCAGTGGAGGTACTGGGATATACAGGGGGTGACAGGTCAGTGGGGCCATCGGGCAGTGGGCCCGCTGGAGAATTTTGGGTGCGGGAGATGTCCAAAAAATGCTGAATAATATACGGGGATATACTATCATCCAAAAAATTATACGAACTAGGCACGGGAGTATTAACTTTAGCAAATGGAAATTGGGATTCATAAAAAATGACATGGCGATTAATGATGATTTTATTAGAGGATAAATCAAAGCATTTGTAGCCACGATGATTAGACGGAAAACCCAAAAACACACACGGAGAAGACCGGGCCTAAAGTTTGTTAATTGTGGTGGACGGGAATAACGGATAACACAAACACCCAAAAACCCAAAGATGTGAATACGAAGGAATTTTATTATATAAAATTTGAAGGGGGAAGAATATGTCAAACCTTTGGAAGGAGTTATGTTAAGGAGATAGTTAGCCATTTGGAGAGCATGATGCCAAAAAGATGGGGGTACGGAAGCATGAATCAATAACGTTCGGACAATGTTATTTATTGAACGAATTTTGCGTTCGGCTTTCCCATTTTGTGAAGATGTATGAGGACAAAAAAATGAAAATTTATCCCATTATTAGCATAGAATTCCCGAAACACCCCATTGTCATATTCTTTGCCATTATCACACTGAATATTTTTTATTTCGCTGTCGAATTGGGTTCTGATGAATGCTATAAATTTTAGGAAGATGAAAAAACTTGAGATTTTTTCGCTACCAGAAACGTCCATAAAACTTAGAATAATCATCCAAAAGGAGAACATAATACCGATGACCCACAGAACTAAGAACATGAGACATCTATAAGTCGCTATGAATAATATCAAATGACATTAAAGTGTGAGAATTTGAGTCTACAAATGGCAACTTAACAATTTTTCCTAAAGAACAAGATTGACAATTTGGAGTACTACTCAAACCCGTACATGAAATGAAACTATTTTTTATCTAAAGATGACAAAATAGAGGACCCCGGATGACCAAAATGAGCATGCCACAAGAAAGGAGAAATGGCTGCAAAGGCTGATGGCAGGGCTTGACTCGATGGATCGAAACTGGGTGTGATAGGATAAAGGTCTCCTCGACTATCACACCTCATGAGAGGACTCCCCGTCTTGAAATCCTTCACAGAGAAACCAAATGGATCAAATTCAATATAAACATAATTGTCAATGATGAATTTACGGACAGAGACTAAGTTTTTAATCAATTTGGGGGCGTGTAGGGTATTTTTCAAGATAAGAGGTGGATGAGGGGGAGAAAACGTTTTATGACCATAACCAAGAATTGTAATAGAATTACCATTACCAATAATTATACCGCGAGGGTTGCTCAAATTGAAATAAGACGAGAGCGTACCTGAATCGGAAGTCATGTGGGTAGTGGCACCGGTGTCCATATACTAATTTGGGTCTGGAGGATTTAAACCAAGCGTGTGCATTGCGGCTTCAATATCGGTAGGCGTGGGTACCGCTGCGTGATGGGCTTGCGGGGGTCGAGGCCCAAGCACCCCTGCTTGCTGTCTCGGCCCAGACTGCTGACTGTATGTGGACCAGGCTGAATTGGGCTTGGACTGCTGCTTTGGGCGATCCCAGCTAGCTGTTGAGAGGAAAAGCGTGCGCCCAAGCTGGCATTGCGGGGCCTTGTGGGCCCAGTAACTATAGATGCTGCTGCTGACCACTGCGAGGACCCCCACCGCCACCACTATTCTGCTGGCTGCCGCCGTTGTTGCCGCCGCGGTTCTTGTCATTATTTTTTTTATTTTCACCCTTTTTGCCGCCACCATTGTTGCGGTTTTGGCCCGAGTTGTTGGAACCGGTAGGATACACAGTGGACTCGATCATCATGACTACGGGACTAGCACCGGTAGCCGCTCTTTTTGCCATGCCTACTTCTTCTAATGTAAGCATAGAATGAACCTGCTAAAATTGCAAAAACGGATTGATTTGCCGAAGAAGCGTTCCAACACTACTATAGGCCTCAGAGAGGCTGAAAACCATTTGGAGGACCAAACGATCATTCAAAACTGGTGCGCCAACGTTGCGAAGTTGATCCGCTAATTCCTTTAATCTTTTGCAATAAGCCGAAACATTAGGGAAATCTTCCATATTGACGTGAGAGAAATCCTGCTCAAGGGTAACGACTCTAGAATTTTGATTATCTTGGAATATGTCACGCAGTCTATCCCAAGTCACATGTGCCGTAGCGTCAGGCTCAATAATTATTTGCAAAAAGTCGGTAGAAATTGTGGAATATATCCACTGAAGGACGGTAGCATCAAGAGTCATCCACAACTTAGGATCATCCTCGCGTTTTGGCACCTCCGTATCCTCAGGAGCCGCGGGGATTATGTGATGGATGACTTGATGTGATCGTGCGTGAATTTTGAACAGTTCGGCCCACGTCGCATATTGGACGTTTTCTATTTCAAGAACAAGAGGGATGTTATTCTTGATGTTAGAAACTGTAAGGGCAGGATGAAACATGTTCCGGGATGTAGACATATTGATAGAACAATATGTGATTGAGGGGTTAGGGAAATATTTTTTGGAAGAATGGGGTTCTCGTCGGCACGAAACCCGAGAGCAAGGTCTCGAATTTTGCAAGGTAGTAGAGGAAAAAGTTGGAGAATTTGGGAGAGAAAATAAACCTAGACTCTTGATACCAGGAAAGAAATAATCCCTTGATTATTTTCATTAATTGTAAGACTATTTATACAAGTTACATATTTCCATAATAGGAGAATCTTATTCCTAAAACCTTATTGTTACACCTCGTAAGATTTAAGATGATAATTAAGAACGTCATTAAGAAAGCAAGATTCGGATATTGAATATAAGGAACACTTACATATGTTAATACGGTAAATTAGTGTATAAACGGATGTTATTCCGGAATAATTTTTCTTTAGTGCTATACACGTGACAACGAGAATTAATCCTAGTAGTTGAATTTATTCCAATGGAGTTATGGACTAGTATTGTATAAAAAAAAATTATTATGACATTGAGGATACGAGGCTTATGAAATTCTCGGAAATTAAAAGAAGTGGGTTTGAGATTTACTAATCGAAGAACTTGGGGGCCAAAGTATAAAGGAAAAATCAGATTTTTTCCTTATAAACTTACATTACCTCTTCATCTTCTTCTACACTTAACAAAAAAAAATAACTCTCCTCTCATTCTCTCCTCTACATTAATCCGAAAATCACCCTCCACCCATAACCAAAATTAAGGTTTTTATCTTTTCTTCCTATACTACATTCTTCACCAAAAATTAGAAGCAAAACAACACCAAAAATCGTGGCGAAAACAGTGGCAAAACAGCCACTGCTTGGCCGAAAATTGCCCAAAAACTTGTGATTTTTGGGATGCACTTTTGGAAGAAAAACGTGTAGGGATGATGGCTTAACATTGTAGAACACTTGCATGTCAATTGGGGTTGAAGAAGTGAACAAAAAGGAGGAGAAAATTACAAAACAGTGGGGATTTTCGGACAAAACAGTGGCAGAAAATTTGCTGACTGTTTTGACGAATTTGAGGTATAAAAATTCTTCTTTCTATGATATAATTGGAATGCATGTTGTTAGAATTAAGGTAATGAATTTGTGTTAAGGAAGAATTGGAATTTAAGCATTGCATGTGACCATTTTGGGCTAGTAGCCAATTTGGGACAGATTTTGGTGTTGTTGGATTCGTTGGTGATTGTTGTTATTATTATCACTAATTGCATGATGAAATTGAAAGGAAACATGGACATTTAGTTGGAATTAGTTATATGGAAGTATTAAAATCCGAAATTGGATTATAGGAATTAAGATAAGAGTTATGGAATTATGACATGTTGTGGCCAAGAAGTTGCATGAAATTGTTGGACATGTTGTGATGTATATGGACTGTTTTAGGGGCTGTTTTGTGGTGTTATAATTCTGAAAATTTAGTCACCATTATGCATGTTTAAATGTGGTAATTTCTAAGGTAAGTCCTAAAGGAATAAGGGTGTGAAAAGGCATAGAAAGGCTTCACATTCTACCCTCGTTGTTGTTGAAACATGAGCTGTTTTGTGGGCTATTTTTAAGGTGGATTAAGAGGCTAAATTTACATGAGAAGTGGGTGTGTAAATTTCCTTTATTGTTGTCTTGGTTGTGCCCTTAATTGGTGCTTGTTTATTGATGTTATTAGCCTCGTTTGGAAGTTGTGGAAGCATGTATAAACAGGGGAAATGCTGCCCGAATTTTTATAAAATAAGAAGTCGTTATTCGATATAAAGTATGCTAGCGATCATAGAATTGACAAACGTGTTACCATTATTATAGGTTGAAGTTCTAAATCGAGATGTACTCTAATATAGAGTTAATTAGTTCGTCTAAGAGGTATGTGAACTATTCCTTCTTTCTTTGGCATGATTTTTATTTAATGAAGGTACGACGGACGTACTTGATTATTATACAGTTTAATTCCTAAAGAGGATTGTTATGAAAAGTGCCTATGATTTTTCAACAAAGAGTTTATTATGACATTATTACAATGATTTTATTGAGAGTCAAATGATAATTTTTACTTGCATATGGTTACTCATGATATCTACTCGTGCTAAGTGTTACTACTTCACCTCACCGAGTCCCGGGCCGGGTTACGATTCGTGCACAGCCTTGCATTGATTCACCGAGACCCTCACTAGAGGGCCGGGTTACGTAGGATGGATCCATAGATGAGAGATGACTTTACCGAGTCCCAGCATGGGCCGGGTTATGATATGATTCCACCGAGTCCCGCACTAGTGGGCCGGGTTACGTTACAGATATATATATATATGTATATGGACATGCACTCATGTTTTCTTGACTTGACTCTCATTTTTATAAGGCAACTGACTTTTATTGTTTATGGCACAGTTGGATTTGGATCCTGACTTTTATACTGATCTCCTGTTTCTGTTGGCTACTTATGATCTCATATGCAGTATTTCATGTTTACATACTCAGGACAGTATTTAAATGTCGACCCCCTTTCCTCGGCTGCGTTCATGCCCGCAGGTACAGGTGCTCAGTTTGGTGATCCTCCGGTTTAGGTTCCTACTCAGCAGGTTGGGAAGCTCCTTTGATCCAGAGCTTTGTCATTTTGGTACCGAACCTCTTTTAGACTTATGTTTGTATTTAGGGGCACGACGGGGCCCTGTCCCGTCATATGTCGTTGTTCTTCTTATAGAGGTCTGTAGACAGTGGTGGGTTGTACTTATGTAAGGGTTATAACTCTGTTTTGGTCAGCCATATCATTGTACTCTATGTTGGGGGTGTTCCCGTGTATATGTTATATTATCTGTTGGCAGCCTGGTCGGCTTGCCTGTATATTGTGTTGGCTAGTTGTGACTCCTCAGGAGGCAGGTACATTCGGGGGTAAAGGCAGCCTTATCGGCTCGCCTACCCTGGCATATGTTGTTATTGCAGCGTTATGCTGCCGAATTTCAGACTCATTAAGTGTTAGTTGGATTATGTGTGACAGGTTAGTGTAATGACGTCATTAGGGCGGTTAGTCGCGGCCCGTCGGGTCGGGTCGTGACAAAAGTGGTATCAGAGCAGTTAGTCCTCGGAATGTCTACAGACCGTGTCTAGTAGAGTCTTGCGTATGGGTATGTTGTGCACCATACTTATACGCAGGAGGCTGCAGGGCATCTAGGATTGGTTTCTATTTTTTTCATCTCTTAGATCGTGCAATAGAGCTATGTTATTAGGATAATTCCTTTCTGACGACTTACGATGTTTACAGCTATGTCTCCGATGAAGGCGACAGCGGCCCAGAAGGGCAAGTCTACAGCAGGGGATACCAGCCAGATTCAGAGAGTTACTAGATCCCGTACCCAGTCTAAGCCGGAGACTATGCCTAGTCGACGAGCTTTGCTTCATCGCCACCACCAGAGGCTCGATTCAGGGGCAACATCACGGCCGAGGCCCCAAAGACTGAGCCTCCAGTTCTTCAGCCGGGCAAAGGACAGGGCCATGAGAGATGCAGTTCAGCTGCTGACTAGCTTGGTAGCAGGGCAGAACCGCAGACAGGGACCAGGAGTCGACCCTAGGTCTGACAGTTTGAGGGTTCGTGATTTCTTGAGTTGTAACCCTCCAGAGTTTTTTGGGTCTCAGCCCGAGGAGGACCCGCAGGAGTTTATCCGGCAGATGCAGCGTACCTTGAGGGTAATCAGGGCTTCAGAGACTGAGTCTGTGGAGTTGGCTTCGTATAGAATGCGGGATATAGCTATCAACTGGTACGAGTCTTGGGAGTTATCTAGGGGAGAGGATGTTCCCCCAGCTACATGGGATGAGTTTACAGAGGCCTTCCTTGGTCACTTCTTGCCTCCAGAGATGAGGAGAGCTAGAGTGGACAAATTCTTACAGTTGAGGCAGAGTGGCAGGACCATTCGTGAGTATAGCCTGGAGTTTGATTCATTGGCCAGATATGCACCCACTATTGTAGCAGATAGGGTGCATCGCTTTGTGATGGGGTTGAACCATTATCTGATCGATGGTTGTATGGCGGTAGCTCTTCAGCCGGGTATGGATATTGCTCGTGTCCAGGCATATGCACAGGGGGTTGAGGACCGACATAGAGGGCGACAGCCAGACAGAGGTCATGACGGGGACCAGCATAAGAGGGCTAGGTCGGCAGCTTATTCCGGCGAGTCTCGAGGCAGACAGTTCCAGCAGCAGGTCAGATATTCACCTCAGCCAGCACAGAGTGCTCCTCTACAGTCTACGGGCAGGAGGTTCGACCGCCCCGGGTATTCAGGAGCCGGACAGAGCTCCAGGGCTTCGGGTTCTCAGAGGAACAGGGGCCCTAGTCAGTTGAGACCACCTTATCCTCGGTGCTCTCGGTGTGGTAAGTTTCATATTGGGGAATGTCGTTCGACCACAGGTGCTTGCTTCTCTTGCGGCCGTCAGGGCCATATGATGAGAGAGTGTCCCAACATAGGTGGTTCAGGTGGGCTGGTTTGGCCTACGGGGTCGGGTGCTGGTTCGTCGTCATCTATAGCTATGCGCCCTACCGGGTGAGGTAGTCAGACGCCAGCAGGCCGTGGTAGAGGTCATGGCAGAGTTTCTAGTTCCGGCGGTCCTTCGAATCGCATATATGCTTTGGCCAGTAGACGTGATCAGAAGGCGTCACCAGATGTTGTTACAGGTATACTATCGGTCTTTTTTTGTAATGTATATGCTTTGATAGATCCAGGTTCCACCTTGTCCTACATATCCCCTCTTGTTGCTAATAGAATAGGGATAGAATCTGAGCCGATAGAACCATATGAGGTAGCTACACCGGTAGGAGATTCGGTTATAGCTGAGCGGGTGTATAAAAATTATTCGGTGGTGATATATAGCCGTCATACCTTAGCAGATTTGATAGAGTTGGATATGGCCGACTTTGATGTCATTATGGGCATGGATTGGTTGGCTTCTTGTTTTGCCAACGTTGATTGTAGAGAGAGAAGTTGGTTCGATTTGGTTTCGAGCGAGCGATTATAGAATGGAAAGGGAATGCAGCATCGCCGAGGGGTAATTTTATTTCATACCTCAAGGCAAGGAAGATGGTCAGAAAAGGTTGTATCTATCATTTGGTTCGGGTGCATATTACAGAAGCGGAGGTACCGGCTCTTCAGTCAGTTCCGGTAGTTAGTGAGTTTTCGGATGTATTCCCGGATGATCTTCCAGGTCTCCCTCTAGAGCGAGAGATAGATTTCAGTATAGATGTATTGTCAGGTACCCAACCTATATCCATTCCTCCTTATAGAATGGCACCTGCATAGCTGAAGGAGTTGAAGGAGCAACTGAGGGACTTGTTGGAGAAAGGCTTTATTAGGCCAAGTACATCTCCATGGGGAGCACCAGTGTTATTTGTGAGGAAGAAAGATGGATCACTGCGGATGTGTATGGATTATAGGCAGCTGAACAAGGTAACCATCAAGAACAGGTACCCCCTTCCCAGGATTGATGATTTATTTGACTAGTTGCAGGGTGCTAAGTGCTTCTCGAAGATAGACTTGCGGTCAGGTTATCATCAGGTGCGGGTAAGGGAGGCAGATATTCCAAAGACGATTCGTGAACCCGATATGGACATTATGAGTTTAGGGTGATGTCTTTTGGACTGACTAATGCTCCAGCAGTGTTTATGGATTTGATGAACCGGGTATTCAGGCCGTTCTTAGACATGTTCGTCATTGTATTCATTGATGATATCCTGGTTTATTCTCGTTCAGAGCAGGAGCATGCAGACCATTTGAGGACGGTACTTAGGGTTCTCCAGCACCAACAGGTGTATGCCAAGTTTTCTAAGAGTGAGTTCTGGTTGACTTCGGTGGCATTCTTGGGGCATATTATCGGGGCTGATGGTATTCGGGTGGATACACAGAAGATTGAGGCGGTTAAGACTTGGCCGGACCTCTGACACCTCTTTGAGTGCGTAGTTTTTACGGGGCTAGCAGGGTATTACAGAAGGTTTATGGAGAAGTTTTCCTCGATCTCAGCGCCTTTGACTAGGCTAACCCAGAAGGCAGCTAAGTTTAAATGGACGGATGCTTGTGAGCACAGTTTCCAGTTGTTGAAGGATAAGTTGACTACGGCTCCAGTTCTGACTCTTCCTGAGGGACCGGATGGTTATGTCATTTATTGTGATGCTTCAGGCATTGGGCTAGGTTGTGTGTTGATGCAGCATGGCAAAGTCATAGCTTATGCCTCCCGACAGCTCAGAAAGCATGAAAAGAATTATCCCACTCATGATTTGGAGCTAGCAGCGGTGATTCATGCCTTGAAGATTTGGAGACATTATTTGTATGGGATTCATGTTGATATTTATACGGATCACAAGAGTCTCCAATATATCTTTAAGCAGAAGGAGTTGAACCTACGGCAGAGGCGGTGGTTAGAGTTGCTAAAGGACTATGATGTTGATATCTTGTACCACCCAGGAAAAGCCAACGTCGTGGCAGATGCTCTTAGCCGTAAATCCATGGGTAGCTTGACGGATGTGCAGCCAGACAGAAGGAAGATGGTTCGTGAGATACATAGGCTAGCGAGTCTTGGAGTCCAGTTGGTGGATTTGGGAGATAGCGGGATTCTTATTCGGGATGTTGCGGAGTCCTCTATCGTGGAAGAGGTAAAGAGACGTCAATATGAGGATCCTGTTCTGGCCTGGTATAAAGATGCAGCTCTCCGAAAGGGAAAGACTCTATTTGATGTTACACCTGATGATGTGCTGAGGTATGAGGGCAGATTATGTGTACCTAATGTTGTAGGGCTACGACAGCAGGTTATGGGAGAGGCACACAATGCCCGTTATTCCATTCATCCAGGATCGACGAAGATGTACCATGACCTTAGATGCTTGTACTGGTGGGATGACATGAAAAGAGACATAGCAGAATTTGTTGCCCAGTGCCCGAATTGTCAGCAGGTTAAGGTTGAACATCAGAAGCCTGGTGGATTATTACAGGAGATTGAGATCCCGACTTAGAAGTGGGAAGTGATCAATATGGACTTCATTACAGGCTTACCTCGCACTCAGCAGAAGTGTGATTCCATATGGGTTATCGTGGATAGGCTGACGAAATCAGCCCATTTTCTTCCAGTGAGGACTACTTACTCAGCTGAAGACTATGCTAGGCTGTACATCAGGGAGATAGTGAGACTGCACGGGGTTCCCACATCTATTATATCAGACCGAGGAGCTCAGTTTACAACTAACTTCTGGAGATCATTCCAGAAGGGATTGGAGACACAAGTGAGTCTCAGCACAACATTTCACCCTCAGACGGACGGGCAGGCAGAGCGTACGATCCAGACATTAGAGGATATGCTGAGGGCCTGTATTATTGACTTCAGAGGTAGTTGGGATGACCATTTACCACTTATTGAGTTTGCTTATAACAACAGCTACCACTCTAGCATCCAGATGTCACCGTATGAGGCTTTATATGGGAGGAAGTGCAGGTCACCTATTGGTTGGTTTGATGTAGGTGAGACTAAGTTGATCGGCCCAGACATGGTTCATCAAGCTGTTGATAAGGTGAAGCTCATTCAGGAGAGGTTATTAGCAGCACAAAGTCGACATAAGTCATATGCTGATAATCGACGTCGACACTTAGAGTTTCAGGTTGATGATTGGGTGTTCCTAAAGGTGTCACCCATGAAGGGTGTGATGAGGTTTGACAAGAAAGGGAAGCTTAGCCCAAGGTACATTGGACCTTACCAGATCATTCGTAGGATATGCAAGGTTGCATATGAGTTGGATCTACCGCCTGATTTGGAAGCAGTACATCCAGTCTTCCATGTATCTATGTTGCGTAAGTGTATTGGTGATCCTTCCAGGGTCTTCCCAGTAGATGACGTTCAGGTGACAGAAGAGTTGTCCTACGAGGAAAGCCCCGTAGCCATACTTGATCGCCAGGTCATGAGATTACGGACGAAGGATGTGGCTTCCGTCAAGGTATTGTGGAGGAACCACAATAGGGAGGAAATGACTTGGGAGGCAGAGGATGAGATGAAGAAGAAGTATCCTCATTTGTTCCCTGTGCCTCCAGGTAATTCAATTCAACTCCCCATTTGATTATTGTAATTGGTGAATTGCATATGTGTGATATATTGTGGCCCTGTGTGGCATCTGTTGGTTGGCTGAATATAGGCGGATAGGAATAGTTATAAAGGAGACTCTGCCGAAATATTTCTAGCATTAGACTTGTTATGAACATTCGAGGACGAATGTTTCTGAGGAGGGAAGTATGTTACACCTCGTAAGATTTAAGATGATAATTAAGAACGTCATTAAGAAAGCAAGATTCGGATATTGAATATAAGGAACGCTTACATATGTTAATACGAGAAATTAGTGTATAAACGGATGTTATCCCGGAATAATTTTTCTTTAGTGCTATACACGTGACAACGAGAATTAATCATAGTAGTTGAATTTATTCCAATGGAGTTATGGACTAGTATTGTATAAAAAAAAATTATTATGACATTGAGGATACGAGGCTTATGAAATTCTCGGAAATTAAAAGAAGTGGGTTTGAGATTTACTAATCGAAGAACTTGGGGGCCAAAGTGTAAAGGAAAAATCAGATTTTTTCCTTATAAACTTACATTACCTCTTCATCTTCTTCTACACTTAACAAAAAAAAATAACTCTCCTCTCATTCTCTCCTCTACATTAATCCGAAAATCACCCTCCACCCATAACCAAAATTAAGGTTTTTATCTTCTCTTCCTAGACTACATTCTTCACCAAAAATTAGAAGCAAAACAACACCAAAAATCGTGGCGAAAACAGTGGCAAAACAGCCACTGCTTGGCCGAAAATTGCCCAGAAAATTGTGATTTTTGGGATGAAATTTTGGAAGAAAAACGTTTAGGGATGATGGCTTAACATTGTAGAACACTTGCATGTCAATTGGGGTTGAAGAAGTGAACAAAAAGGAGGAGAAAATTACAAAACAGTGGGGATTTTCGGACAAAACAGTGGCAGAAAATTTGCGGACTGTTTTGACGAATTTGAGGTATAAAAATTCTTCTTTCTATGATATAATTGGAATGCATGTTGTTAGAATTAAGGTAATGAATTTGTGTTAAGGAAGAATTGGAATTTAAGCATTGCATGTGACCATTTTGGGCTAGTTGCCAATTTGGGACAGATTTTGGTGTTGTTGGATTCGTTGGTGATTGTTGTTATAATTATCACTAATTGCATGATGAAATTGAAAGGAAACATGGAGATTTAGTTGGAATTAGTTATATGGAAGTATTAAAATCCGAAATTGGATTATAGGAATTAAGATAAGAGTTATGGAATTATGACATGTTGTGGCCAAGAAGTTGCATGAAATTGTTGGACATGTTGTGATGTATATGGACTATTTTAGGGGCTGTTTTGTGGTGTTATAATTCTGAAAATTTAGTCACCATTATGCATGTTTAAATGTGGTAATTTCTAAGGTAAGTCCTAAAGGAATAAGGGTGTGGAAAGACATAGAAAGGCTTCACATTCTACCCTCGTTGTTGTTGAAACATGAGCTGTTTTGTGGGCTATTTTTAAGGTGGATTAAGAGGCTAAATTTACATGAGAAGTGGGTGTGTAAATTTCCTTTATTGTTGTCTTGGTTGTGCCCTTAATTGGTGCTTGTTTATTGATGTTATTAGCCTCGTTTGAAAGTTGTGGAAGCATGTATAAACAGGGGAAATGCTGCCCGAATTTTTATAAAATAAGAAGTCGTTATTCGATATAAAGTATGCTAGCGATCATAGAATTGACAAACGTGTTACCATTATTATAGGTTGAAGTTCTAAATCGAGATGTACTCTAATATAGAGTTAATTAGTTCGTCTAAGAGGTATGTGAACTATTCCTTCTTTCTTTGGCATGATTTTTATTTAATGAAGGTACGGCGGACGTACTTGATTATTATACAGTTTAATTCCTAAAGAGGATTGTTATGAGAAGTGCCTATGATTTTTCAACAAAGAGTTTATTATGACATTATTACAATGATTTTATTGAGAGTCAAATGATAATTTTTACTTGCATATGGTTACTCATGATATCTACTCGTGCTAAGTGTTACTACATCACCTCACCGAGTCCCGGGCCGGGTTACGATTCGTGCACATCCTTACATTGATTCACCGAGACCCTCACTAGAGGGTCGGGTTACGTAGGATGAATCCATAGATGAGAGATGACTTTACCGAGTCCCAGCATGGGCCGGGTTATGATATGATTCCACCGAGTCCCGCACTAGTGGGCCGGGTTACGTTACAGATATATATATATATATATATATATGTATATGGACATGCACTCATGTTTTCTTGACTTGACTCTCATTTTTTATAAGGCAACTGACTTTTATTGTTTATGACACAGTTGGATTTGGATCCTGACTTTTATCGATTTCACATTTACATTGGCTACTTATGATCTCACATGCGATTATTTCATGTTTACATACTCGATTACATTATTTAAATCGACCCCCTTTCCTCGAAGCTGCGTTCATGCCCGCAGGTACAGGTGCTCAGTTTGGTGATCCTCCGGTTTAGGTTCCTACTCAGCAGGTTGGGAAGCTCCTTTGATCCAGAGCTTTGTCATTTTGGTACAAAACCTCTTTTAGACTTATGTTTGTATTTAGGGGCACGACGGGGCCCTGTCCCGTCATATGTCGTTGTTCTTCTTATAGAGGTCTGTAGACAGTGGTGGGTTGTACTTATGTAAGGGTTATAACTCTGTTTTGGTCAGCCATATCATTGTACTCTATGTTGGGGTGTTCAGTGTATATGTTATATTATCTGTTGGCGGCACAGTCGGCTTGCCTGTATATTGTGTTGGCTAGTTGTGACTCCTCAGGAGGCAGGTACATTCGGGGGTAAAGGCAGCCTTATCGGCTCGCCTACCCTGGCATATGTTGTTATTGCAGCGTTATGCTGCCGAATTTCAGACTCATTAAGTGTTAGTTGGATTATGTATGACATGTTAGTGTAATGACGTCATTAGGGCGGTTAGTCGCGGCCCGTCGGGTCGGGTCGTGACACTTATTCTACTTGGATACTAACTTATACATTTATGGTAATACAATTATTATGGTAAGTGTACAATACTAATTACATTACAACATTACCTAAACTAGGATACTAAATATTACCTAAATATATACTTTATATACGGTAAAATCAAGAGTAATATACACAATATACACATGTATATAGTGTATATTTAACAATTTAATTTCACTTGATAACATTAATTGAAAATAACGTAACAATGTTCTTTCGTGGTGGAAGTGTGAATCTCTGGTTCTTCGTATTACATTGTGTTATATATATAGGATTTCTATTTGATATTGGGCAAGATTTGTCTTACCAACAAGTTAATTTACGTTGATCTTCATGATTTTGGTTACAAATGCTGAAGATTTGCTTTAACATAAGTTACGGTAATCGTTAGGATTTTGGCTACATATCGTAATTAATCGTCAGGATCGTTTCAATATTTGTAACTGAAATCTTAGTATTTGTGGTCAAAATCCTGACGATCATCATAATTTGTTGTGTAGAAATTTTAGCAACACGTTTTTACTTCAAACTGATCCGAATTATTTCAAATCAACTCCAAACGACTCTAAAGTTGACATATAACATTCTAAGACCAATCCCAATAATTTTCAATTCTTAAATTTAACTCGAACCTTCAAAAATTAATAGAGCCACTTTGTCAGCTTCTTTTACAATAAAGCTTAGGAGAACCCAAAAATATTGTTCTTCAACCAAAACAATTCCAAAATAATCACAATAATCAATGAATCAATAAATCTCCAATTTTCTACTGCACATAAAAATTATAGCAGAGGCGCTACAAGAAAAAATAATTTTGTGACAAATTTTTGTTGCCATAAATTCCGGGGCGCAAAATTTTGTGTCAGAATAACAATTCTGTCACAGATTTTGTAAATCTCTGAAAAAATAGGTAATATATTAGTAGTTCAATTTGTCGCAACTTGTGATGGATTAGGGAAGAACAATTCCACCATAAATTCTTTGATGGACTCAATCCATCACAAAATAATTTTAACAAATTAAATATTATTACATATAAAATAATTTATGAATTAGTAAATAATTTTTCATCAGTTATTTCTTAATAAATAGTAATTAAATAAATAATTTTTCTTTGAAGAAAAATACTCATCCTACAAGTTTTAAAGGGGACGCATGAGCGTTGGATAATGGAAAGAAGGTAGAATTGCTCGGGACCTAGTGATCGATTCTTTTTCTTTTATATAGGTAGGGTTGGGCAGCGACTCTACTCCTTGAAGTGAAGAATCGAAAGTCGTCGTTCGTTAGACAAGGCCCACGTGCTGTGCATCTCTGGTGTTCTGCTCGCGGGGAGAGGGATGCGGGAAAGTGGGGTCCTCTCACCTGTGCTCACTTTCGTTTTAGAAGTCAGATTGGATTTTCAATTGGTGCTCAACAGAAGGGTTCCAAACGTCTTCAAGGCGAGGCAGATTTCACGCTACGCCCTTCCCTTAGCGCCTCACTCTAGACGGGGCTCACAACCAAAGGATGCACGGGGTGAAGTTGCCACCATGAACTAAGGATTGGAAGGGTTGAGGATAGAGTTTCTTTTTCATTTCCAGGGTAGTTGGCAAGAGCTATAGCAGCTTACGATGCAGTTGATTCGGAAACATACGCCAGGGCGGTTGGGGAGTCGATCGTGCCAACGGTCCTGCTCCGCTTTATACTAAGAGAGTGTGGTTGGGCTTTATACTAAGAGCTCCGTTATAGGGCTAGTACGCCGATCAACTTCGAATTCTGCTGTGCCGGTGCACAAAGCAAGCACACAAGGACTGCGTAAATCTTTGGTCTGTTTATCATTGTCCATGTTGGGCTGACTCCTTTTTTTAGGCAAGAAGACCACTAGTTGAATTATTAAACTATTCTGATTTTTCAAAAAAATTCGACGCATGTGTCCGTAACAAAATAATCCATCACAAATTCTAATATTTTTAATTAAAATTTACGTTATTAAAATATTGGGATAGATGTTCTCTTTCCATAATAAGTTAGTGACAATCCATCACAAACCATATTTTTCAAAAGAAAGAATTATATTGTTAAACTTTGTTACGAAATCCGATCTCTTTCACAAGTTTGTGACAGAATTATGATGAATTCTTATCAAAAGTGTGTGATTGAATTGTGAATATTTTTATGCTTGTCATCGATTAAATTTCATCAACACTGATGAATTTTATGACTATAAAACTTTCACAATTTTGTAAAGGGTACGCCCGTCATAAGTATCTCATCGCTATTTTGTGTTTTTCTTATAGTGAAGAGAAATCCTGAAAAATGTAGTATATATTTGCACAATCTTTTTTACCAAGGTTAAAAAATAAACGGAAACGATTTAAAAATGTCCTTCGTCTATCTATTTATCTAAAAATACCCTTCCTTAACCTATTTTGGTTCACTTATACTCTTAAAACTAACAACCCTCTCTCTTTTATTTTTTATTATGTGGCGCCTTTCTATCGGTCGAAATTAAAACTCACTCCTATCAAATCTTTGCCCTCCGCCCCTATCCGACCCGACCCAACGACCCATGACCTCCCTCTTTCGCCTTCTGCTTTTCTACTATAAGCAATTAAAAGTTGCTACTTTCACCATGTTCAATCAAACTGGAAAACATCCCTCATGAGCTTCAGTTAGGATTCCTTCTTGATGTGATTATCAAAAAAGAGAAACTTAAGAGAATATATCATTGATAAAATCATCCAACTTGCCTAATTGACAAGACTAAAATTGGACCTTTTTACTATCACATTAGGAAATAAGAATTTCTCATCTTTGCTTAAAATCATGATGTCAAATGTCAAGTTCTTAATTTGATGATGAACCTATTGTTGACTTATCTTCTTCTAATGCTTATTTTATTTGCTTAAGGTATTCAGGTTCAGAATTTCTTTACTCCAGCTCAATCAAATGCTTTTGTCAAAGTTGCAGAGTCAATTGGGTTTGTTCACCAAGGAAATCTTGGTTCTGCATATAGCGAAGCTTATAGAGACAATGATCGTGTATCCATGTATGATCCTAATCTCGCAGATGAGGTAATGGGTCGTTGGGTCGGGTCGGGCGGAGGAAAAAGAATTGATAGGGGTGAGTTTTAATTTCGACCAATAAAAAGGCGTCACGTAATAAACAACAAAAATAAAAAATAAAAGAGAGAGGGCTGTTAGTTTTAACTTTTAAGAGTATAAGTAAAACTAAAATAGGTTGAGAAAGAGTATTTTTAAACAAATAGGTGGATGAAGGGCATTTTTAAAGTTTTTCATATAGTACGGAGGCATTTTTGTCCCTTTTTTGAAAAATAAATAAGTGTCCTTGCAAAGAACATTTCGGATAAATTTCTTATTAATATTAGCCGTGTGCAAGTATTGGGCTAAAACCATCCAAACACACTCTTAATATGATGTTATATTTTTCGCTAATGCCCGAGCAGGCACATTTTTCTCAAAAATATCTCGTACATTAAAAGGATCATACACCTTACATGTAATATCTTTCTTTTGAATTACTAATTTGGCACTTCATTCGCACTCCCAACAATATCATGAGCTTATTTGGAGATTAACTGTGTAACCCACATCAATCGAGTATTGATGGCACCAAATCCTACTAGTAAATCGGCATGTAGACGAGTAAAGACATTAAATCTGGTCTCTTGACATCACTCTCCTGCCCAAATGGACAATATTGCACCATATTAAGATTGTCTTTTGTGTTGTTTTAGCCAAACAACTAGTATCAGAGTTAATGATTCAATGAGACGAGTCAAATAATTTGCTCTGGTACTATCTGGTTGCTTGGCTAAAACAACACAAAGACACTCTTAATATAGTATCATATTGTCTATTTGAACAAAACATGCACGGTTTACTATAAATTTTTATATCATTAAGGGTATCCTACGCTTTATATATATATATATATATGACATTTTTCCCTACCAAGACTTTGTGCGGAAACCACATACGTAAGTTATGCATTTCCTGGTTCTGCATGAAAAATAATCTTTAAAGAATTTTGGGTTAAAATTTCACGAATTAATTTGAATAACAATATCAAAATTAAATATTTCGTTAATTGAGTCATATCCTACAGAACTCTAATTCATTCTGTCGATCCGTTCTTCAAATTGACCCTCCTCTTTTTTTTTTTTTTCCTTCTGATTATTAAGAAAATCATTTAAAAGATCCGAGTTAATTTGAAATATGGTTAGTGAAAATAAAACAAATTTCATTTACGTCTCACTCTTTACATGCACTTTCATTGCACGTCACTTGCACTATGATGACCTCAAGATGGTGTCACTCTTCTTATGGCCGTGTGTGGATAATTGACTAATTTTTGGAGTAAAATAGTTTATTTATTAGGGATTTTACTTAACACACTTAAGGAGATTAAACCAAAAAAAATAACAAGCGAAATTTACATACATATATATTACAGCTTAACCCCATATTAGTTGAAGTCAGTTACAAAAGTCCTCACTACTTTATTATTTTCTTCATATATACTTACAGAAAAAATTTGCTATAAAATTGTCTGATAATTCAATAATAGAATTAGCGATGAATTTTTATTGTTTAACACCAGAAGTTGTTCGTCGCATTTTTTTTTTTTACAGTATGTTGGATGTTGAAACCCCTAGCGTATTTCTCGCCATAACAAGGTACTATGTAACATGTGCTAAGATGCATATGTGAGAACTCAGATATATAGAACAGATTAGTTTTAGATTGTCAATTTACGATAAATCTTTTTCTTTGGATTTGAGATCGATAATATTAGCAAGTCATATTAATGAGAATCGTAGTAATTATATTTCTACCAAAAAAAAAAGAATCTTAGAAATACCATGTTGAAACGGGGGGTGGGGTGGGTGAATGAGTAAATGACTGGATAAAAATTTGTGACAAGATGAAAACTACTTTTGGTGTAACAAGATGAGAAATACTCTTGATGTCTTTGGCAAAGACATGATCCTTTTTCATAACACAAATGATTCTTTATATTTATATCGAATCAAGATATTTTCCATTTTTAGTGTGGAAGAGATAATTTGCTATCCCCAAATTAAGAAATATAGTATATCACTGGCTTGGTAAGTAAATTGGAAAACAAGAATAACAAGTTGCCTAAATTAATGAACAAGCCCTTGAAAAGAATATTAATTTCCTACATTTCTTCTTTTTCACCCTTCCCCTATACCTTTTGATGTTTTTTTCTTCTGGTTTATGCGTATCAAATGCCATGCAAAGGAATATAGTTCGATGCCTTCTGCCAACCAATTACTAGCATATTAAAATTCTTCTTGCTTCATTTTTCTGTTACAAATGTTTTGCCGTACGTATAAAGAACCCTTTGCTCTGACTATAGAAGGTGTTTATTGTCCAGCACATATTTGATATGTATATGGGTATCAAAATTGGCGAATGAAAATATAACATATTCAACCCGTCCAAATTTAAACACGTTCGCCTGAGCATAGTTCATTGGCGAATTATTTTGGTCATAGTTCAAATTATCCATTTAAAAGCTTGGATCAATTGGGGCAGCATATGCAGCCCAAATTAACCCATAAAACTTATCGAAACATAGAAAAATATTTTCTTTCTTAAAGTTTGATTTGCTTGAAATAGTCATAAATAAAGAAAAAGCTTTTATAATTTAATTTGGTAATTAAACAAAAAAATAAAAAGCTTTAGAGTTGGGAGAGTTGAACATGACCTGTTGTTTAGTACAAATTAACCTATCCATTTTGACTTATGTAAACATTGGGTGGGTTATTGTAGGAATTCGGTTGGGTTCCAACATATAAGTAAAACACATAAAAAGTTTAAAATTTTGTTTACTTACCCCAACAATTCCTTTTGGTATAGTTATAAGACAATAAAAACATGTGAAGTAAAACTTAAACAAGAACACTTACATGTTGTCTAATCTGGAATCTTTTACTAAGGGCGAACACACGTTTGTCGCTTCGATTGCAAGCACCTTGCTACAGTGTATTCCTCTGTCAAGAAAGCCATAAAATCTTGACAGAGGTTTGAAAGAGTGTTATCCTAGACTCTAAGTCTAGAATTGTTTAATAGAATAATTGTATCATTATCAATGAGGTAATGCTGTATATATATATAGTAAAATTTAAGTCAAAATCTGATTAGGGTTGGGCTCCAAGCCTGTCCCAAAACTGAGGTGCATTGGGCCAGTCTGACTGGGTCCACTGCCGGGTCGGCGACGCGGCGCCTGGCGTTTCTCGTTAATATATATTCAACACATTTAATTAAATCCAAAATCTAATTTTGACTTAATTAAATAATTTCCATCAAATAAAATTATCCCATAGTTATTATAAATATCTCGATTCCAAATCGAATATTTAATACTTTCTCAATATACCCTTAGACCGAAGAGACAATTGATATAGTGTGACCCTATAGGCCTTCATATATTGACATTAATCCAATTAAGGTTCATACGGAACTCCTAGACTGTGCCGTATGATGAACTCAATATGTGAAGTACGTTTACATGAATCCAGCAAACATAACCATTATGTGAGATGATAAATTCCTTTCATTCGCGACACACTCGATCAAGCTTAGGATTTTCCATGTGTCTATCCAAATGACTTGATCACTTTATCTCATCTATATTAGGCGACAACTAGACCATATTCTAAATATGTCTCTTGCATTGGCCAATGACTTGGTCGACCTAATATTACTGAGAAGTTGAGTGCTCTCTCGAATATCCAATCGAGGAATGAATCCTATTCTTGGCTCAACTACCACCTTAGTTTACATCATAATGCACCCAACACAAGTTATATCTTATCCTATAAGGAGTTTAAGCTTATGACAGAGTCAAAGTATATTACTTTGTAAACAAAGTGCGTATTGACCTCAAGTCAGAGGACCTTTATCTCCCACACGCTGATAACACTCTAGACATGTATAACAAATAGTTTATCAGCAGGGTATACCAATACTTTTCAAAAGTATCCATGTGTCCATCACTAGTAACCATTACTAGTAGCAGGTAAGACATACTACATTCTCCAAGAATGTGATGCAGACCACATGTCGACTTATAGCATATCATCGATATCCCATTCTCGATGATCATTAGTCGAGGCTATTTTGAGAGTTACGTTCTATCATTAATATCTCACTTTATTAATGACAACGTAAGCTCAAGGGATGCACATATATGAATAATTGCAAATAATCAAACAATAACTCAATAATTGTAAATGCCATAAATATTAATTTTATTAATAATACGAATGTGTTCAAGTACATTTGTCCCTAATAATGATTGTCTCTAAGACATACATACTTTCAATCTACCACCTGGCCTAGAGCCAATCTCTAATGTATCTAATACCCATATTTTTAAAATGACCATTATGCTTAACTAAGCTTAATGGTTTAGTAAATGGGTCAGCTAGATTATCATCTGTGGGAACATAGTCTAATCCTATTTCTTCAGTTTCAACCATCTCTATGAGTATATGGTATTTCCTAGGTACATGCTTGTTTATATTTGTTGATCTTGGTTCCTTATCTTGCGCAATCGCACCAGTGTTGTCACAATAAATCATTATTGGACAAATGGCACTTGGAACAACCTCTAGTTCCTTCAGGAACTCAGATATCGCGACAACTTCTTTACCAGCTTCTGATCCAGCAATGTACTCGGCTTCAGTTGTCGAATCGGCAGTTGTAGCTTGCTTGGAACTTTTCCAACTCACTACTCCACCATTGAAAATGAAGGCATATCCATACTGAGACTTGAAGTCATCAAGATCTGTCTGGAAGCTAGCATCAGTGTAACCAGTAGCCACTAGCTTCTCTTGTCCACCATAGACTAAGAAATATTTTTTAGTTCATCTAACATACTTAAGGATACTCTTGACTACTTTTCAGTGTTCTTCCCCAGGATTCTGCTGGAACTCGCAAGTTATACTAAGTGCATATGACACATCTGGCCTCGTACAGGTCATAACATACATGATTGATCCTATAGCTGTAGCATATGGGATTCTCTTCATGCGTTCAAGTTCTGCATTAGTAGAAGGACTATCCTTCTTTAATAACTTGATACCTTGACCCATAGGAAGACCTCCCTTCTTGGAGTTTTCCATAGAGAGTCCTCTTAGCACTTTGTCTATATATATGGACTGTGACAGCCCCAACAATCTATTAGGTCTATCTCTATAGATCCTAATTCCAAGAATGTAGCAGGCTTCACCCAAGTCCTTCATCATGAAGGTACTGGATAACCATTCCTTGACTGATTGTATGAGAGTCTTATTATCTCATATTATTATTATATCATCTACATATATAACAATGAAAATAATACTCCCTTCATTGCGCTTACTATAAACGCAATTATCTTCTTTGCTTCTAACAAAGTCAAACGATTTGACTGCTTTGTCAAAACAAATATTCTAACTCCTTGAGGCTTGCTTAAGTCCATAAATGGACTTCTGTAGCTTGCATACTGCTTTGGGCTTAGTCTTGGATGTAAAACTCTCAGGTTGTATCATATACACCTCCTCAATTAGGTTACCATTGAGGAAAGCAGTTTTAACATCCATTTGCCAAATGTCATAATCGACCCCAGGCCGTTGATTATAACCTTTAGCCACCAATATTGACTTATAAGTATGTACCTTGCCATATGCATCAATCTTCTTCTTGAAGACCCATTTGCATCCCATGGGTCTAACCCCTGTTGGCAAATCAACCAAGTTCCAAACTTGATTGATGTACATCGAGTCCATCTCAGATTTCATGGCTTCTTGCTATTCTGCGAATCAATGTCTAGCATAGCTTCACTGTAGGTTGTAGGTTCATCGTCATCAGGAATATCTATCTCATTGTGTGTTTCAACAAGGAGATTAACTCTTTCAGACAGACGATAGGTCCTAGTGGACCTACATAATTGATTATTCTGCATTTCAGTGTTTGTTGCATTCTGATTGTGAGAAAGTCTTTGTGTACTGGACAATCCACCACCTTGAGAGCTTTCAGGAATATCATTTTCATGTATTTCCTGAATGGAATGATGTACAACCATTGTATCATCTTCCATTGGTTGTGTATGAGAGCCTTACATTTCTGCACTATCTCTCACAACACTCCCACTAGCTGAAGGGCGTATTCTAAGTACCCAATCTTCACCAAATACTCTCATTGAATCCTGTCTGGGTCATTCGACAAGGGTTCAACTTCTGTGTCATCTTGTGGTTCTTGAATTTCTTCAAGTTCTATCTCATTGCAGCTCTGTTCCTTGTAGACATAGTCTTCTTCAAGGAAAATTGCATTTCTAGAAACAATGACCCTATGTTCTCCAGAAAGATAGAAATAGTATCCCTTAGTTTCCTTTGGATACCCCACAAAATAATATTTCTCACTTTTAGATTCCAACTTGTCAATAAACATATTCTTTACATATGCAGGGCACCCCAGGGTCGCATGTGTTTATGTGCTGGCTTCTTGCCATTCCATATCTCATATGGAGTTTTCTCTACTAACTTTGAAGGAACCCTGTTCAGAATATAAATTGAGCTTTGCAATGCATAGCCCCAAAGGTATGTTGGTAGAGTTGAGAAACTCATCATGGATCTCACCATATCTAATAGAGTTCGATTTCTCTTTTCAGCAACACCATTCATTTGTGGCATTCTAGGAGGTGTCCATTGTGATTGGACTCCATGAAGCTTCAAATAATCCAGAAATTATTTACTTAAGTATTCACCTCCTCGATCTGATCGAAGGGTCATAATACTTGTTTCAAGTTGCTTCTCTACTTCTGACTTGTACTCCTTGAATTTCTCAAAGGCTTCGGACTTGTATTTCATAAGATACACATGCCCAAACCTTGTGAAATCGTCTGTAAAACTGATGAAGTAAGGGAAGCCTCTCTTAGCTTGAGTTGAAAATGGCCCACATACATCAGTATGGACCACCTCAAATACCTCTTTGGCTCTCACACCTTTCCCAGAAAGTGGCTTGATAGTCATCTTTCCTCTCAAGAAAGATTCACAGTTACCATAGGACTCCAAGTCAAATGGTTTCAAGTAGTCTAACTTTCTTAATCTTGCTATCCTTGATTCCTTGATGTGACCAAGTCTACAGTGCCATAAGTAGGTGGGGTTTCTTGGATTACTTATCTTAGCTCATTTATTTTGCACCTTAAAAATTTCACGACTACAGTTTAGAACATTCAAACCATCCACAAATGGAGCATTTCCACAAACAAAACCATTAAAAGACAGTACATAACTTTCATTGGCAATAAAGTTCAAGAGAAGGTGGAAGCAAAAAAAGTGGCGTATGCGAAATTAGTAGAAAGCAAGGATGAGGTGGACAAGTGAACGAATAGGAAATTAATTAAGATGGTGCGGAAATAGCCGAAACTAGTAGTTACGACAGCAAAAATGGCGGCTTGTGAACGTCTATATGTGGAATTAGAGGAATAATGCGGGGATAAGAAGTTGTACAAAATAGACAAGAAGAGGGAGAAGAGGGCCCGGGACTTGGATCACGTGAGGTGCATCAAGGATGAGGACAACAAAGTACTGGTGGAGGACGCACATATTAGGCGGAGGTGGCAGATTTACTTTCATAAACTCTTGAACGAAAAAGAAGATAGAGACATTGTGCTGGAAGATATGGAGCACTCTGGTAGGTACCAGGATTTTGGACATTGTGAAAACATTAAGATTGAGGAGGTTCAGAGTGTTATTCATAGGATGTGTAGGGGACGAGTGCCCGGGCCTGATGAGATCCCAGTTGAATTTTGGATAGGACGGGTTTGGAATGGCTGGCGGAGTTGTTTAACATCATTTTAAGACGACGAGGATGCCCGAAGAATGGATGTGGAGTACAATGATTCCTTTGTAGAAGAACAAAGGTGATATCTAGAGTTGGCAATAACTATAGGGGTATCAAGCTACTAAGCCACACTATGAAAGTTTGGGAAAGAGTCGTGGAGATGAGGGTGAGAAGAGACGTGTCTATCTCCGAGAATCAGTTTGTATTCATGCCGGGGCATTCGACTACAGATGTCATTCATCTTATTAGGAGGTTGGTGGAGCAGTATAGGGAGAGGAATAGAGACCTACATATGGTTTTCATCGACCTCGAGAAGGCATACGACAAAGTCCATAGGGAGGTTCTATGGAGATGTTTGGAGGTTAGATGTGTACCTGTTGCATACACTAGGGCAATCAAGGATATGTATGATGGATCCAAGACTAGAGTACGGACAGTAGAAGGAGACTCGGAGTTCTTCCCAGTGATGATGAGGCTGCACCAAGGATCAACTCTTAGCCTATTCCTATTTGCATTGGTGATGGATGTACTGACGCGGCAAATCCAAGGGGAGGTGCCGTGGTGTATGTTATTCGCAGACAACATAGTCCTAATTGATGAGACTCGCAGCAGAGTGAATGCTAAGCTGGAGGTTTGAAGACAAATTCTGGAGTCTAAAGGGTTCAGGCTGAGTAGGTCAAGACAGAATACTTAGAGTGCAAGTTCAGTAACGGGAACGACCTTGATACATGCGTAGAGGTGAGGCTTGGTACTCAAGTCATTCTACAAAAAGAGAGCTTCAAGTACCTCGGGTCTATTATTCAAGGGAATGGAGATATTGATAATGATGTTACACATCGTATTGGGGCAGGGTGGATTAAATGAAGGCTCGCATCTGGAGTGTTGTGTGATAAAAAGGTTCCACCAAAACTTAAAGGCAAGGTCTATAGGATGGTGGTTAGACCGACTATGTTGTATGGGGCGGAATGTTGGCCGGTCAAGACTTCGCACACCTAAAAGATGAAAGTTGCGGAGATGAGGATGCTAAGATAGATGTGTGGGCATATAAGGAGGGATATAATTAGAAATGATGATATCCGAGACAGAGTGGGAGTGGCCTCAGTGGAGGATAAGATGCAGAAGCGAGGCTGAGATGGTTCAGGCACGTGCAGATGAGAGACACAAATGCCCCAGTGCGGAGGTGTGAGAGGTTGGCTATGGATGGGTACAAGAGGGGTAGAGGTAGGCTAAAGAAGTATTGGGAAGAGATGATTAGACGAGACATGGCGCAAATGCAATTCACTGAGGACATGACCTTAGATAGGGGGTTATGGAGGACACATATTAGGGCAGAAGGGTAGTACGTAGCCCATCGTAGTCATGCCTACGCTTACAAACTGATAGTTGTAATATTATTATTGTAGGCTCGCTTAGCCTAGCATACTAGTAGGCACAATATTGCCTTATAGTTACTTGTCGTTTGATTTATGATGCTATGTGTATTTTGTTTATCTTATTTATTTGCATTATTTATTGCTTCTTTTTACTTCTTTTCTCTTTCAGAATTCGCCATCATGACTTACTCACTTTGTTTGTCTTACTTTGCTTAGGCTTGTGCTTCTTCTTGAGCCGAGGGTCTCTCGAAAACAACCGCTCTACCTACCCAGATAGATGTAAGGTTTGCGTACACTCTACCCTCCCCAGACCCCACATTGTGGGATTTCACTGGGTATGTTGTTGTTGTTGTTGTATGTTCAAAAAATAATTATGCATTTCTATATTTTTAAGGGAAAATATGCAAATATACCCCTCAACTTTGCGATATAGAGCATATATACCCACTCGTTTAAAAAGTGGTGCATATATACCCCGTCGTTATACAAATGGTGCAAATATACCCTTTTGCTGAAAGAATTTTTTTTAAAAATCATTTAGCTTATTTTTTAATTAAAAACACGTGGAGTTAAAAAAAGTCTACCCTTTTTATTGAGTAGACTTATTTTTTTAAGTGACGTATTTTTTTTCCGATGGGTTGGGTCAGGTTCATTTAAAAAAATGAGTAGATTTATTCTTTTTTAAAGCCACAGAGATATTTTTTTAAACGAACCAAACCCGATCCACCGTAAAAAGAATTATCATGTGGCCTTAAAAAATAAGTCTACTAAAAAAATGGGTAGACTTATTTTTTTAAAGCCTCGTGTCAATATTTTTAAATTAAAATATAAGCTAAATAATTTTTTAAACCATTTGTGTAATGAAGGGGATATAGTTGCACCATTTATGTGATGACAGAGGTATATATGCACTACTTTTTTAACGAGGGATATATCTGCTATATATCACAAAGTTGAGGGGTATATTTGTATCTTTGTCCGTTTCTTAATGAGAAGCTTTTATAGCCAAAAAATATTATAACATGCTTTCTCAATTTCTAAATTATTACTTTCTTCATTTCAATTTATATGACATCATTTAAATTGACATGAAATTTAAGAAAGAAAGTAAGACTTTTGAAACGAAACTTCATCAACAAGTTACTCTGGCACTTTTATTACCCACCCTTCTTTAGGAATTGTGGGAAACACCATGGAATACCTCTCTGTCTCCCATTTCACTCGATGATACGGGCAAGGCAGCCTACCATTTGTAAGTGCCTACAATGCATTGAGTTAGTTCAAACACTAAAAATATTAAAATTACTATAAATTTTGGTGTTAATCCGTCGCTAAATCGTTCTTAGCTAACATAATTTTTTGATAATTTATTGCTAAATCATCGCTAAATAAGATTGCAACGATTTTGTTTAGCTACAGAATTTATGTATGATAATTCCTGTTTTTTAGTTGAAATACATCACTTGAAATAAAGACTACATAAGATACTACAAAAATAATTACAATTACAATAATTTAATGTTTAAAATATTCTTAAAAAGTTTGAAAATATGGTAATCGAATGGAATTAACTTTGTTTTGACACTCCAAATAATAATAGTGCTAGGCATAATCATACCATTAGTACTTCCTACATTTGCATGGTTCCCTCAATGCACAAAATAATTCGATTAACTCTGAAATTTCTTAAAAAATTTGACCAGTCTCTTTTGTAACTACAACAACTATCCAAAACTAAACTGGTGAAATCTCAATCGTCTCAAGCTCATATAGCTATCCAACCATCATATTTACACAACCTATCAAAACTATTCACATTTGCACATTTATGATAAAAGAGAACTTTTCAAAGATAATTTTTTCATTCATATGCCTCTTCCTTATGCAACTGAGGGTATCTCTTCTTCATATTTTCTTTGACCTCCTAAGTTGCCTCTTATGAACTTTTCTTAGTCTATTATTTCTCGAGGGTAAGATGGGACCTGGCTTATTTTTCAAACTCGCAACTTTTACTAAGACTCATTTGAATTTCAGGAGAATAAACTTAGACAATATCTTAATAAGAACGAATTTTGACAAATGTGTAAGACATAATGATTAGGATTAGGACTCTACACCTAACATGCTTAGCCATTAGGAATTAATTTTCACTAATCTTAGAGCCTATAGAACTCTAAAGTGGTAGAATTGTACTCTGCTAGGATAACTTACGTTACCAGCAGTAGCCAACTCCCTAATGACTCCACCTTTGGTTGTATATATATTCCTCCTTATATCAGATTGTAGGCAGTGAGTTTTAATACCAAAAATACAAAGAACGATCTTGTTTCAGTTATTATTTTCTTCAAAATGAACATAAATATAATAGGAAAAAACTCAAATATGTCATCGAACTATCCAAAATTGCTCACTTATGTCACTCGTCAATAGTTTGACTCATTTATGCACCGCCGTTACCAAAATGACTCATTCATGCCATTTTTCATTAACGCTGATTTTACGATACTATTTTTTCATTAACATCGGCGTTAATAAAAAATGATATGGATGAACCATTTTGGTAAAGGCAATGACATAAATGAGTCAAACGATTAACGAGCGGCATAAATAAGCCATTTTCGATAGTTCGATGGAATATTTGAGTTTTTTTCCAATATAATATTAGTAAGGATGAATGTGGTTATATACTTAATTGCTTTAGAGATATCACATTCATTATTCTCTAACACCTACTAATTTGAGGATGAAGTTCATTGTACAAGATGTCAAGATGGTCTTTGCCATTTGAACTTTTTTGAGGAGCTAAGGTTGCATGTCCCTTTCCTTCGTGAATTTACTTTTAGAGTTCTACTATAGTTTGTGTAAAGGTGTCGTAAAACAAAAAAAACTAAATAAAAATAGCATTGAGCTGTATTTTCGGAATCAAACCTAGATCATACACCAAATTAAAGGAATGGACTTACTAGCAAATGACCTTAACTTCTCCTTTAAAATGGGGGGAGAGTTGGGATAGGGAAGAGGGTTGTGGGTTTAAAGCTTATGGCCTGATTCGAGATTTTAGTTCTTTAAAAATATTACTTTTTATATTAGTTTGTCCCAATAAGATTGACACATTTTTATATTTAAAAATAATTTAACTTTATGAAATGATTTACAACTATAAATATTTAAGACTTGTTTTGAATCACACATTATTAAACTATGACAATCTTTTTGGGACGGAGAGAGTACTATTTTTTTTAATATAACTGTAAAGATTAAGTTAATGATTTTAAATTAATATATTGCTAATATAAATAAAGAGTTTAAGTTAAGGTTACATATGAATGGCATCCTCCACGTGGGTTAACTTGAAAGTTGAAACTCGTGCTTTCAGTTTCAACTGTAAGGAGAATTCTCCTTAATTATTGCGTGTACTTTCTCAGAAACTAATCTTAATTTGTTAATTGTTCTTAGTCAATAAATACTATATACAAAAAATCATGACAACCACCTTATTTTATTCTAGTCTTCATGTGTGCGCGCATAAATATATTTTATCGCTCAATTTGCCCATGTGTCGAACGATGGTAGTTGGCTACCCAATTCAATTGTTGAATCTACCTCATAGTCAACAATACCAGTAACATCATCTCTTACGTAGTCCCCTATATAAGCGTGGCCTTGTTAGTCCTTAGGAACAAAATCAACAAGAGCTACAAACACATAGCACTAGCAGCTCATCCATAAACTCTAATTTCTACACCAAAAATTTAAAAATGATGATTTCAAGAATCGTTTATGGAAATTTAAAAGAGGCTAGCCATCCTGATACCCTCAGAGCTGCCTTTGCTGAATTCATTTCCATGCTTATTTTTGTTTTTACTAGTGAAGGATGTTCTATTACATTCAGTAAGTCTAACTAACTAGTTTATGATTCTCGCATAAATTTTTGTTGCTATACAATTTTTATGCTATCAGTATATAGAAGATAAACTATGTGATAATAATGAACGAATTATTGGTATGTTTTACAGCCAGTATGTCCATGAGTGGTGGAGCAGCGCCAGAGAATGTGAGGATTGGTGCGGCGATAGCCCGTGCATTTTCTCTTTTTGTGGCGATTTCAGTGTCATCAAACATATCTGGAGGTCATGTAAACCCTGCTGTTACGTTTGGTTGCTTTCTGGGAGGCCACATTACCTTATGTAGGAGTGTTTTGTATTGGATTGCTCAATTACTTGGATCTGTCGTGGCTCTCTCCCTTCTCAAATTCGCTACTAGTGGTTCGGTACGTAATGCCACTCCCCTCTCCATGAACTTTTCTAGTAACTCATAATATACTCATAACTCATCCATACGTTGAGGAAAATTACTTTGATACACCAATCAAATAGAAACTATGTTGGGAGGTGTTTAAAAAAAAAAGAATTCATGTTAATTAGTTTAACCAAAACAAGCAATAAAATTATCGACAAGGGCAACCTATAGGTTTAAAATATGGCATCAAATATTGAACCTGCATTTTCTACTTATCACATAGATATGAATGTGAAATATGTTCAAAAAAATATTTACATGAATATTAAGTTTTTACCCATTATTTCAAGGAACTCAGAACCTTAACACAATAATTTTAAATTCAAACTACGCCTAGTTGTCGATGAATCTCCTTACTGTCAACCACAAATCATTGGACTCGCCATATTACGAAAAGAGTCACTTAGTTATAGATCAATTAAGAAAAATATAGATATTAAAATCATTCACTATGAAGTTATATACTGCCTTTCTTCTATCAAGAAGCTTTCATATATTTATATTAACTAATGAAATTCATAAATGGTGCAGGACACATCATCATACGCTCTCAAAGCTGGGGCAACACCATGGAATGCAATTATTTTCGAGATAGTGATGACCTTTGGCCTTGTTTATACAGTTTATGCAACTACAATTGATCCCAAGAGGGGTAACATGGAAAGTATTGCCCCAATTGTAATTGGTTTCCTTGTTGGTGCCAACGTCTTGTCTGGTGGTGGTTGCTTTTATGGCGCAGAAATGAACCCTGCTATGGCATTTGGTCAAGCCCTGGATAGCTGGACATGGAAAAGCCACTGGATATACTGGCTCGGTCCATTCGTAGGTGCTGCCATTGCTGCTTTGGTCTATGACACCATCTTCATTGGCTCTCACGAGCAACTCTCTACGGAAGTAGTTGAAAAAGAGTATTTGAAACAATATCTGATTGAAGTTTAAAAAAACGTTATAAGCATTATAACTCTATAGCTATAGAAACTAACAGGCGACGAAAAAAATTCATGACTTGATTATATTTATTAGTTTATACTCTTCTAACTTTAGTAAACATCATGACTTTGAGTCTCTCAAGGGTTCAGGAGGGTTGTAATTATTTACCTCAGCAGGATAACATGTAAGTTGTAAAGTTGTAGTACTTGTTAAACCCTACAAAAGGGTCTGAAAAAATAGTGTATTAATGCAAATGTAAAGTTAAAAAAGTTTGTTAAGCCTAGTACTTGTTAAACCCTACTAAAGGTTGTTAATATCGTGTTAGCTAATAAGGACAAGGTGCTCCAATTCCTTTTGTGTTTCTCATAAGCTTACCTTTTTAATACTAACTTTTTTTTAAAAATTATTCTTAGTCACCTTTTTTTTTAATTATCTGGCTAATATTGTTTGAAATGAAGCATAAACAACCAAAGGATAACATTAATAGACGAAAGAAACAACAAGAGGAGTTAATTGATCGATAAGATGAAGAAGCAGATGAGTTAATTAATAGATGAGATGAACCAGATGAGTTAATTAATAGACTAGATGAAGAATCAAATGAGTGAATTAATAGACGAGATGAAGAAGAGGCAGACTCTTCGTCTCTTGATAAGCTTCTCAAGAAGATTGATGAATTTGAATCTGAAGAAGAAGTAGCCAATTGTGGTCTTGGAGAAGAGGAATGTCTCGAATGCGAGGCTCTGGAAGATGAGGAGGACAATAGTGATCGTGTATCTATGCCTGAAAAGTTCAAGTCTATCACCGTAGAAAAGCTGGAAAGGCTCGGATTGAACTCATGTCTTTTGGAAGGCGTTGATTTCCCAGCCAGGATTGTAGTAAGGTAGAGTATGAAAGGTTTGACTTTAATATTTTATTGCGAAAGCATAAACTTTTAAATTTATTTCGTAGAACTTGTTTTCGCCATTTCTTGGACCTACCCTCAGACTGGGATAGATTTAGTGGAAACTTTATTCATTCGTTTCTTCTACCGCAAATTATCAATCGAAAGAACAAACATGAGACGTGATTTTTGATTGATGATATGTCATGTTGTTTTGGGCTGAGGGAGTTTGCATTGGTCAATGGGTTGAATTATGCGGCCTTTCCTAGAGGAAAAGAGTCGAATAAGGTCTATAGAAAAGTGCGCAAGATAAAAAGTAAATCAGGTATTACGAAGGATTTGCTCTTGAAGAGCTTAGAAAATGAAACATTGTCCAAATTGGACAAGATTAAGGTAGACTTATTTTTATAAAGCCTCGTGGAAACTTTTTTAAAATTAAAATATAAGCTAAATGGTTTTTTAATCCATTTGTGTAATGACGGGGGAATATTTGCACCATTTGTGTGACGACAGAAGGGTACAAGATGTTTGAGTGGAAAGGTTAAGGTGGACTTTTGGTTTGAAAATCCCATGCCGGGAACGGGTTTCCATATGATTGGTCAGAAGCGGGACTTTTTGGGTCACGGGCAGTGGGGTGGTTTGGGACATGGTATTTTCTATGACTGAGTGAGGGTGTGGCAGTGACTGATTACGATGGGTGATCGACGGGGTGGGGGGAAGTCGACGGGTGATGAGGGGTAGTCGACGGTGGGACAGTGGGCTAGGGTAGTAACGGAATAGGGGAAGGGTAGTCGTCGAGGGCTGGGGGTAGTCGACGGTGGGGTAGTAGGTTGGGGCAGTGACGGGATAAGATGGGTGGCATTTCTAATGAGAGAGAACGTGTCTGGATCATCAAGGAAGCTGTAATCAAGGACTTAAATTTTTTAGATGTTTGCAAATGGGAAAATGTTCTCCTCGAATGTGACATGGCGAGAGACTAGAATTTTATTTGAGGACAAATCATAGCATAAGTACCCCCTATGGTTTGACGGGAAACCTAAGAAAATAGAAGGGGTAGTTCTATGTGCTAATTTGTGAGGGGTTGTGGAGGCAAGATTCGAGTAGCATAGACAATCAAAAATCTGAAGCTGATCATTAGATGGAATTCGAAGGAAGAGAATTTCGATTGGAGTTTTATTTTGAAGTGTTCGTGTTGGTAATATATTAAGGAGGTATGCAGCCATGTGTAAGGCGTACACCAAAAAAGAATGGGGGATGAAAGCATGGAAGAGCATAGTGCAGATCTTATTGTTGATGGTGCATAAGATTCTTTTGGCTTTACCATTTTGAGGAGAGGTATGGGGAGAAAAAAATTGAAACATCATGCCGTGGTCCACACAAAATTTATGAAAGGGAATGTTGTCAAACTCACGACCGTTATCACATTGAAAAGTTTTGATGGTCTTTTCAAATTGGGTTTTAACATATGCTTGAAATTTAAGAAAGATTGTGTAAACTTGGGACTTATATTTTATGGGATACACCTAAAGAAAGTGAGAGAAATCATATAAAAATAACAAATAATATTTGTGACCCAGTTTGCTAGTAATGGGAGATGTCCATAAATTCGCATGAATATTATCAAAAGGAGAAAATGTTACACTTAATGAAGATTGAAAATGAAGTCTAACATGTTTTCCTATAGGACAAGAGTAGCAAGCAGAAGTAAATTTGCCGTTATTACATTGAATGAAATTCTAACTTCTAAGAAAATTAAAAATTGGTGCTCCCAGGTGCCCGAGTCTATTGTCCCAAGTGGATGGAGAGATGATAACTAGAGAAGTTAGTGAATTGACACTTGCAGCGGAATTGGATAAGAAAGGATATATGTCCCCCATACTATTGCATCTTAGAAGAGTTGTCCCCGTACGTAGGTCCTTTACTGAAAAACCAAAAGGATCAAACTCAATAGATATGGAGTTGCCACTAGCAAACTTTCTAATAGAGATCAAGTTTTTAATGATGTTAGGAATATATAGGACATTTTTTAGGGTAAAGGGTGGGTGAGGCGGTTGTGTTTGAGTAGTGACATAGCCTTGAATTGGAATGCGATTGCCATTGCCGATAAAATTAAATTGAGAATTATTCAAATTGAATAGGTGAGGGAGATTACCAGAGTCACATATGAGGTGTAATGTGGCACATGTATCCATGTACCATGCATCGTCGGGCTGCTGGTGATTCATAGTGTTGTAAGCCTGACTAAGATCGGTAGAGGTCATGGGGCCGTAGGCCTGCTGCTCGAATGTGGAGAAGTGGACCTTGCCGCCACCTCGCTTTCCGCATCCGCGTCCCCTTCTGCATCCTCAGCCACCACATTGAGGTTGGTGGTTCGTAGGTTGCGGAGGACCGGCGGGTGTGTTGGTTGTTTGCGTTACGACAACCGCCAACGCCTGTGGAGTGTGCACGTCCTGTTTGGCTCGTCTAGTCTCCTCCAACAATAATATAAGCCTTATTAAAGCTAGGGAGGGGATCAACTTGTTGGATCATCGTCTCAAGTGTATCGTACTCACCTTTCGGTAAACCATTGATAAGTTGTAAAACCATCTTTGTTTCAAAAATTTGGGTGCCAATATTAGATCGGCAACCAATTTTAGTTGTTTATAATAGTCTGGCATGTTGGCAAATTTCTTAAGACGAGTGTTGGTGAATTGTTCCTCCAAATAGACGGCACGTGTATGTTTGTTGTCTTGAAAGATTTTCTCTAGTCGTGTCCATAATTCATGAGTAGAGGCAGCTGTCTTCATAATAGTATGAAGTAGATCCTTGGATATGGTGCCATATATCCATTGTTTTATGAAAGCATCGAGTTGCATCCACGTTGGATTATCGACGTCGGGTGGACGGGGGGTGGTAGCATTGATGTGATCAACGACGTTGTAAGCACAAACATGTGTTTGAAATAATTCGACCCACGATGAGTATTGTCCAGTTTCTTGATCAAGAACAAGAGGGATAAAGATTTTGATATTTATTACGGCAAAGGCTGGATGAAAGGTGTTAGTAGGGGGAGGAGGAGGATGTGCGACGCCGTTGGTGGAGGAGAAGGAAGCGGAAGAAACCATTTGTCCGCCGAAAGCAATGAAGGAGTGATGGGTGACATCAGAATATTTTTAGGGTTGGGGGAGGGGGAGTGCCGCCGGAAAATAAGAAAAGAGATGGGGTGTGTGGCGGCCGAGTATAATTTTAGGGCAGAGAGGGTTTGACTTCTGCTACCATGTAAAATAGTGTAATTCTCCTTGGTTGGAGGCTTCTTAATTATGCAATATATATAGGTGTTTACAATTATAAACCTAATTGTATAATGATCTCTACTTTACCTAATTACACTAGAATAATAATTACATAATATATAGAGAATATTTATTTATTCTCTATCACTACACCTAACATGCTTAGCCATTAGGATTTAATTTTCACTAATCTTAGAGCCTATAGAACTCTAAAGTGGTAGAATTGTACTATGCTAGGATAACTTACGTTACCAGCAGTAGCCAACTCCCTAATGACTCCACCTTTGGTTGTATATATATTCCTCCTTATATCAGATTGTAAGCAGTGAGTTTTAATACAAAAAATACAAAGAACCATCTTGTTGCAGTTATTATTTTCTTCAAAATGAACATAATGAAGGAAATATTTTTCGTGATCTTTTTATTCCTTGAATGTCATAATATATACATGTTACAAGACTAATATCTAAGCTATAATTATGGTAATCTAAATCAGAATAATTTATATTCCTAATCTATAATATACACAAAGATTATGGCAATATATCAAGGATTATTTCCATAATCTATCATTCCCCCGCAATCTTAGTGGGAGGCCTTCGTACGCTGAGACTGTCCCTAAAATCATCAAAGTGTATACGCGGAAGTCCTTTGTTGAATATATCGGCAATCTGATATCTGGACGGGACATGGAGAACACGAACTTGTTCACGTGCAACCTTTTCACGAACATATAAGATATACATCTCAATATGTTTAGTGTGTTGATGTTGTACAGGGTTCCCTGACAGATATATCGCACTCACATTATCACAATAAGCCACGGTGACCTTTTTGATCGAAAAATGAAGCTCCAATAGAAGATTACGGAGCCGGCATGATTTTGAGACAATATTTGAAACCCATCTATATTCGGCTTCAGCACTAGACCGAGATAACGTGGGTTGGTGCTTCGAAGACCACGAGATCAAATTGTCTCCAAGAAAAATACAACAACTAGAGGTGGAACGTCTGGTATCCGGACATCCCCCCAATCAACATCGATATAAGAAGTGAGACCAGAGATGACTGACTTATAAAGATGCAAGCCAAAATCAAGCGTACCCTGAATATACAGCAGAATCCATTTGAGAGCATTCATATGTTCCTCATTTAGGTCATACATATGCAAACATACCTGTTGAACATCATATGATATATTAGGTTTTGTGAAGGTGAGATATTACAATACCCCTGCTAAACTGTGGTAATGTGTCGGATCGCCGTATGAAGACTCCGAAGCGTTACTCAACTTAACCTTTGTATCAACCAGCGTGGGTGACGGCTTACATGATGACATACCGACTCTGTCAATGATTTCCTCAACATATTTTTTTGACAGAGAAATATACCACCTGCATGTTGAGTCACATCAATGCCCAAAAAACAATTCAAAGGACCCAAATCCTTCATAGCAAATTCAGATGCAAGGAAAGACATAATAGATCGGAGAAGAGAGTCTGATGATGTTGCAAGGATGATGTCATCAACTTAGAGAAGAATGTATGTCATGTCATTTCCTTTCTGATAAATGAACGATCAGATTTACTATGCGAGAAGCCAGTGTTGAAACAAAATCAGCAAACCTGTTATATCACGCTCGAGGGCTTGTTTGAGACCATATAAATACTTATTCAACAAGAAAATGTAATCTTGATGGATAGAGTGTCGGAATCCCATAGGTTAGTGCATGTAAATATTTTCCTAGAGGTGACCATGTAGAAATGTATTTTTGACATTCAATTGGTGAATTGACCATGATTTTGACATAGCCAAACTGAGATTCATCCGGATATTCTCCAATTTAACAACTGGGCTAAAGGTTTCATCACAATCTACACTAATCTGCTGAGACCTGCCATCACTAACAAGACGAGCTTTGTGCCTTTCAAATGAACCATCGGATTTCTTTTTATGACAAAAAAATCATATGTAATGAATTATGTTTACATTAGAAGGACGGGGCACCAACTCCCACGTCTTATTTTTAATAAGAGCATCAATTTCATCTAATATGGCAGCCTTCCAATTCGAGTCTGATAGGACAGCTTTCGGGTTACGGGGAATTGGAGATGGTTGGACAGGGGATGTGAGATTAAAATAAAGCTTGGGCTGAAAAATCCCATGTATGTTACGGGTTTTGATGGACCGGGTTGGGGCCTGACCCGAATTGGGTTGTTGGGGGCAGTGGGACTATCGAGTTGGTGTGGGCTGAGTTCGTGGCCTGACCATTATTGGGCCCAGTCTCGGCCGAAGATGAGTTGCTGGGTTGGGCCGCGGGTAAGGATGTGGAGTCCACTAGACCACATGAGAGAGAGCAGTGGGCCCCTCAAATGGGCCTGAGCATTTGTGCTTTGGAACTGGATCAAGGGAGAGGGAGCAGTGGGCTCCCTCATTTGGGCTTAAGTATTTTGGTTGTCTAAATGATATTGCAAGATAGGAGGTAGCCCATTGTCCAAAAAATTATACGAGGGCGGGAAACACGTGTGTATGTTGGCAAACGAGAATTGGGACTCATCGAAAATAACGTGACAAAAGATTAAATTTTTTCCACTAGACATATCATAACATTTATAGCCCCGATGATTTTGTGGGTATCCCAAAAATACACATGGAGTAGAACGGGCTTGAAGTATGTTTATTGTTGTGGAAGGAAAGAGAAGATAACATAAACACCCAAAAATCCTCAAATGTGTGTAGGAAGGAACCCTATGATAAAGAATTTTTGTGGGTGAGAGGTTTGAAAGTAACTTGCTAGGGAGAATGTTTACGAGGTATGTGGCCATTTGAATAGCATGATGTCAAAATGATGGTGGTATGGACGAATGAGTAAGAAGTGTGCGAATTAAACTATTTATTGCTCGTATTTTTCGTTCGGCTTTCCCATTTTGAGGAGAAGTGTGTGGACAATAAAGACGAAATACCATGCCATTTTTTAGACACAAATCCTTAAAGTGGTCATTTATGAATTCTCTTCCATTGTCACATTGGAAGCACTTAATAGACTTCTCAAATTGGGTTTGGATGAAAGCACTAAATCGCATGAAAATAGTATGAACCTGCGATTTTTTCTCAATGGAAAATGTCCATAAAAAATTAGAGTAATCATCCAAAATAAGCATGTAATACTTGTGACATGCCGAACTTAAAACTGGAGATGTTCATAAGACACTATGCATGATATCAAATGGCATACTGGTGTTCGAAGTAGATAAAGAGAAATGTAATTTAACATGTTTTCCAAAAATGCAAGACTGACAAACAGGAGAACACAAATATTATTTACAATCAATAAACTTATTTCTTCTAAAGGAGTTAAACACATGTGCTCCCAGGTGTCCCAAACGATTATGTCATAAAGTAGGAGTAAGAGCAGCAAAAGCTGATGGAGAGGTGGCTCGATTGTTGTTGGTAGTGGTGATGGAGTACAAATCCACAGTGCTAGCACATCTCATTAGTGGCATCCCCGTCCGAATGTCCTTCATATAAAACCCAAATAGATCAAACTCAACAGAAACATTGTTGTCAGTGGTGAAACGACACACATATATCAAGTTTTTAATAAGTTTGGATGCATGTAGGACATTATTTAAATGTAAAGGTGGGTAAGGGGAGAGGGAAGATTTGATTGCCCAATACCACAAATTGAAATTTCTTGTCCACTACCAACTATAATATTTTGTTACTGCTCATATTAAAATAAGACTAGAGAGTACCTTGAGATGCCGTCATGTGAGAGGTCACACCCGCGTCTATGTACTATGTGTCATCGGGAACATTGAGAGTTATAGTGTGCATGGCTTGTTCGATGTCCGTTCGAACATAACTCGAAGAAGATGGTCCATGGGCTGCATATGCTTGAAGTGGACATCTGCCAAGTACCCCGTAATGTCGGTTGGATGGTGGTAGTTTGGTCCACGGTATCGTGGGGTACATGCACGATGGGACTGCCCACTGTTATGTCGTCCTGCCTCACGGTGGGTACTGCCCCAACTGTGCGCTGCCTTGGTACTGCTGCGGCTTCTAAGGGGGCCAGTTCTTCCCCTGGTGCCCGCGACTGCTGCCACCACTGTACTTTTGTCCGCCGCCACGGCCTCGCCCCCTTCCACCATTATTTTTCATTTGTTATTGTTGTTATTTTGACCCCATTTTGGTCCATTATTTTTGTGATTTGGACCACTGCCCGAACCAGAATTTTGAGGGCCAAGATCATCGATATAAGTATTGGTGGAAAGCTGGGCGGTGCCAGAATTGTTTTCTGCCGTCAAACTGGCAATAATCAAGGATTATTTTCATAATCTATCACATAAATATTATAGGGAAAAGCTCAAATATGTCATCGAACTATCCAAAATTGCTCACTTATGTCACTCGTCAATAGTTTGGCTCATTTATGCCACCGACGTTACCAAAATGACTCATTCATGCCATTTCTCATTAACGCTGATTTTACAATACTATTTTTTCATTAACGTCGGCGTTAATAAAAAATGATATGGATGAACCATTTTGATAAAGGAAATGACATAAATGAGTCAAACTATTAACGAGCGGCATAAATAAGTCATTTTCGATAGTTCGATGTTATATTTGAGCTTTTTTCCAATATAATATTAGTAAGGATGAATGTGGTTATATACTTAATTGCTTTAGAGATATCACATTCATTATTCTCTAACACCTACTAATTTGTAGGATGAAATTCATTGTACAAGATGTCAATATAATATTAGTTTGTCCCAATAAGATTGACATATTTTTATATTTAAAAATAATTTAATTTTATGAAATGATTTACAATCATAAATATTTAAGACTTGTTTATGATCACACATTTCAAAAGTTTTTCTTTATTTCTTAAATTTCGTGCCAGTATAATCTTTTTGGGACGGAGAGAGTACTATTTTTTTAATATAACTGTAAAGTTTAAGTTAATGATTTTAAATTAATATATTGCTAATATAAATAAAGAGTTTAAGTTAAGGTTACTTATGAATCGCATCCCCAACGTGGGTTGACATGAAAGTTGAAACTCGTGCTTAATTGCTAATATTGCGTGTACTTTCTCAGAAACTAATCTTACAGCAAGAACGTGATGAAATTTGTTTTGCTCGGCCATTATTACCCAATAGAAACAAGAAAAGAGGAGGAGGAGGTAGGGTTTCAAAAAAAAATGGGTGGCGGCCGGAACTAGTGTTCCGAATGTATGAGTGGCGGCCGGTTTAGGTTTTTAGGGTTTGGGTTAAATTTTAGCTCTTGATATCATGAAGGAAATATTTTCCATGATCTTTTCATTCCTTGATAATATATACATGTTACAAGACTAATATCTAGGCTACAATTATGATATAAAAAAAGGCAGTCCGATGCACTAAGCTTCCGCTATGCGAGGGGTCCGGGGAAGGGTCGGACCATAAGGGTCTATTGTACGCAGCCTTACCTCACATTTCTGCAAGAGACTGTTTTCAAATCAGAATAATTTACATTCCTAATCTATAATATATACAAATATTATGGCAATAATCAAGGATTATTTCCATAATCTATCACATAAATATTATAGGAAAAAACTCAAATATGTCATCGAACTATCCAAAATTGCTCACTTATGTCACTCGTCAATAGTTTGGCTCATTTATGCCACCGTCGTTACCAAAATGACTCATTCATGCCATTTTTAATTAACGCTGATTTTACAATATTATTTTTTCATTAACATCGGCCTTAATAAAAATGATATGGATGAACCATTTTGGTAAAGGTAATGACATAAATGAGTCAAACTATTAACGAGCGGCATAAATAAGTCATTTCCGATAGTTCGATGTCATATTTTTTCCAATATAATATTAGTAAGGATGAATGTGATTATATACTTAATTGCTTTAGAGATATCACATTCATTATTCTCTAACACCTACTAATTTTTAGGATGAAATTCATTGTACAAGATGTCAAGATCGTCTTTGCCATTTGAACTTTTTTGAGGAGCTAAGGTTGCATGTCCCTTTCCTTCGTGAATTTACTTTTAGAGTTCTACTATAGTTTGTGTAAAGGTGTCGTAAAACAAAAAAAACTAAATAAAAATAGCATTGAGCTGTATTTTCGGAATCAAACGGGGGGAGAGTTGGGATAGGGAAGAGGGTTGTGGGTTTAAAGCTTATGGCCTGATTCGAGATTTTAGTTCTTTAAAAATATTACTTTTTATTATCCTACTTTTCTTATTAGTTTGATCCAATAAGATTGACATATTTATATATCTAAAAATAATTTAACTTTATGAAATGATTTACAACCATAAATATTTAAGATTTGTTTTGGACCACACATTATTAAACTAGGACAATCTTTTTGGGACGGGAAGAATGCTTTTTTTTTTAATATAACTGTAAAATTTAAGTTAATAATTTTAAATTAATATATTGCTAATATAAATAAAGAGTTTAAGTTAAGGTTACATATGAATGGCATCCTCCACGTGGGTTGACATGAAAGTTGAAACTCGTGCTTAACTATTGCGTGTACTTTCTCAGAAACTAATCTTAATTTGTTAATTGTTCTTAGTCAATAAATACTATATACAAAAAATCATGACAACCACCTTATTTTATTCTAGTCTTCATGTGTGCGCGCATAAATATATTTTATCGCTCAATTTGCCCATGTGTCGAACGATGGTAGTTGGCTACCCAATTCAATTGTTGAATCTACCTCATAGTCAACAATACCAGTAACATCATCTCTTACGTAGTCCCCTATATAAGCGTGGCCTTGTTAGTCCTTAGGAACAAAATCAACAAGAGCTACAAACACATAGCACTAGCAGCTCATCCATAAACTCTAATTTCTACACCAAAAATTTAAAAATGATGATTTCAAGAATCGTTTATGGAAATTTAAAAGAGGCTAGCCATCCTGATACCCTCAGAGCTGCCTTTGCTGAATTTATTTCCATGCTTATTTTTGTTTTTACTAGTGAAGGATGTTCTATTACATTCAGTAAGTCTAACTAACTAGTTTATGATTCTCGCGTAATTTTTTGTTACTATACAATTTTTATGCTATCAGTACATAGAAGATAAACTATGTGATAATAATTAACGAATTATTGGTATGTTTTACAGCCAGTATGTCCATGAGTGGTGGAGCAGCGCCAGGAAATGTGATGATTGCTGCGGCGATAGCCCATGCATTTTCTCTTTTTGTGGCGATTTCAGTGTCATCAAACATATCTGGAGGTCATGTAAACCCTGCTGTTACGTTTGGTTGCTTTCTGGGAGGCCACATTACCTTATGTAGGAGTGTTTTGTATTGGATTGCTCAATTACTTGGATCTGTCGTGGCTCTCTCCCTTCTCAAATTCGCTACTAGTGGTTCGGTACGTAATGCCACTCCCCTCTCCATGAACTTTTCTAGTAACTCATAATATACTCATAACTCATCCATACGTTGAGGAAAATTACTTTGATACACCAATCAAATAGAAACTATGTTGGGAGGTGTTTAAAAAAAAAGAATTCATGTTAATTAGTTTAACCAAAACAAGCAATAAAATTATCGACAAGGGCAACCTATAGGTTTAAAATATGGCATCAAATATTGAACCTGCATTTTCTACTTATCACATAGATATGAATGTGAAATATGTTCAAAAAAATATTTACATGAATATTAAGTTTTTACCCATTATTTCAAGGAACTCAGAACCTTAACACAATAATTTTAAATTCAAACTACGCCTAGTTGTCGATGAATCTCCTTACTGTCAACCACAAATCATTGGACTCGCCATATTACGAAAAGAGTCACTTAGTTATAGATCAATTAAGAAAAATATAGATATTAAAATCATTCACTATGAAGTTATATACTGCCTTTCTTCTATCAAGAAGCTTTCATATATTTATATTAACTAATGAAATTCATAAATGGTGCAGGACACATCATCATACGCTCTCAAAGCTGGGGCAACACCATGGAATGCAATTATTTTCGAGATAGTGATGACCTTTGGCCTTGTTTATACAGTTTATGCAACTACAATTGATCCCAAGAGGGGTAACATGGAAAGTATTGCCCCAATTGTAATTGGTTTCCTTGTTGGTGCCAACGTCTTGTCTGGTGGTGGTTGCTTTTATGGCGCAGAAATGAACCCTGCTATGGCATTTGGTCAAGCCCTGGATAGCTGGACATGGAAAAGCCACTGGATATACTGGCTCGGTCCATTCGTAGGTGCTGCCATTGCTGCTTTGGTCTATGACACCATCTTCATTGGCTCTCACAAGCAACTCTCTACGGAAGTAGTTGAAAAAGAGTATTTGAAACAATATCTGATTGAAGTTTAAAAAAAAACGTTATAAGCATTATAACTCTATAGCTATAGAAACTAACAGGCGACGAAAAAAATTCATGACTTGATTATATTTATTAGTTTATACTCTTCTAACGTTAGTAAACATCATGACTTTGAGTCTCTCAAGGGTTGAGGATGGTTGTAATTAAATACCTCAGCAGGATAACATGTAAGTTGTAAAGTTGTAGTACTTGTTAAACCCTACAAAAGCGTCTGAAAAATAGTGTATTAATGATATTAGCGAATATTCTCCGAATATTCTCAGTATATTCTGTAATTATGATAGATGTATATTTAAGGTAACTTAGGATTCTTATTGTATAAGTTAGGATTCGTAGTGTATTATGAATCAAACTCTTGTACAACTATATATATTGTGAATAATGAAAGGAATCCCTATGGGAAATTATTCTATCTTACATGGTATCAAGAGCCTAAACCCTACTCTACTATTCTCTCGGGCGAAACCCCCCCCCCCCCTCTCCCTTCATCTCAGCCGGCGGCATCAATTGCCACCATGTCTTCCCCCACAAATTCCGGTTCCTCCACTGGCACTTTTGACAACCCCTCTCAACGTTCCTCTTCTTCTTTTCACCCGGCTTTCGCCGTTACAAACATCAAGAATTCTATCCCTATAATTCTTGATCGATAAGACTGTCAATAATCTATGTGGACAGAACTATTCTATATTCATGCATGTGCGTACAACGCGCTCGACCAAATTGATGACTATGTTCCTCATCCCATCGACATTGCCGAATCGACATGGCGTCCCCTTGACGCCATCGTCAAACAGTGGATATACGACACTATCTCCAAAGACTTGTTGTGTACCATCATGAAAACAGGTGCTACGGCACGTGACCTTTGGATGCGGTTTTCAGGACAATAAAAATACTCGTGCAGTGTATTTGGAGGAGCAATTCAACAATACGCGTCTCAAGAATTTTAACAACATGTCCGAATATTGCAAACAACTGAAACTCATAGCCGACCAATTATCCAACGTCGGGAATTCTATTTCTGGAACCAAGATGGTACTCCAATTGGTTGCAGGTTTACCGAAAGGTGAATACGATACACTTGCAATGATGATTCAACAGGCCGACCCACTACCCAGTTTCACCAAGGCACGGTCACAACTCTTGTTGGAAGAAACTCGTCGTGCTAAACAAGAGGAACATAATCAAAAGGCGTTAGCCATTGACGGGATGGCAACACCGGCGACCAGCACCAACCCGCCACCACTGCAAGACCACCAACAGCAGCAGTCCCGCGGCGGAGGGCGTGGCGGGAGAGGCCGCGGCAACAAAGGCAAGGGCCAACGTAACCAGTGGGCTGGACAACATCAACTGCAAGGCCCTAATCCAGCCTATTTCCAGTGGGCTGGACAGCAGCCAACATGGCCCAACCAATGATCGGGCCTTGCTCGCCACCCATACCCAACCGCAGGGCCTGGGCCAGCAGCCTCGTCGATCGGGCCTGGCTGGGCCCTGCTACAACCACCAGGCAGGCCCACCTAGTCTCGGTCCAGCAGCAGCAGTCAAGCAGCCTAGCCCCCACTGATTTGGGCTAGGCCTACAACACCGTGAACCTTCAACAGCCCGACGAAAATTGGTACATGGACACCGGAGCCACATCTCACCTCACCCGGTCGTCAAGTAACTTATCTCAACTACTTCGGTTAAAGTGTCCTCAATTTATTACTGTCGGCAATGGTCATCGCATTCCAATTGAATGTTACGGTAACACACACACCAAACATCCACACCCTCCTTTCTCTCTAAGCCACGTCCTATACACCCCTAACATAATTAAAAACCTGATCTCTGTTAGAAAATTCACTAGAAATAATTATGTGTCTGTCGAATTTAACCCTTTTGGTTTTTCTGTGAAGGAACTCAATACGGGAAAAATTCTTACACGCTGCAATAGTGTGGGAGACCTCTACCCATTTACTCAATCTTTTGCTGTCAGATCGCAAGCACTTCTATCCCTTGCGACGATCTCTCCCTCAACTTGGCACAACAGACTCGGACACCCCGGAGACCCAGTTTTTACCTTTCTTAGGACTTCTAAGCGTATTCAATGTAATAATGGGAAAATTGCCCAACACTGTTTTTCTTGCCTACTAGGCAAGCATACTCGTCTTCCATTTATGTCATCAAACAATATTACTTTTTCTCCTTTTGATAATGTTCATGCTGATTTGTGTACATCTCCGATTGTTAGTTCTTTGGGTCACAAATTCTATCTAGTATTCTTAGATGATTTTTCACATTTTGTCTGGATTTACCCACTGAAATTCAAATCTGAAGTGTTTGCCAAATTCCTTGAATTTCAAAAATTCATCAAAATACAGTTTGAAAAATCTATAAAATCTTTTCAATGTGATAATGGACGTGAATTTAATAATACAGCATTTCACAATTTTTGCTCTAAACCAGGCATGGTGTTCCATTTTTCCTGTCCCTACACTTCCTCCCAAAACGGCAAAGCTGAAAGAATCATCCGTACCATCAATAACATGGTGCGTACCCTCCTCTTCCATGACAGTCTTCCACCGTCATTCTGGGTCTACGCTGTCAAAATCGTAGAATACCTCCTTAACATTTTACCAACCAGCACTCTCCAAAACAAAACACCAACTGAAATTTTATACCGTAGGTTCCCCTCTTCTGACCACATACGCATCTTCGATTGCCTGTGCTACCCCAACCTGGCCTCCACTGCATCTCATAAACTAGCCCCACGCACCACACCATGCGTATTCATCAGTTTCTCACCTAATCATCGGGGTTACTTGTGCGATGATATAACCACGCGTAAGGTCATCATCTCACGTCACGTCACATTTGAAGAGGCAACCTATCCATTTTCAAACCTCCAAAAATTCCAAAACACGGATTACACATTTCTAGATGAGTCTCATCTGTCTCCGCTAATCCAATCAATGCGTCTCCGACAGTTTCCAGTTCCGATGCAGACTGCTCCAACAGCTACATCGCCCCCACTGTCCAGTGTTGTAGCCAACCACACATTCCTCCTCTCTCGGTCGAACCCCCCACTGCTCGACACCTCCACTGCTCGACCAACCATCAACCCAAGACCAACCACCACCCATCCAGACACAACAAGTCTCCAAATTTCATTGACTGCAACCACCGCCGCCTCCGTAACCGGACTCAAAGAGCCCCTAACTCCCAGTCCTGACCTTCCACTACTGCCTACCCATCGCATGGAGACTCGTGCACAATGCGGGATCTTCAAACCCAAGGTTCACTTCAACCTCGCCACACAAACCTTATCACTCATTCCAAAAAAATCCAAAACTAGCAAAACTGGACCCTAATTGGAATGCGGCCATGTGCGAGGAGTTTAACGATTTAACCAAGCAGAACACTTGAGATTTGGTGCCTAGACCAGACGGTGTGAATGTTATCCGGTGTATGTGGCTATTTCGTCACAAGTTCTGAGACAGTGTTGACTTGGAGCGGTATAAGGCAAGACTAGTTGCCAATGGTACTAATCAACAGGAGTGTATTGATTGTGGTGAGATATTCAGTCCGGTTGTTAAACCATCTACTATTCGGACTGTTCTCAGTATTGCTATGGCCATGCATTGGCCGATTCATCAGCTTGATGTCAAGAATGCTTTTCTTCACGGGGATTTGAAAGAAACTGTGTACATGCATCAGTCCCCCTGGCTTTGTTCATCCGAAAGTCCCGCAGTTTGTATGTCATCTCAGGAAGTCATTGTATGACTTGAAACAGGCACCCCGCTCTTGGTATGATCTCTTTGCCAGGTATCTTCTGCAGATCGGGTTTATATATAGCAGGTGTGATAACTCTCTCTTCACTTTTCATCGAGGTAGCAGCACTGCTTATTTGCTATTATATGTGGATGACATTGTTCTTACTGCCTCATCTGACGGTTTAAAAAATGAAATCATTGCTCTACTCAAAATTTAATTTGTCATGACCGACTTGGGCAAGCTGAGTTATTTTTTGGATATATCAGTGACCAGATCTGCAGCTACTATGTTTTTGTGTCAGCGTAAATATGCAGAAGAGATAGTGTACAGGGCTAAGATGGCAAATTGTAAAATTATGCCAACTCCAGTTGACTCGAAATCCAAGCTAAGTGCCAATGACGGTGAGCCAGTTTCTAATCCCACTCTATATCGGAGTCTTGCAGGTGCCCTTCAGTATATTACCTTCACTAGGCCTGATATTGCATATGTCGTTCAGCATGTGTGTCTGTTTATGCACGACCTTCGAGAGTTTCATTTTGTCGCCCTCAAACGTATTATCAGATACGTTAAGGGCACACTGGATTTTGGATTACATCTCTACCCCTCTGCCCCAAACAAGTTACTCTCCTACACGGATGCAGACTGGGCAGGATGCCCCGATACACGTTACTCCACCTAAGGGTACTGTGTATTTCTTGGGGATAATCTTATTTCATGGTCCGCCAAGCGGCAGGCCACGCTATCCCGTTTGAGCGTTGAAGCAGAGTATCGCGGAGTTGCTAATGTCGTTGCTGAGATCTGTTGGCTTCGAAATCTTCTTTTGAAGCTCCAATGTCCACTGTGAAATGAGTCTATAGTCTATTGTGACAACATCTCTGCCATCTATATGTCTCACAATTCGGTCCAACATCAGCGGACTAAACATATTGAGATGGATATCCACTTTGTGCGAGAGAAGGTTGCCCTTAGTCAGGTCAAAATATTACATGTGCCTTCCTCATATCAATAATCAGATATTTTCACAAAGGGACTACCGAGACAGCTCTTCACCGACTTCCGATCCAGCATTAGCGTTCGGCCTCCTCCCGCTCCGTCTGACGGGAAGTATTAGCGAATATTCTCAGTATATTATGTAATTATGATAGATGTATATTTAAGGTAACTTAGGATTCTTATTGTATTAGGAATCAACCATTTAAGGTAAATTAGGATTCGTAGTGTATTATGAATCAAACTCTTGTATAACTATATATATTGTGAATAATGAAAGGAATTCGTAAGGGAAATTATTCTATCTTACAAATGCAAATGTAAAGTTAAAAAGTTTGTTTAGCCTAGTACTTGCTAAACCCTACTAAAGGTTGTTAATATCGTGTTAGCTAATAAGGACAAGGTGCTCCAATTCCTTTTGTGTTTCTCAGAAGCTTACCTTTTTTATACTAACTTTTTTTTTATTATCTGGCTAATATTGTTTGAAATGAAGCATAAGTAGCAGGATTACAAAATAAGGTATAGTAATGTTCTCTGTATAAATTGTAGCATTGGTTGTCCCCCAAATTACCACTAAGCCGAAATTATTCTTAGTCAACTATTGGGGATGAGCACGTGCGGCATGTACATAATAAATTTTTTTAATGAATATTTAGCTTTTGTTTATGAAGCCATAATATTTTATTATCCTTCCTTAGAGAATATAATGTGACAATTAATTATTGGATGCCATCCGAATTGTTAAATCTAATCATGCTCTTACCGGACTAGCTATACCTATTACATCATCTCGTGCTTTCTATTATTAGTATTATTATTTATTATTAATATTATTATCATTGTTATATATATATATATATATATATATAACTCTATATTATTCTATATTTTAGAAATGATACACATGTATTTATGTATTTGTGAATTAGTTTAGGGGTAAAATGGTAAATCGGTGTTGGGCCCATCCTGTTAACACATTATGAAATGGAGCAATAAGTAACCGTATAATGGGAAAGAAAGATAAAGTAATGATCCAACCATATCAAATTAGATTCATTATGACGTAATAATAAAATTAATAATACAATATAATATAATTTACGTAACAATTAAAAATATAATATTGTATTTAAATTAATAATATTACACAATATAATGAATTTATTTACAACCGTCCGCACAAGTTATTAGAAGTGATTAACTGAAACTCTATATTCAAAGTAATTGGTATTTAATATGTAATATGAAGTTGATAATATATCCTACATTAATTTCTCTTAACAGCCTAAATAGTTTCAACAAATTATATGTAGCACCAGTTTAAATTTCACTACTACAAAAGAATCATATATGACGGAGGAAAACAATCGTCAAAATACTTAAATATCGTGGTGAAAGCAAAGATGGTACCTGTATTAAGTAGAATATCATCACCAATAGTCAGTGATAAATATGACACATAAACGGCATGCGACAACCCTTTTGAAAAAGTCATTCGTGACAAACAATATTTGGCAGTTCACTGATGGGGAATGCAAAATCTGCAACGGATAAATCGACGTGATAAGTTGTCACATGTTATATCTTTAGAAGTTGTCGTCTTAAATATGTCATATTATCTTTATGATTATAAGAGCATATCACTAATGACAAAATGAAAAAGGGACTTGTCACGCGTTACATTAAAAAATAAACTATTCACAAGCGTGGATATGTTTAATATCCACCCATTTCTTTTTTATTTTTTTATTGATGTAAATTATCATGATGAGAAACGACGGATTTATAGCTGCAGTGATGCTAGGATGAAGCTATTATTTACTCACCCAAATAACTAGATTTTTTGAGCAACTACATAAAAAAGGTAATTTGCGGAATAAGTAAATCAATACAGGAAATTTTTCGTGAAGCTCCTTTCTCAAGGGAGGAAAAAATCATGGCCTACCTCGTCTATGACTTTCTCAAATTTCACTAAACACGAGCAATTTAAGGTTACAATGACCTAAGAAACTATTCCACATAGTCCTGCCTCTAACCTCTTAATATTTAATACTTCCATGACTCTACCCAATAAAAAAGTCCCTTACCACTTGATACCAGCGAACACCTATTACAAAATTCTAACAAAGATAAATAGATGGAACCCGCAATTATATTTGAAGCTAACTAATACAAAAAAATTGAAATTTAAATCTTCAAAAGCTCAGATTCTTTGTTGGTTCTTCGAGAGACTTAGGTGTTGACTTCGTTCACTCTAGATGTCTCACGTTGAAATTGTATCGTTTATTGTGATTTAGCTCCAAAGTTTGTTCATGTTGTGTTTCTACAAAAGTTGTTGTCGTCTTGTCTTGTTCAATCCAATCAAGAATTGATTTTCTAATTGTACCCGAAAATCAATCCTTGTTTGATTTGAATCTTCCTTCCTTCCTTGTATTCACATTGACTTCTCCTTAACCTACTTCAATGCTAATTTCATGTATTGTATTTATGGTAATATTTCTATAAATTAAAATCCTACCTTTCATTGAATCGGAATGAATATTCTAATTCTCCTAGTCTGCATGAAATAACTCTTCGACAATCTCCATAATTACATGAAATGATCAGTTTCTTTGAGAAGTTCTTTTTTAATATGACTGCTTCATTGAATCTTTTGGAGATCTGTTTAGATTTTTGATTCTCCAACGCCTTCCTTATATCTGGCATATACTTGATTGATTGTCTTCTGCATATATTATTTGTCAAATCATTAAAATATTATTTTAAGCTCAGTAACTATTATTGAGCTAGCCGCTATTCAACAAGTGATATTGTTACAACCGAGCTCTCATTTGATATGATTTGGGATAAAATCTATGAAGCTCGGGGGTATTTCAGACAAGTTGGAAGTTAAGAAATTATGTTGCTTTATCTATTTTAGGTGCATTGCAATTGCGGTGATGAGGCATGTGATCACGAACATATGGGATATTGGGATTCGTTATTGCAATGAATAAGACCATGAAGGCGGAACTTTTCTACATACGTTGACCTCTTGTGATCACGTGAGCATGGGTCGCGAAAGAGAAACTCTAACTTAAGCCTAGAGTCTGCAATCACGAAGATAATATTGCGATAGCAAAGCTTTGGTTGATAGGGCTTTTGCCCTGATTTTCTTATCATATTAGAGTTTTATTTTTCTTTTGAAGGAAAGTCAAACTATTACCATAATTACTTTTACTTTTGTTTAAAGGAAAATATAATTCTCTTCCATATTTGGTGATTTCTTGTCTTGGAGGAAACATTTTGGACATCTATAAATTGAACATCTCATTCCTTCAACTACAACACACCAAGGAAAATATCCACAATGTAGTCGTATAAAGAGTCTTGTATAGGGAGAGATTTTCTCTCAATAATTTTATGTATTTTAATTATTTTTGTTATATGTTGGCCAATTGATCAAATCATATTAAGTTTATTATACATATTTTAGTATATCTTTTTATTGTCTGATTTATCGTGTTCAAGACATGCAATTGTTAGCTTCCGCATGATGCTCTAATTATTTCGATCCCAACAAATAGTATCAGAGTCAGTGGTTCAACGAGGTTGAAGACAGATTCATATCAAGTTACAGCCTATTGACGATAATGAAGATTTTTATCAAATAATAGAGAAAAAATCTGAGCTACTACATGTGGAGAAGAAAGTTTCAATGATATTTTCAACAATCCTACTGCAATATCTTTAAAAATCATAGTCATTTATAACTCCGCAAATAGCTCATTTTTTACCTGTAAGGGGCTTAGCTTTAACCCTGCAAATGACTCATTTTTAATCCGCAAGAGCTCCAATACTTTTAACCCGAAAGGGATCCATTACTTTTAACTCATCAGGGCTTCATTTTTAAACATATCAAGCAGCAGTGATAAATATCATGGATATAAAAAAGGGTAATCAAATTTTGTCCAAAATCAGGCCAAAAAGGGGAGATTTATTAAGGTTTTTTGCCCTGATTTTTCTTACCATATTAGAGTTTTACTTTTCTCTTGAAAAAAAGACAAAGTTTTGGACATTTATAAATTGAAGACCTCGTAGCCTCAAATACACCACACCGAGAAAAATATTTACAATATAGTTGTTTAAAGTGTCTTGTTTTTAGGAAAATTTTCTCTCAATAATTTTTATGTCTTTTAACTAGTTTTGTCATATTAGGCCAATTGGCTATGTTTATTATGCATATTTTAGTTATTTAGTATACCTTTTTACTGTCCGATTTTTTGTGTTTCAAGATTTATAATTATTAACTTCTGTATGCCGTCTTTATTATTTCGATTCCAACATTGGCATGGCATTAGTTCCGCAATAGCAAATTGTCTTCTGCAATCGTGACACTCATCAGGTATAAAAAAAAAAAAATCAGACGAAATCAATTGCCAGCTTTAGATTCCAAAATAGAAAATCAGGTCGCATCCTTTTTTCATTGTAAAGCACTTTGCGAGTCCGTACCAGTCTTTAGTTTTCAATCATAATTAATATTAAACTAGGGAAACACATTCAATGATAAAACATAGCACACACAAGAGGAATATATTTTCGTAAAACATGTATTATTAGAGTATGGTCTACAAATCTTATGCACGTAGTACAAATCGAGTTCATTGTATTTTGCACCCATAATGTACCTGCTATTTTGTAATTTGCACCTTATTGTATCTTTTTTAATGATTTTGACCCTGATTTTTTTATTTTCTAATAGTAGAAAAGAAAGATGTCAGTATTTTATTTTATCGTATATTCGGATTCCAATATTTGATATTGTTCCTCCTTTTATTTTTTATTCTGTACCAATTTAATTTGTTTTGTTTTTCGACGATCAATCTTATTGATCCACTTCATGAATCTACGGTCTAGACACTCAATGATTTGTCTTGTAAACTGGTCCCATTTTATATTATGCAATGATAGAGTAAAATAATTGGTAAACTCAAACTCTAAAATAAATATGTTATTGCATTTTGCGCACACATAGGATTAATTAATTTTTTTCACCCATCTGGGAGGATCTATAGTGTTTTCACACTTCCCCTCTACTGAAGTATATCTGACTACGTCAAGTTCACGTGAGAAATCTAAGGAGAAGGGATAGACTATGATAGTAATTCTTCTATTGTATTCTAATGTAACTACAATTTTTAAGTCATGTGTAGACTATGATAGCCGCATCTCACGTGCATGTGTATATATGTAGTGTTCATGCTTGTACAAAGATAAAAAGGGAAAAAAATAGTTTGTGAAGTCTCTGTCTCAAGCCTCTGTTCTTTATATTTTGATATGGTATCAGAGCGATGACGAACTCGAACACCTCCTCTGTTCTTTTTCTTCTTCACCCACAACACTTAACCACACTCATTACTTCATCTCGATTAAACTAACAACCACAAACTATTTGTTCTGGCGCACACAATTGTTGCCCTTTCTTCGGGGTCAAAATCTTCATGGTTATGTTGATGAAACTTACCCGTGTCCGCCATCACAACTTACTAGTGACGATCCTGCAACCTCCAAACCGAACCCTGCCTACGCTCTTTGAATTCAACAAGATCAATTGATCCTCAGTCTTCTTCTTTCGTCCCTATCCGAAGAAACACTATCAATAACAAGATCAAATGTTGACCTTTTGATATTACCCTAAATTATCTCTTACGCTAACTCGAGGAAGTCATTCCAATCTGACTCGAACTAAGCCAAAGTGCGTTGTCCGGCTCATTGCACGGTGCGCGGCTAAGAACGAGTAAAAACGAATGATGATCGAATGGGCGTTATTGATAATGGTGGGTGATGATTAAGGACTTTTCATTGATCCCTAAATTGGATTTAGTGGTTGAATGATTTTTTTAAAATCAACACAGAAACGTTTGTCAGGACGTCGGCCCCGCGACCCTATGATAGGGCGCCGCGACACTGGCTAGGGTTTCAAGGTGGCGTTGCGGCTCCATGGTGGGTAAGGGGGAGGGAAGATTTGATTTCCCAATACCACAAATTGGAATTTCTTGTCCACTGCCAACCATAATATTTTATTACTGCTCATATTAAAATAAGATGAGAGAGTACCTTGAGATGCCGTCATGTGAGAGGTCACACCCGCGTCTATGTACTATGTGTCATCGGGAACATTGAGAGTTATCGTGTGCATGGCTTGCTCGATGTCCGTTGGAACATAACTCGAAGAAGATGGTCCATGGGCTGCATATGCTTGAAGTGGACAGCTGCCAAGTACCCCGAAATGTCGGTTGGATGGTGGTAGTCTAGCCCACGGTGTCGTAGGGTACGGGCACGGTGGGGTTGCCCACTGTTATGGCATCTTACCCCACGGTGGGTACTGCCCCCACTGCGCGTTGCCTTGGTACTGCTGCGGCTTCCAAGAGGGCCGTTTCTTCCCTTGGTGCCCGCGACTGCTGCCACCACTAGACTGTTGTCCGCCACCACTACCTCGCCCCCTTCCACCATTATTTTTTGCTTTGTTATTGTTGTTATTTTGACGCCATTTTGGTCCATTGTTGCTGTGATTTGGACCACTGCCCGAACCAGAATTTTGAGGGCCAAAATCATTGGTATAAGTATTGGTGGAAATGAGGGCGGTGCCAGAATTGTTTTCTATCGTCGCTTCCTGTTTTAGTTTTAGGGTTTCTTCAAGAATCAATCTCGAATGAGCCTCATAAAATGGTGGCAACGAATTACTTTGTTTAATGAACGTAGCAACACCATCATATTGTTCATTCAGACCCGTAATTAATTGGAGAACTAACCTTTGATTCATCACCGGTGCACCAACGTTGGATAGTTGATCGGCAAATATTTTTAACTCTTTACAATATGTGAAGACGTTTGGAAAATCATCCATTTTGACATTGGTGAATTGATTTTCTAGATAAACCGCACGAGAAATCTTGTTATCTTGAAAAATATTTTGCAAACGTTTTCATGCTTGTTGCGCCGTCGAATCCGGTTCTAATATGGTGTGCAAAAGGTCGTTTGTGTAACATCCCGTACTTTCGAGTTACGGTTTAAATCGCTGAGTGTTTATAAAATTGCTAGGCATGTGTAAATAGGTCCGAGCGTTGAAAAATTTATGTTTTATTTACGTATGCTGATACAGAGGTTAGTATATAAAATGATTAGATCCCGAAATAATTTTGGACGTAACAAGTGTAACGACGGAAGCCGAAAATAAATTTGGTACGTGCATTAAGAGGTTATGGACTAGTGTCATATCACAAATTATGACATTGAGTATATGAAGGTCTTATATGTTATCAAGGTTTAAGTGAATTGGGATCACTATGTGTGTGATTGATAAATTTTATGGAGGCATGTCACTTAATTAAATTAAGTAATCGTGCATGTGAAGGTTAATGTGGCATCCTAGGTGATGACTATTAAAGGAAAACATCACATAGTTACACGTGTAAAACACAAGCAAGGTGTCTTTAAGTACATTGTTTCATTTTTGTTATCTTTTCTCATAAGAAATATAATGAAAACTTCATTAAGCAGCAACCTTTATTTTCATTTTCAATTAGAACAAAGAACGTCCAGCAAATCCCTTCACCGTTTCATTTAACAATTTCCCTGTGGTAGAAAGTAGGTACAATACCCTCTTTATTAATTAGAGGGTAAATTAGAGGCAGCAACGGATAGTATTAAGTTAAACCGAGGTATGTTAAGACAAATTATTTCTTCCTTTTGGCATGCTCTATGTAACAAAATATAACCTTGATATTGCTCCATAATTTATTCTACTCATAGTAGTTAAGAATATTCATGTTATTGATTCTTATGCTAAAAGCATGTCTAAATATATTTCTAAGTCCTTATTGAGGCATACAGAAGATGTGTTGATATTCACAGTGTTAGCCAAAGATGCAAGGATATTATGTCACTCGGGGTATTTATTATCATTCATGCATTTTCACTTGCATTGCATTCATATATTACCGTGGACCACCGGTGCTATGCACACTACTGTATGGTGAATATTATATATATAGGGGATATGGGAAAAGGGAAAGACATTATATACGCACACCACCTGCAGTTGGTACAGACTATCACAAAAGAGCCCGAAGAGGCCAATATGATGTGATGTGATGCATGCATGGCTTATTGGGACGGGTTGCACGATCCGCAATACTAACATATATTGGGACGGGTTGCACGACCCGCAACACTGACATATATATATATATACCGCACTTGCATCATGCATATGTTAATTAACCCTTACATGGTATGATGCCCATAGAGGCTGTCATGGTAAGAAAATTGCCCGGATAAATTTTGAATAATTCCGTCCAAGATGAATATTTCCCTTTTTCCATCTCAAGAATCATCAGAATGAAGTTCTTGGCGTTATTTACAGCAAGAACGTGATGAATTTTTTTTGCTCGGCCATTGTTACTCAAGAGAAACAAGAAAAGAGGAGGAGGTAGGGTTTCAAAAACAAATGGGTGGCGGCCGGAACTAGTGTTCCGAATGTATGGGTGGCGGCCGGTTTAGGTTTTTAGGGTTAGGGTTAATTTTTGGCTCTTGATATCATGAAGAAAATATTTTTCGTGGTCTTTTCATTCCTTGAATATCATAATATATACATGTTACAAGACTAATATCTAGGCTACAATTATGATTAAAAAAAAAGGGCAGTCCGGTGCACTAAGCTCCCGCTATGAGAGGGGTCTGGGGAAGGGTCGGACCACAAGGGTCTATTGTACGCAGCCTTACCTCACATTTCTGCAAGAGACTATTTCCAAATCAGAATAATTTACATTCCTAATCTATAATATATACAAAGATTATGACAATAATCAAGGATTATTTCCATAATCTATCACATAAATATTAAAGGGAAAAGCTCAAATATGTCATCAAACTATCCAAAATTGCTCATTTATGCCACTCGTCAATAGTTTGGCTCATTTATGCCACCGCCGTTACCAAAATGACTCATTCATGCCATTTTTCATTAACACTGATTTTACAATATTATTTTTTCATTAACGTCGGCGTTAATAAAAAATGATATGGATGAACCATTTTGGTAAAGGCAATGACATAAATGAGTCAAACTATTAACGAGCGGCATAAATAAGCCATTTCCGATAGTTCAGTGACATATTTGAGCTTTTTCCAATATAATATTAGTAAGGATGAATGCCGTTATATACTTAATTGCTTTAGAGATATCACATTCATTATTCTCTAACACCTACTAATTTGTAGGATGAAATTCAATGTACAAGATGTCAATATAATATTAGTTTGTTCCAATAAGATTGACACATTTTTATATTTAAAAATAATTTTATTTTATGAAATGATTTACAACGATAAATATTTAAGACTTGTTTTGGACCACACATTTCATTTTTTTTTTATTTCTTAAATTTCATGCCGAATCAAACTAGGCCAATCTTTTTAGGACGGAAAGAATACTATTTTTTTTAATATAACTGTAAAGTTTAAGTTAATGATTTTAAATTAATATATTGCTAATATAAATAAAGAGTTTAAGTTAAGGTTACATATGAATGGCATCCTCCACGTGGGTTAACTTGAAAGTTGAAACTCGTGCTTTCAGTTTCAACTGTAAGGAGAATTCTCCTTAATTATTGCGTGTACTTTCTCAGAAACTAATCTTAATTTGTTAATTGTTCTTAGTCAATAAATACTATATACAAAAAATCATGACAACCACCTTATTTTATTCTAGTCTTCATGTGTGCGCGCATAAATATATTTTATCGCTCAATTTGCCCATGTGTCGAACGATGGTAGTTGGCTACCCAATTCAATTGTTGAATCTACCTCATAGTCAACAATACCAGTAACATCATCTCTTACGTAGTCCCCTATATAAGCGTGGCCTTGTTAGTCCTTAGGAACAAAATCAACAAGAGCTACAAACACATAGCACTAGCAGCTCATCCATAAACTCTAATTTCTACACCAAAAATTTAAAAATGATGATTTCAAGAATCGTTTATGGAAATTTAAAAGAGGCTAGCCATCCTGATACCCTCAGAGCTGCCTTTGCTGAATTCATTTCCATGCTTATTTTTGTTTTTACTAGTGAAGGATGTTCTATTACATTCAGTAAGTCTAACTAACTAGTTTATGATTCTCGCGTAATTTTTTGTTACTATACAATTTTATGCTATCAGTACATAGAAGATAAACTATGTGATAATAATTGACGAATTATTGGTATGTTTTACAGCCAGTATGTCCATGAGTGGTGGAGCAGCGCCAGGAAATGTGATGATTGCTGCGGCGATAGCCCATGCATTTTCTCTTTTTGTGGCGATTTCAGTGTCATCAAACATATCTGGAGGTCATGTAAACCCTGCTGTTACGTTTGGTTGCTTTCTGGGAGGCCACATTACCTTATGTAGGAGTGTTTTGTATTGGATTGCTCAATTACTTGGATCTGTCGTGGCTCTCTCCCTTCTCAAATTCGCTACTAGTGGTTCGGTACGTAATGCCACTCCCCTCTCTATGAACTTTTCTAGTAACTCATAATATACTCATAACCCATCCATACGTTGAGGAAAATTACTTTGATACACCAATCAAATAGAAATTATGTTGAGAGGTGTTTAAAAAAAAAGAATTCATGTTAATTAGTTTAACCAAAACAAGCAATAAAATTATCGACAAGGGCAACCTATAGGTTTAAAATATGGCATCAAATATTGAACCTGCATTTTCTACTTATCACATAGATATGCATGTGAAATATGTTCAAAAAAATATTTACATGAATATTAAGTTTTTACCCATTATTTCAAGGAACTCAGAACCTTAACACAATAATTTTAAATTCAAACTACGCCTAGTTGTCGATGAATCTCCTTACTGTCAACCACAAATCATTGGACTCGCCATATTACGAAAAGAGTCACTTAGTTATAGATCAATTAAGAAAAATATAGATATTAAAATCATTCACTATGAAGTTATATACTGCCTTTCTTCTATCAAGAAGCTTTCATATATTTATATTAACTAATGAAATTCATAAATGGTGCAGGACACATCATCATACGCTCTCAAAGCTGGGGCAACACCATGGAATGCAATTATTTTCGAGATAGTGATGACCTTTGGCCTTGTTTATACAGTTTATGCAACTACAATTGATCCCAAGAGGGGTAACATGGAAAGTATTGCCCCAATTGTAATTGGTTTCCTTGTTGGTGCCAACGTCTTGTCTGGTGGTGGTTGCTTTTATGGCGCAGAAATGAACCCTGCTATGGCATTTGGTCAAGCCCTGGATAGCTGGACATGGAAAAGCCACTGGATATACTGGCTCGGTCCATTCGTAGGTGCTGCCATTGCTGCTTTGGTCTATGACACCATCTTCATTGGCTCTCACGAGCAACTCTCTACGGAAGTAGTTGAAAAAGAGTATTTGAAACAATATCTGATTGAAGTTTAAAAAAAACGTTATAAGCATTATAACTCTATAGCAGGCGACGAAAAAAATTCATGACTTGATTATATTTATTAGTTTATACTCTTCCAACGTTAGTAAACATCATGACTTTGAGTCTCTCAAGGGTTGAGAATGGTTGTAATTAAATACCTCAGCAGGATAACATGTAAGTTGTAAAGTTGTAGTACTTGTTAAACCCTACAAAAGGGTCTGAAAAAATAGTGTATTAATGCAAATGTAAAGTTAAAAAAGTTTGTTAAGCCTAGTACTTGTTAAACCCTACTAAAGGTTGTTAATATCGTGTTAGCTAATAAGGACAAGGTGCTCCAATTCCTTTTGTGTTTCTCAGAAGCTTACCTTTTTTATACTAACTTTTTTTTAAAATTATTCTTAGTCACCTTTTTTTTTATTTTCTGACAAATATTGTTATATATATATTTTAGAAATGATACACATGTATTTCTGTATTTGTGAATTAATTTAGGGGTAAAATGGTAAACCGGTGTTGGGCCCATCTTGTTAACACATGTATTGCCACGCGTACTATTGATGTCGTTCATCTTCTTTCATGAATGATTAAGTTGGTAGGAATCCAAATGTTTTTTTGTAAGTGGCAACCCCGCTTTTCTTTTTCATTTATTTTGGATGCAGAAATAACTTATGAGGTGATTAGTAAATATGCAGGGGTCGTTGTCTATTTTTAAAAACTTCTGGGTTAAGTTTTTAAACTTTTATAATAGATCTTTTTTCTTTTCTTACTCCAAAAGGTGGAATCTCCCACCCCAGGAGCCCCCACACCCCGGTCCGACAGATCTGTGAAGGAGGTAAATTATGGTGACTCAATTGATTTAAAAGGTTAAACCAGTACCACGCTGCCCACAAGGGGCCCTCCTTTATTTTAAAAAATTATGGTAGGGTAAACTTTTTTTAAAGTGACTGGTCCCACCGCATTACGGCCCCATACCCCAGAAAACCCCACTTCTGGCTTGGCCCTACGGATTAGTATACACCGCTTGGCCCTACGATCATTCAGCTTCCTCCTTCTCCCACAACTCCAACGATCATTCTGCTTCCTGCTTCTCCCACAACTCCAACGATCATTCAGCTTCCTCCTTCTCCCACAACTTCATTGTCTCCAAAAACATATCTGAATGCAGTTTTGGGAGCAAAAAAGCTATTTCTAGAGCCAAGATTTGAGGATTTCAGCTGAAGAACAGTTGCAAGTTTTAGAAGCCATAATTTTGTCCTATTTTGATTTCTTTCAAAATGGTATTTTTAATGTCTTATTTTGTCATGTTCTGAGTTTACAATTATTATGGAGCCTGGATTGGATTCAGTCAGCCTCACGACATAATCAGAGTGAGGCTTTGGTTACCGGCAAACACTTCTCCAAAGGCGACCCTCTCCTCGTTCCGCCCTTCCTATTGGGATAGCAGCCTTCGGGCTTTGCCTTCCCTTTCTTATCCAAAATTCCGGCTCGGCCCGGGAAAGCGCTGGCAATAACTGAAAGGAAGGGGTCCATGTAGCTGTTGTGTCCGCTAATTAGTTGATATTGATAATTTGTTGATTCTGATTTACAGTCATTGCCAAGCCCTGATTATTTTTTATTGAGTTCCATTGTATTTTGCGTGTCTTATTTGTTGATTCTTTAGAGTTTATAGTCATGGTGATGACAAGAAGACAAACTGGATCACTTTGGAGAGTCTACTACATGCCTTCTTCATCTTAAAAAAGGTTAAGAAATGAGGTTATTGACCTAGATCCCGACGTAGGTGAAGTTGAAGCCCCAAAGAAGTTAATTAATAGAGCAAAGAAACAACCAAAAGATAACATTAATGGACGAAAGAAACAACAAGATGAGTTAATTGATAGATGAGATGAAGAAGCAGGTGAGTTAATTAATAGACGAGATGAACTAGATAAGTTAATTAATAGACTAGATGAACTAGATAAGTTAATTAATAGACTAGATGAAGAACCAAATGAGTGAATTAATAGACGAGATAAAGAACCCATATAAGTTAATTAATAGATGAGATGAACCAGATAAGTTAATTAATAGATTCGATGAACCAGATAAGTTAATTAATAGATGAGATGAACCAGATGAGTTAATTCATAGACGAGATGAAGAAGAGGCGGACTCTTCATCTCTTGATAAGCTTCTCAAGGAGATTGATGAATTTGAATCTGAAGAAGAAGTAGCCAATTGTGGTCTTGGAGAAGAGGAATGTCTCGAATGCAAGGCTCCGGAAGACGAGGAGGACAACAATGATCGTGTATATGTGCCTGAAAAGTTCAAGTCTATCGCTGTAGAAAATATGGAAATACTCGGATTGAACTCATGTCTTTTGGAAGGCGTTGATTTCCCAACTAGGATTTTGGTAAGGTCTAGTATGAAATCTTGGTTTGACTTTAATGTTTTATTGCGAAAGCATAAACTTTTAAATTTATTTTGTAGAACTTGTTTTGGCCACTTTTTGGACCTGACCTCAGACTGGGATAGATTTAATGGAAACTTTGTTCATTCGTTTCTTCTACTGCAAATTATCAATCGAAAGAACAAGCATGAGAGGTGATTTTTGATTGATGATATGTCATGTTGTTTTGGGCTGAGGGAGTTTGCATTGGTCACTGGGTTGAATTATGCGGCCTTTCCTATAGGAAAAAAGTCGAATAAGGTCTATAGAAAAGTGCGCAAGATAAAAAGAAAATCAGGTATTACACAGGATTTGCTCTTGAAGAGCTTAGAAAATGAAACATTGTCCAAATTGGACAAGATTAAGGTAGACTTATTTTTATAAAACCTCATGGCAACTTTTTTTAAACTAAAATATAAGCTGAATGGTTTTTTTAATCCATTTGTGTAATGACGGGGGAATATTTGCACCATTTGTGTGACGACAGAAGGGGATATATGCACCACTTTTTTTAACGAGGGATATCTCTGCTCTATATCACAAAGTTGAAGGGTATATTTGCACCTTTCCCTTTTCTTAATGAGAAGTTTTTATAGCCAAACAAATATTATAACATGCTTGCTCAATTTCTAAAGTATTACTCCCTCAGTTTCAATTTATGTGGCACCATTTGAATTGACACGGAGTTTAAGAAAGAAAGTAAGACTTTTGAAATGTGTGATAAAAAACAAGTCTTATATAAATGTGTGACCATAAATCATTTCATAAAGTTAAATTGTTTCTAAATATGAAAATGTGACATTTTTTTGGGATATACCAAAAAGGATATGGTGTCACATAAATTGAGAAAAAAGGAAGAGGGAGTAAGGATAGTCTAAATGCAACCAATAACTGCCAAATTAGCTTGGACGCCGGAGAAACTCTCCGAAGTGGGAGCAACACCTTCATAATCCCCTGAGGAACAAAAATGAAGATATTTGAGAGCATCAAATGGCTTGAAAACAAAGGATAATCTTCATAAACAAAGGATAATCTAAATATTTTGCCCACTCAGACTCTTCAAAATAGAACACCCACCGAAATTCTATTTCGTAGGATCCCAACTTATGAGCACTTACAAATTTTCGGCTGCCTGTGCTACCCGAATCTTGCCTCCACGACCCTGCATAAACTTGCACCCTGCACCACCTCTTGCGTGTTATTAGGGTTTTCCCCAATCATAGGGGATATCTGTGCTACGACTTGTCTTCTTGTAAAATAACCATCTCACGTCACATCACGTTTGACGAAGCAATATTCCAATTCGCAAATATCCAAAATTCCAAAGTATGGATAACACATTTTTAGATGAGTCCGACACATCACCGCTTCTCCGCCTAGCTCTCGTCCGCGTCGTCACTGTTCCGGCAGCAGCCACTGCTCCCAATGCCTCTGCTCAATCTCCTTTTGGTCAGTCCACCGATGTACCACCATCACAACCACCTACGGCTACCACCTCTGGCAGCGTATCCGCATCTCCACTACCGTCTCTATCCTCATCTCGGCAATCGGTGACTGTTGCATCCACCACCGGCAGTTGGCCCAGCGTCTCTGTGTCACCACCGATCCTTATCCCAAAAACCCTCCAGCAACCTCCACCACCATCAACTGTGTCACCGCAACGACCAACCATCATAGCTAAAACCTTCACCCAACCCACCACTGCAAAAGTACCTGAACCTGAAAACCATCCCTGTACCAGCATCCCATCCCAGTTCCCCACATTGGCTGCCCGTCACTGTTCAGTTACCACATTTAGTCACCACCACTGCCGACATCGACCCATCCTCAACACCTCGATCTTACCAGCTCACCAACCACAACCCACTCGTCGAGGTCCACCATACCCGTCACCCATACCCAACAATTAGTCAACCCATCCACGAGACCTTCCGACACCACCACTGCCCCAATTAACCCGGACCAGCCACCCCACCCAAATACCCATCCTGCCCCTACCCCACACACCGAATGGAAACCCGTTCCCAACATAAAGATTTTCAAACCCAAAATCCAATTTAACTTATCCACACAAACCATTTTCTCAATTCCCAAAAACCCAAAATTGGTCAAACAAGATCCAAATTGGAATACGGCTGTGTAAGGAATTTAATGATTTAACAAAATAACACACTTGGGATTTGGTTCCTAGACCGGAGGGGGTGAATGTCATCCGATGCATGTGAGTTTTTCGTCACAAATTTAGAGACAGTGGTAATCTAGAGAGATATCGAGTATGAGCTTGTGCCTTCATTAAAGAAGTATATGATTATATTATTTCCGCACCTAGATATATGTATAATTTAGCACGAAAAGAAAGAAAATGTTCGCCTGGAAAGGGATGGTCGTCCAGGTATCATCACACCCTAAGGGAAGACTTGAGAAAAATCGGGATGTGACACAAAGTTATGTCTTAATCTTAATGGGTCCTTTTCCATATGTGAACTGAAAATTTTCAACATTGTAGAAATTGTATAGTGGTTGCAATTTATCTTTCTATTTCCTTATTTTGTAGAGAGTTCATTAGTTCAATCTTCATTAGACCACTATACTTTCTTGGAGTAGAAAAGAACCCGAAGATGTACCTTTTGCTAGATTTTCAACTAATGTGACTTTTTCTATTATGTTTCTAGCTTTTTGAGCACGGGCCATGATCCATCTAGTTATTTAGAAATGGGACCTTTTAGGAATTTCAATTATTTAGAAACAGGAAACCTTGTAATTTGAGTACGAAAGGACTACTTATAGCAGAGGTAATTTGGTCATTTTAGAAAAGTTTAATTGTGCTGGCATGTGTTCATATTGTAAATAAACTTGCTGTAAATAAACTTGTTGTAAATATCCCCATTATAAAAAAAGACTCGCTAGTACATCACTTTATTAAAAAAGACATTCCGGTGAACTAAGCTATGTTTATACACGAGGTTAAAAAAGAATCACTTAGATAACTTTAAATAATTGAGCGACCACTTGAGTTGTATAATTTCATTTTGCTTAAACGGAATTCAATACATGTATATATGGATAGATTAAGGACATGGAATCAGAAAAACTCCAGCAAGCTTCTCCTGCCTCTATCTTGGAAATTGTAATAACAGTTAAATTAATGTCATTATTAGTCGGTCTTGGCTCTTGAAATCAGTGGCTTTTAAAGCGTTTTTGGGGTGAGTTTCAGGATGAATCTCGGAGCTGAGCGTGCCAAAAACGCTTCAGGTGTAAATAAAAGGCATAGATTCATAGGACGTACACATCGGCACATAAGCATTAGTCCAGTGCGTAAAAACATACGTTCGGGGTGTTAAATTTGATTTTTATTATTTCTAAATGAATTTTTGTTATAGATCATGATTTTTTATTATTGGTGTAATAATATTTATCTTTATGCTATCATGTTTCATGTTGTAGTGATTTTTTTTAAAATATATTAATAAAGAAAGCCACTCTCATGGAAAATACACTGCTATAAATAATTTTCTTTTAGATGATTATGCCTGAAATTGATAGGATAGATATTCTATAGTACTATGTTCCTACTTTTGAAACAACTATCAATTTTTTATCATTGCTCTTACACATTTTACCCTTCTTTTTTGAAATATATAAACTAAAATCAATGTAAATATTAGTTAACGGTGTGAAGGACTAGTAGATGTGGAGATCGATGATGATTTCATTTTAAAGATTATCCGGCTATTTTGTGTTGTTACCTTTCTCAAGTAATATAGTAATTGTTTATATTATTGATGACTAGTTTGAATTTATTTTCAGAATTTAATGAAAATTTTACTTTTACTTATTTTCCTAATAATAAAATTATAAATTGAAGATACATGAGACTTACATCCCTTGTTGCTCTAGCGACCCCTTCATCAAATCTTCTGGCTTGAAAAGATGAGCGCCTTCTCCCCATACTTCACTGCTATGATGAACTGCTAAAGTTGCAATAATCACTTCAATTCCTGCTGGAATTTTTAGTTTCCCCAATCTTGTATTTTTTGTCACCTCTCTTTGTAGAAGAACAAATGGAGGATAAAGCCTTAGTGTCTCATTTATTATCATGCCCACCTACAAGTAAATATCAAATAATAACGGGTTATAACTTTTAATTTGTGTGAAAAATAACTTTTTTTCTATTCGAACTAAGTATAAATGAACATAGGAGATCATTTCCAATTTAATCCAAAAACAGATAAACCATCCAAACCTATATATTCAAACTTAGGTAGGTTGAACTATGAATATATACATGATGAGTCAACTTGAATCGCATCCAAATTGATTCATTTAATTGCTTGGGTTAATTTTGGCTATCAAGTTTAAGCTGATCCATAAGAAAATATTATCGAAAGCAAAAATCTTTTTTTTGATTTATTATTTATATTTCTCTCTAAACTTGTGTGCACGCAGAGAAATGAAAGAATGGTTTTGAATTGGCAAAATTGGGTTATAATACATTAGTTAACTCAAATCATGATTTTGATCGAAGTAAACTCTGAACGTGTTGAATCATCATTCATTTAATGATTCAACCGACTCAAATTTAGGTCAACCTGCTCATTTGATACAGAAAGTCCACTTAAGAATTATTGCAAGGAGAAGAAAATAAGATATTGGGTCCTTACCATCTTTAGCCTTGAAATGCTTTCTGTGGTTGGATTTTGTTGGCCAAGGAATTCAAGAACTTCCTCTCTTGCTTTCTCTTCCCAATCCGTGTGAATTGCCAGTAGATACATACTCCAGCTTAGCAAACTGGTGACCGTTTTATGACCGGCAAAATAGAATGATTTGCATTCTTCTATGATCTCATCTACTGATATTCTTGCTTCCTCATCAGCATTATGGTGACCAACCAAGAGTGATCCTAGAAAATCACCCCCAAAGTTGTCTGATTGTCCTGACTTAACTTTGTCTTAGCTTTGCTTTATGATTCCTATGAACGACTCGAAGAGTTCTTCAAGGATTTTGTCCGCTTCTACCTCCTCAGATGACCTGAAAATTTTACTGTATAGAGGTGCAAATATTATACTCCAGTATACACAAATGGAAGTTAGTCATTAATTTGATGTAAATAATAAGAGTTGTTTATGCATACTCGATAATAGGATTCCGAAGCTTCTCGTAGCTCATTGAACTTATATAAGCTATTTTGTCCAACATATCAAATATATGTTTCCCAGTCGCGTAATCGCTTCAAAAAAGAGTTTGACATGATTTCCAAGCTCAAAAGCTTGAATTCTTCATACACTTCAATCTCTTTACCTTTGTAAGATTTCCATGTGTTTCAGCATTGTTTCAACTCTTCCAACCATTCCTGGAAATATCTCCTGATCTCAAAGGTATTAGAGTACTATACCTATTAGATAAGAGTTTAAGTTATTTGCACTGACAGTATATAAATATATTGAGCAGAAGGTGTAAAATACATTTACACCGTCATTATATGTAACGTAACTTATTAGATACTTCATTGTTTCGCGAATGTTGATTAAATACTATGGAAAGAAGATTTAAGAAATTAATCAATTCACCTTCAAGCTCTGTGCATGGAAAACATGGTCAGCCACTTTCCGAAGTTTTACCCATTTTTTACCTTCTTGAAATACACTTCCATCCCCGACGAATTTCTTTAGGATGCCATCAAATTTAGCCTTACCAAATGAACCTTGTTTGTTGGTAAATATTTATTTGATCAATTCAACATCAGCTACAACTAATTGTGGTTTAGTATTCATCCAATGCAGAAAAGTACTTCCTGATACATATATATAAGTTCAAACAAATCAGTGAAAAGGCATGCAATTGATTCAAATTAATGGGAAACAAAAGGAAATGAATAGTAGTATTATTTTGTACCATATAGCTTTATCCATGAGTGGAAATGAGGCTGCAATCTTGGGAAAATGTCATGTGATGAAATATCCATGGGCGTGCTATTGCATTTCATTAGCATCTCTCCAATTTCTCTGTTCCTATAAAAATGTATTAATCTCCTTTGAAAATATTTCTCATTAATACAAATATATATAGTGTGTACAAGATGAATCTTAATTGAATGATGACCTCTATTTTACATAATTACACACCAATATTAATTACAGAATATACGGCGAATATATGATAATATATTCGCTATCACACCTCCTCAGTCGGAGCGGGAGGAGGCTGCCCCGCGGTTGTTGGTTGTCCGGCGATGGCGGCTGGCCGGCGGGGGTGGCGATTGTCGCAGAATATTCAACCGCTAATGCCTTTTGATTATGTTCGTCCTGTTTGGCACGTTGGGTTTTTTCTAATAGTAATTGTGAATGGGCCCTGTTGAAGCTAGGTAGTGGATCGGCTTGTTGGATCATAGTCGCTAGAGTATCGTATTCACCCTTTGGTAAGCCAGCAAGTAGTTGTAGGATCATCTTCGTTTCGGAAATTAGTGTTCCCACATTGGATAATTGGTCTGCAACTAACTTCAATTGTTTACAATACTCGGACATGTTGTCAAAATTCTCAAGACGTGTATTATTGAATTGTTCCTCCAGGTACACGGCACGTGTGTGATTGTTGTCCTGAAATATCTCCTCTAACCGTATCCATAACTTACGAGCCGAGGCTTTAGTTTTCATAATCGTATGAAGCAAGTCCTTAGAGATTGTGCCATAAATCCACTGCTTGACAATAGCATCAAGGCAGCGCCATGCCGTGTCGTCAACCTCGATAGGACGAGGGAATGAGTCGTCAATATGATCAAGCACGTTATAAGCATATGCATGAATGCGAAAGAATTCAACCCACGAAGAATATTGACCATCTTCTTGATCAAGAACTAAGGGAATGAAGTTGTTGATATTGGTGACGGCGAATGTCGGATGGAATGAAGAGGTAGAGGATGAAGTGGGGGGGTTGTGGGTGACGACTGGGGAGGAAGAGGAAGTCGTGGGAGAGGTGGGAGTAGCCATGGAAGCCATTGGAGGGGTTGAATTTTGGTTAGGAAGAGAGACAAAATTAGGGTTTGTGGGGTGGGGGAGGCCGCCGGCCGAGAACTAGGGGACGGTCCTGATTGAAGAATGTTTTAGGGTTTAAGTGTTTTTAGGGTTTGGCTCCTGATACCATGTAAGAATGTATTAATCTCCCTTCGGAGGTCTTTCTCATTAATGCAAATATATATATTGTGTAAAGATGATTCCTAATTGAATGAAGATCTCTATTTTACATAATTACACATCAATATTAATTACAGAATATATGATAATATATTCGCTATCAGTTCCTATCCCGAAATTGGTAACGTGGGCCTTTGATTCCTTGTGAATTCATCAAATATGATAGGGAAATTGGATATAACCAGGATTTGTATAAGAACCTAGCAAGAATCAGTGTGCCAATTAGAAAAAACAGACAAGATTATTGCTACTATCATGGCTTTTGCTTTTTGTTTTCAACAATGAATGTAGGATAGCTCTTCTTATCAACTTTATGGCTTCCTGGAAGGTATACTGTGAGATAATAACCGCAGTCAAATTTAAAGTTTAAGGGTCAACATAGAGGAAGTACCATCTACTCCCCGTCCATTTTTACTTGTTCATATTTAACTTGACACACCTCTTAAAAAACAATAAATAAAATTATATCACCCTTAATTATTACTCTTTTCGTCTAAAAAGTATGTCTCTTTTCATATTTAGTACTCCCTCCATCCCAATTTATATGTAGTTTGACTGGACACAATGTTAAAAAATAAAGGAAGACTTTTGAATCTTGTGGTATAAAATAAATTAAACCAAAGATATTTGTGTGTTATAGATCATCACGTTAAGCGTAAAAGATAAAGTTTTAAATTAAATAGTTGTCAAATAAGAAAATCTGTCAATTTTTGGGGACATACTAAATAGGAAGGTGTGTCATATAAAATGGGACAAAATGAGTAAGTTGACAATTCAAACATCCTACATGGCAAATTTATAAATACAATAGTACATTATACATATCTTTAATGCAAAACCACAAGATTCATAAGTCTCTCCTTATTTTTTAAATATCGTGTCTAGTCAAACTAAGACATTTAAATTGGGACGGAAGGGGTATAAGTCATCTCACTCGTTGGGAATTCACTACTAAAAACATAAGTTTTTCCCACCGACAATCAATGGGAAATTGTGTACCCACCTAACCAACTCACTGGATAAATGCATAGTGGGAAATAGGTTTCCGTTGAAACGCTGGAAACTTCCTAATTTTTCCGTGTGAAAAAACTATTATTTTTTCTTTTCTCACTAATTCAATCAAAGTATATGTGAGAATATCCACTGAATATTTTTAGTGAAACACTTCAGTGGAAAAATAATATTTTTTTAACCGTGGAAATGCATTGAAAATAATTGCTACTCCACTTAATAATAAGGATTAAATATATATAAAATGATAAATTATCTCTTCAATTTTTAAACTGGATAAGTAAACGTGAACATCTATTTTTAATATAATTGACAAAAATTATTGTATGTTTTTTTATAATAACTTGCTCTCATGGTCTGCAAAGCGTCAGTCGACTTTGTCCCGCTCCAGTGCAGAGGCCGAGTATCGAGGGGTAGCCAATGTGGTCCCTGAATCCTGTTGGTTACGTAATCTTCTTTTATAGCTTCATTGTCCTATTCAGAAAGCTACCTTGGTTTATTGTGATAATGTTAGTGTCATCTACCTTTCTGGTAATCCGATTCAACACCAGCTCACTAAACATATCGAGATGGATACCCACTTTGTTCGCGAAAAGGTAGCTCGTGGACAAGTACATGTTTGTCATGTCCCTTCCAGATATCAAATTGCAGACATCTTTACCAAAGGGCTTCCCTCGGTCCTGTTTGAAGATTTTAGGGACAGTCTCAGCGTACGAAGTCCCCCCGCTATGACTGCATGTGTGTGTTAAATATACACTTACCATAAGGGGTGTATATCACGTGTATATTCCAGATTTGGTAAGCTTCAGCCCGTGATATACACGGTGGTATACACACTGTGTATATCACGATTTTATGGTAGAGTTTAGGTAAATATTTTATTAATTAGTACTGTATACTTACCATAATTATAGGATTCTTGTACTACTAGAATAGAATTTTGGGAGTAGAATAGGAATATAATTTTCCTATTATGAAAAATTGTAAATTGTATATGTATACTCTTTCATTAATAAAAATAATCAAGGGAATTATTTCTTTCAATGACATTTATCCATTTAAATATCAAACCGTCAAAATTTATTCTACTAAACAAATGTCTTAACCATAGTTAAGAGATAAATATTAGTAAATAATTTTTCAAGCAGCTAAAGGACTAGGAACATTTTCTCTAACTGCTCAGCACTCATCTTGTCATATTGCTGAGCAGCTAGAGAAAATGTTTGCTTTATTCAGTTGCTTGAAAAATATGAGTCTCGTAGCAGTGACAGAACTAGAATTTTCACTAAATGAGTTCAAATTATGAAAAAGTAAACATACGAAAAAATTAAAGAAATTCAACATATATTATATCCGCACATGTCAAAATCAATTCATCATCCATTGATAGTATAGATCTGAGAACGATTTACACTACCCCATGTGATACGCGATGCAGTATTGACCAAACCGTCCGATGCGACTCATAGCCTTCTGAAAGAAATAATCCCCTTGATTATTTTCATTGATTGAATAGATATATATACAAGTTACAAACCTTCTTCTACCATAATTCTAACTATACAATATGGTAAGTGTATATCCTAATTATGGTAAGTATATATCCTAATCTAGGTAACAAATATACTACAATATACATACAATATACTTTCCTTAATATACAAGATTTGGCCATCGATTTTCTGCCTAAATATTGGCGGTGGTCGGACGTCTTTGGGCCATTCAAATCTGGACGGCCGAGAGGCCCAGTTGGGCCCTCTTCTTTGCACCTTTACTCTTTGATCGCCGAGAGGCCCAGTTAGCCACTCGCCTTTGGGTTGCACCGTCTTTTCTTTGACCTTCTTTGCTTCTTTGTTTTATTCCACTGATATACATGTGATATACACTGTTGTATATTCAATGTACATCACATGTATATTGCTCTGTTTAACACACCCCCGCAGTCATAGCGGGCGGTTTCCGAACGCTAAGACTGTCCCTAAAATCTTCAAAGAGAACCGCTGGTAGACCCTTTGTAAAGATGTCTGCAATTTGATAACGAGACGGGACATGACATACACGAACTTGACCATTTGCAACCTTTTCACGGACAAAGTGAATCTCCATTTTGATATGCTTGGTGCGTTGGTGCTAAACTGGATTACCTGACAGGTAGATGGCACTAATGTTATCGCAATATACCAAGATTGCCTTCTGAATGGGACAATGAAGCTCCAAAAGCAAATTTCGTAGCCAACATGATTCGGAGATCACATTCGCTACCCCTCGATATTCTGCCTCGGCACTTGAGCGTGATAGAGTTGCCTGACGTTTGGCTGACCAGGAGACCAAGTTGTTTCCAAGGAACATACAGTAGCCAGAAGTCGACCGTCTGGTGTTGGGACAACCACCCCAATCAGCATCCGTGTAAGAGATAAGTGTGGATGTAGATGAAGGATACAAGTGCAACCCATAGTCTAGTGTCCCCTGAATATACCGAATGATGCGTTTGATTGCATTCATGTGCTCAACTCTAGGATCATGCATGAATAAACACACCTGCTGAACCGCATATGTACTATCCGATCTGGTGAAAGTAAGATACTGGAGGGACCCTGCAAGACTGCGATAGCGGGCCGGGTCCTCATATGGTGCACCTGCTACGGCACTTAGCTTTGGGTTTGCATCAACTGGCGTGGAAGTGGACTTACAGGATGACATCCCAGCCCTCTCGATGATCTCAAGAAAGATACTCCGCTGGAGACAGAAACAACTCACCTGAATGACGCTTGACGGCAATCTCCAAAAAATAACTCAAAGGACCTAAGTCTTTCATAGCAAACTCATAACTGAGCATGGTCATGATAGACTGGCGTAAGGCATCTGAAGAGGCAGTCAAGATGATATCATCCACGTACAACAGGATGTAGGCCAAGGACGAACCACTGCGGTAGATGAACAAGGAATTATCTGACCTGTTGTGAGTGAACCCAATAGTTGAAACAAAGTCAGCAAACCTCGTGTACCAGGCCCTTGGAGACTGCTTAAGCCCATACAATGATTTCTTCAACAAACAGACATGATTAGGGCGGTTGGGATCCCTGAAACCCAATGGCTTATGCATATAGACTATTTCCTTGAGGTCACCATGTAGGAAAGCATTCTTGACATCCAACTGATGAATTGGCCAAGTCTTTGAAAGAGTCAAGCTAAGCACAGTGCGAATGGTAGTCGGTTTGACCACCGGACTAAACGTCTCACCACAATTAATTCCAACCTGCTGAGTCTTATCATCACCAACAAGTCGCGCTTTATGTCGAGCAAAGGACCCATCTGAATTCTCCTTATGAGAAAAAATCCACATAGACCTGATAACATTAATACCATATGGACGGGGCACCAACTCCCACGTCTTATTAGCAATAAGAGCATTATATTCATCAGTCATAGCAATTTTCCAATTAGGGTCATTTAAAGCCTACACAGGATTGCGGGGCAAGGGGGATTTAGAGACATCCGAATGTAAATTAAAATGTCTTTTAGGTCTAAAAATACCCCGCTGACTTCGAGTGACCGGTCTATGACTCGAGGAAGTATTGAGAGAATTTTAGGAATTTTCTGGGCACGGATGGGTAGCGGCCAGAGCCCATCGTCACCGCCTAAATCGGTAACTGTTGGACTCGTCGGCTGGTCGATTCAGAATTGGGGGTGGCCTAATTCTCTCGAACTGCTCCGATTCTTTGGAAATCTTGGCGAGCAGATCTGTGGGTCCAGCGGGCAGTGGGCCCGCTGGAGGATTTAGGGTGCGGGAGAGGTCCGAAAAATTCCGAATAATATACGGGGATATTTGGTCATCCAAAAAATTATACGACTTAGGTTCGGGAGTATGAACTTTCGTAAACGGGAATTGAGTTTCATCAAAAATGACATGGCGATTGATTATGATTTTCTTGGAGGATAAATCAAAACACTTATAGCCACGATGATTTGATGGATAACCCAAAAACACACACGGGGTAGACCGAGCCTGAAGTTTGTTAATTGTGGTGGATGGGAATAACGGATAACACAAGCACCCAAAAATCCAAAGATGAGAATACGAAGGATCCTTATTATATAGGATTTTGAGGGGGGAGGAATATGTCAAACCTTTAGAAGGAAGTATGTTAAGAAGATATGTGACCATTTGTAGAGCATGATGCCAAAAATATGGAGGTATGGAGGCATGAATTAAGAGAGTTCGGACAATGTTATTGATGGAACGAATTTTGCGTTCGGCCTTACCATTTTGTGGAGATGTATGAGGACACGAAAACCTAAAATTGATCCCATTATTAGCACAGAAGTCCCGAAACTCCCTATTGTCATATTCTTTCCCATTATCACATTGAATACTTTTTATGTCTCTTTCGAATTGAGTACGAATGAACGCTCTAAATTTGATGAAGATGGAAAATACTTGCGATTTATTTGCAATTGGAAACGTCCACAAAAATCTAGTATAATCATCTAAAAAAAGAACATAATATCGATGACCCACTGAACTTAGAACATGAGACGTCCATAAGTCACTATGAATAATGTCAAATGGCATAGAAGTATGAGAATTGGAGTCTACAAATGGTAACTTAACAATTTTTCCTAATGAACAAGACTGACAACTTGGAGTACGACTCGTACCCTTACAAGAAATAAAGCTATTTTTATCTAAAGCTGATAAAATAGAAGATCCCGGATGACCCAGACGAGCATGCCACATGGAAGGAGAGATGGTTGCAAAAGCTGACGGCAAGGTTGGACTCGATGGACTGAAACCAGGCATGATAGGATACAGATCCCCCCTACTATCACACCTCATGAGATGATTCCCCGTCTTAAAATACTTCACAGAGAAACCGAAAGGATCAAATTCAACAGAAACAGAATTGTCATTTGTGAACTTTCGGACAGACACTAAATTTTTAATCAATTTAGGAGCATTTAAAGTATTTTTCAAGAGGAGTGGTGGATTGGGGGGAGACAACGTTTTCTGACCATACCCTAGAATTGGAATAGAACTGTCATTACCAACAATTATCCCCCGAGGGGTACTCAAATTGGAATAAGATGAGAGAGTACCTGAGTCGAAAGTCATGTGAGTAGTGGCCCCGGTGTCCATGTACCAATTTGGGTCCGGTTGAGTCAATCCCAACGTGTGCATCGCGGCCTCGATATCGGTCTGAGTGGGGCCTGCTGCATGATGGCCTTGCGGAGGACGGGGCCCAAGGACTCCATTCCGTGATGCTGCTGGGCCGTAGGTCTTCTTTGTTGGGCCATCGGCCGGACCGCCACTGCTGGGCGTTGGGCCTGGGCGTTGGCGGCCACCGCCGAAGCTAACGCTTGTTGTGGATGGTACGGGTTCCACTGCCATTGGCCCCACTACTGGGCCCATGGCGGTGGTGGGCCACTATACCCTAGCTGGGACCCACCGCCTATTTGTAGACCACCGAAACCGCCACCTGTACCGCCGCGTTTGTCCCCGCGATTTTTGTTATTATTCTTGCCGCCACCATTATTATGGTTTTGGTCCGAATTATTCACAAAACCTGAAGAACTAGGGGAGGACGCCACCATGACAACTGGGCTTGCTCCGGTAGCCGCCTTTTTAGCCAAACCTGCTTCTTCCAACGTAAGCATGGAGCGGGCTTGATGAAAGTCTGGAAGAGGGTTGCTTTGGCGAAGGAGAGTTCCAACACCATTATAGGCCTCCGAAAGACCGGCAACCAACTGTAGAACTAGACGATTATTTGTTACTAGGGCGCCAACATTACGGAGTTGATCCGCCAATTCCTTTAGTTTCTTGCAATATGCAGAAACGTTTGGAAATTCGTCCATTCGAACGAGAGAGAATTCCTGCTCGAGTGTGACGACACGTGAATGTTAGTTGTCTTGGAATATGTCACGCAGTCTATTACATGCAGCCATAGCCGTGGTATCCGGCTCCATAATCGTCTGTAGAAGATCCAGCGAAATAGTGGCGTATATCCACCGAAGAACGGTAGCATCAAGTGTAATCCATAACTCATGATCCTCCGCAGGAAGGGGTCTAGCGGGAGGAATGATGTGATGAAGAACTTGATAAGATATAGCGTGAATTTTAAATAACTCTGCCCACGTTGCATATTGAACATTTTCCATCTCAAGAACAATAGGGATACTTAGCTTGATATTGGAAACCGTGAGGGCAGGGTGAAAATTGTTCTTAGACATATTGTAAGAACAAAGAAGGATGGGAAATTTAAGAGAGGTTTTTTTTAGAGCGGAAGACGAGATTTTTTTGGAGAGAAAACCCGAGGGAGGGGGGGTCTCGGCCAAAGGAGACAAAAGTTTGTGAGAAGAAAACTTTTGTTTAGACCTAGTCTCTTGATACCATGAAAGAAATAATCCCCTTGATTAGTTTCATTGATTGAATAGATATATATACAAGTTACAAACCTTCTTCTACCATAATTCTAACTATACAATATGGTAAGTGTATATCCTAATTATGGTAAGTATATATCCTAATCTAGGTAACAAATATACTACAATATACATACAATATACTTTCCTTAATATACAAGATTTGGCCACTGATTTTCTGCCCTAAATATTGGCAGTGGTTTGGACGTCTTTGGGCCATTCAAATTTGGGTGCCGAGAGGCCTGATTAGGGCCCTCTTCTTTGAGCCTTTCTTTCTTTGGAGCCGAGAGGCCCAGTTGAGCCACTTTCTTTGCTGAGCTGCTTGTTACTCTTTGGACTGCACTGTTGCTTGCTGTTTTATTCCACTGATATACATGTGATATACACTGCTTGTATATTCAGTGTATATCACATGTATATTGCTCTGTTTAACACCTTCAATATTACTAATTTATTCCAAAGACTCCAAACAGGTTCCTTAAAAATAACTTACAGAAACTCAAGTTGCATTTCATAATAATTATCTAATACCCACCGTCTAACACATTCCACCTCCAGATCCAAGCCAGTTTACAATTAAACCAAGTGTCTATATTAAATCGATTAACAATGGAGCATATAGCATACAATCATTGGGTTAAGTTGTTCAAGTGCTGATGAATGTGCAAGTTGTTCAAGCGCTGATGAATGCACCAATTAGTGCCATACTTGGCAACAAGTGCTTCAGTATGATTGTTACTACTACATTCAATTGGGAAAGAAAAAGCAAATATGAAATCTCTATTGTCAGATGTCACAACATCTCCCATTCCAGCTAAGTTAGTATCATTGTAGAAGCTTCTATCAGTATTAACTTTCACCATACTTGATGTTATAGGCTTTCAAGTGATATATTAACATTACATTGGTACTTGTACACATATTAACATGATAGTAAGAAAATTGCAAATTTAACAGATTGATTTTTTTTTGGGCACATAAAACCTTTGAAACTACTCTTTCAGTCACAAAATACTTGTCATGTTTTACTTTTCGGAAGTCAAATTATATGAACTTTGATCAATATTTTGACATGTATTTTTCCATCATAATAATGTGAGACGAATTACAACTTATTGTAGTTTCATATAGCTTTCAAATATCTAAAATTTAATTTAAACTATCGACTTAATCTAATTTAATTTAGTTCCTAAAATTAGTCAAATTGACTCTCGAAAAGAGAAACATGACAAGTATTTTGAGACGGAGAGAGTATTTCAGACATACGAGACTAAAATGCAAAAACTCATCTTTGAAGTTTGGCAAACTTCGGACATTATTTGTTTAAAGTGTGGCCTCGTCAAGGCTAAACATCGGATAATTTTGCCTGAAGTTTGGCTTGTCTTTTTAAGGTCAACTTCGGATGTTTATCTGGAGTTGTGGCCTTGGCAAGTCAAAACTTCAAACATATAGTGGTTGCACTCAAGTATATAATGGCTTGCCAAGGTCAACTTTTCAGTCATTTTGACTATATATGGCGTCGGCGAGGCCAAACTTTAAACATATATTTGACTACACTCAAATATTTTGGCATGAAGTTCAGACATATATATATTTGACCACATTTAAGACATTTTTGTATGAGGTTCAAACATATATTGGTTACATTTAAGATATTTTGGCATTAAGTTTAGGAACAATTTTTTCCTCAGAAACAACTTGTTCTTCGAATCTGAACAATTCAACGCACGACTCAATATCCAAATCTACCTCAAATGAACTCAATAATTGAAATATAAGTGTCATATATCATAAAGAACAAACCTTAATCATCAATTTGCCAAAACAACGGTGAGTACTGCCTTAGTATATTGATGTTCTATTGTTTTTTTTTAGAACTTATATTGACTTATGTCATTGTAAGAGCCTGTTTGAATGGATTTATTTTAGGTGTTATTGTATATCATGTATATAAACCCAATGGCTATTGATAGTGTTTCTTCGGATTGGGACGAAAGAAGAAGGATGAGGATCAATTGATCTTGTTGAATTCAAATAGCGTAGGCAGGGTTCAGTTTGGAGGTTGCAGGATCGTCACTAGTAAGTTGTGATGGCGGACACTGGTAAGTTCCATCAACATAACCGTGAAGATTTTGACCCCGAAGAAAGGGCAACAATTGTGCGCGCCAGAACAAATAGTTTGTGGTTGTTAGTTTAATCGAGATGAAGTGATGAGTGTGGTTAAGTGTTGTGGGTGAAGAAGAAAAATATGAAGCAAAAACAAAGGAGGTGTTCGAGTTCGTCATCGCTCTGATACCATATCAGAATATAAAGAACAAAGGCTTGAGACAGAGACTTCACGAACTATTTTTTTTTCCTTTTTATCTTTGTACAAGCATGAACGCTACATATATACACATGCACGTGAGATGCGGCTATCCTAGTCTACACATGACTTAGGAATTGTAGTTAAATTAAAATACAATAGAAGAATTACTATCCTAGTCTATCCCTTCTCCTTAGATTTCTCACGTGAACTTGACGTAGTCAGATATACTTCAGTAGAGGGGAAGTGTGGTAACACTATAGATCCTCCAAGATGGTGTGAAAAAAAATTAATTAATCATATGTGTTTGCAAATTGCAATAACATATTTATTTTTGAGTTTGAGTTTACCAATTATTTTACTCTATCATTGCATAATATAAAATGGGACCAGTTTACAAGACAAATCATTGAGTGTCTAGACCGTAGATTCATGAACTGGATCAATAAGATTGATCGTCGAAAAACTAAACAAATTAAATTGGTACAGAATAAAAAATAAAAGGAGGAACAATATCAATTATTGGAATCCGAATATACAATAAAATAAAATACTGACATCTTTCTTTTCTACTATTAGAAAATAAAAAAATCAGGGTCAAAATCATTAAAAAAGATACAATAGGGTGCAAATTATAAAATAGCAGGTACATTATGGGTGCCATAAGATTTGTAGACCATACTCTAATAATACATGTTTTACGAAAATATATTCCTCTTGTGTGTGCTGTTTTATCATTGAATGTGTTTCCCTAGTTTAATATTAATTATGATTGAAAACTAAAGACTGGTACTGACTCGCAAAGTGCTTTACAAAGAGAGCTTACAACACTAGGGGCAATATTTATGAAAAAAGGATGCGACCTGATTTTCTATTTTGGAATCTAAAGTTGGCTATTCATTTCCTCTGATTTTTCTTTCTTTTTTATACCTGCTGAGTGTCACGATTGCAGAAGACAATTTGATATTGCGGAACTAATTCCATGCCAATGTTGGAATCGAAATAATAAGAACGTCATGTGAAAATTAATAATTACAAATCTTAAAATATGATAAATCGGACAGTAAAAAGGTATACTAAAATATGCATAATAAACATAGTCAATTGGCCTACATATGACAAAACTAATTAAAATACATAAAAACTATTGAGAGAAAATTTTCCTTAAAAATAAAACTCTTTAAACAACTACATTGTAGATATTTTTCTTTGTGTGGTGTATTTAAGGCAACGAGGTCTTCAATTTATAAATGTCAAAAACTTTGTCTTTTTTAAAGAGAAAAGTAAAACTCTAATATGGTAAGAAAAATCAGGGCAAAACCCTTAATAAATCTCCCCCTTTTGGCCTGATTTTGGACAAAATTTGATTACCCTTTTTTATGTCCATGATATTTATCACTGTTGTTTGATATGTTTAAAAGTGAAGCCCCGGTGAGTTAAAAGTAATGGAGCCCTTTCAGGTTAAAAGTATTGGAGCCCTTGCAAATTAAAAATGAGCCATTTGCAGGGTTAAAGCTAAGCCCCTAGCAGGTAAAAAATGAGCTCTTTGCGGGGTTAAAAATGACTATGATTTTTAAAGATATTGCAGTAGGATTGTTGAAAATATCATTGAAACTTTCTTCTCCACATGTAGTAGCTCAGATTTTTTCTCTCTTATTTGATAAAAATCGTCAATAGGCTGCAACTTGATATGATATGAATCGTGAATATGCTGCAACGTGATATCCCATATGTTCGTGATCACATGCCTCACCACCGCAATTGCAATGCACCTAAAATAGATAAAGCATCATAATTTCTTAACTTCCAACTTGTCTGAAATACCTCCGAGCGTCATAGATTTTATCCCAAATCATATCAAATGAGAGCTCAGTTGTAACAATATCACTTGTTGAATAGCGGCTAGATCAATAATAGTTACTGAGCTTAAAATAATATTTTAATGATTTGACAAATAATATATGCAGAAGACAATCAAGTACATGCCAGATATAAGGAAAGCGTTGGAGAATCGAAAATCTAAACAGATCTCCAAAAGATTCAATGAAGCACTCATATTAAAAAGGAACTTCTCAAAGAAACTGATCATTTCATGTAATTATGGAGATTGTCGAAGAGTTATTTCATGACGACTAAGAGAATTAGAATATTCATTCTGATTCAATGAAAGGTAGGGTTTCAATTTATAAAAATATTATCATAAATACAATACATGAAATTAGCATTGAAGTGGGTTAAGGAGAAGTCAATGTGAATAAAGGAAGGAAGGAAGATCCAAATCAAACAAGGATTGATTTTCGGGTACAATTAGAAAATCAATTCTTGATTGGATTGAACAAGACAAGACGACGACAACTTTTATAGAAACACAACATGAACAAACTTTGGAGCTAAATCACAATAAACGATACAGTTTCAACATGAGACATCTAGAGTGAACGAAGTCAACACCTGAGTCTCTCGAAGAACCAACAAAGAATCTGAGCTTTTGAAGATTTAAATTTCAATTTTTTTGTATTAGTTAGCTTCAAATATAATTGCGGGTTCCATCTATTTATCTTTGTTAGAATTTTGTAATAGGTGTTCGCTGGTATCAAGTGGTAAGGGACTTTTTTGATTGGGTAGTCATTGAAGTATTAAATATTAAGAGGGTAGAGGCGGGACTATGTGGAATAGTTTCTTAGGTCATTGTAACCTTAAATTGTTCGTGTTTAGTGAAATTTGAGAAAGTCCTAGACGAGGTAGGCCATGATTTTTTCCTCCCTTGAGAAAAGAGCTTCAGGAAAAATCTCTTGTATTGATTTACGTATTCCGCAAATTACCTTTTTTATGTAGTTGCTCAAAGAATCTAGTTATTTGGGTGCTTAAATAGTAGCCTCATCCTAGCATCACTGCAGCTATAAATCCGTCGTTTCTCATCATGATAATTTACATCAATAAAAAAATAAAAAGGAAATGGGTGGATATTAAACATATTCACGCGTGTAAATAGTTTATTTTTTAATGTAACGTGTGACAAATTCCTTTTTCATTTTGTCATTAGTGATAATATTCTACTTAATACATATTTATCACTGACTATTGGTGATGATATTCTACTTAATACAGGTACCATCTTTGCTTTCACCACGATATTTAAGTATTTTGACGATTGTTTTCCTCCGTCATATATGTCTTTTTTGTAGTAGTGAAATTTAAACTGGTGCTACATATAATTTGTTGAAACTATTTAGGCTGTTAAGAGAAATTAATGTAGGATATATTATCAACTTCATATTACATATTAAATACCAGTTACTTTCTAGAAGCAAATAATCAATATAGAGTTTCAGTTAATCACTTCTAATAACTTGTGCGGACGGTTGTAAATAAATTCATTATATTGTATAATATTATTAATTTAAATACAATATTATATTTTTAATTGTTACGTAAATTATATTATATTGTATTATTAATTTTATTGTTATGTCATAATGAATCTAATTTGATATGGTTGGATCATTACTTTATCTTTCTTTCCCATTATACTGTTACTTATTTCTCCATTTCATAATACTATTTTTCTTACCTTATTTTTCTGTAAAACTCCACCTTATAACCTTTTTGATCGTTTGTTCCTGCCTTTTATCATTCTTCATCTGCGTTTTTCTTTTATGCTAAAACTCTTTTTGATTAATTTTTGTTAAAAGTACCATGAATTTTATAGCTTCAAATATTGACATGACGTAATTGGTGATAAATTAGGAAAAGAAGTTTTAAATTTTATTTAAAATAGTTGTTGATAAATCTAGTAATTAATACAGTTAAGAATATTTTAGTAAATTTATTAGACAATTTTTAATAAAGTGAAACCAAACGATAAAATATTATTAGACTTCACACATCAAATGTGAATATTATGAAACATTGAATAACAACCATCCAAAACAAGCTACAAATATTTTCAATAAAGGTCATTAATTAGAAAGGCAACACCTTTTTCATAGTGAAAAACTTTCCTGATGGTCCTCCGTCAGGTAAAAGTGCAAGCCAAACAGGGCATTCAGCACCCTCTTCAACACTTAATGTACCTTGATTACCAGTCATGTCAGTTTTAACATAGCCTGGACAGACACAATTGATGAGAAAATTTGGATATTCCTTGGCCAATATCCTTGTGTAGGCGTTTGTGGATGCTTTTGATAGTATATAAGCAGATGTAATTAGAGGCCAATTATTGGTTTCCAATAAGCCTTCCTTGAAATCTTTGAGAAAATTATTCAAAACCTCATCCACTTTATCTTCTGTTAGATCCTCAGAATCACTTAATATTCTTATAGCCCATTCATTGCGTACAGACTGAAACAATATTATCCAAAAATATAAATAATCAAAAGATTATTACTTTTAAAAGAGAGTAAACATATTTTTTACTGGAAGCATTACTAAAAAAAACTGTCAAAACCGACCTCGGGAGATTGATTTTCATGAAAACCGGCCTAAAAATTGACTTCAGGGGTAGGTCGATAAACCAGACCAGGTTGACTTTTTAGCAACCTGATCTGGAGGTCAGTTTCCACTGCTAAAAAAACCGACCTCCGGAGGTCGGTGTCTTTAAGAAAAAGAATTTCTTTCCTAATGTCAGTTTTTTCCGACTTCTTTTGAGATCGATTTTGACAATATTTATTAATAGTGAAAGTTGAAATATAATTAGATGAATTACCTCCAACTTTCCAATCTCAGAGGAAACATTGACTATACGTGGTGAATTGGATAATTGAAGTAGAGGTAATAGTTCTTGAGTCAATTTTTTTGGCCCATAATAGTTTGTCTTTAAACATTTTTCAGCTAAATCATAAGTTTGGGTAGCTGCCTCAAGCTCCTTATGAAATAGCTCTGGCCGTGCCTGCATGATAAATACGAGATTACTCACTTAGATGGGAAAAATTGAAAATGTACTCTTAAGATATTAACTTTTCATATTGTTGGGATCGAAATAATCAGAGAGTCATGCGGAACGACGATAAATCAGACGGCACATAAAATATATACTAAAAGAAGCATAACATTAATATGGTTTGGTCAAGTGACATGAATATTGGGAAAACTAATATAAAAAACATAAAATCTATTGAGAGAATAATCTCCCTTAAACGAAACTCTCTAAACGACTACATTGTGGATGCTATTGTGTTCTGAGAATAAAAGATCTTCTATAGAAGTTCAAAACTTCTCCTACGAGAAAATGATAAATATGGTATAGTCCTTTTTCTGCAAAGAAAACTTTTTCCACCAAGAATTTCTTTTTAAAGTAAAACACAATTATGATAGAATCCAAATAAGTAAAAAAATTCATGAAAAAATCTTAACACATATAATTTAGTGTATGGTATCAAATGTATTGGAACTCCATGAATTATCCATAAGCAAAATTAAGAATAATTGTTATCATATGATTCCTCCGTCCACTTTTATTTGATCAGTTTAAAAAATTAAGATATATCTAATATATCACTTAGTTTCTAATTTACCCATATTATTATCTATAATCATTTCTCAAAATATTGAATTATTATATTCAAAGAGTGATATTATAAACTTATTATTTTATTAATTATTTTTTAAAGAATGTGTTAAGTCAATCATGAACAAGTAGAAATGAACTGGGGGAGTATGAAAATAGAAATGAGAGAGAGAGTTTTACTTACAACATCTTGATTTGTAATAGCATCTGTACGTACTCCAAGAATTCCCGCATTATTCACCTGTTTTATACGTTTAAGTAAACATAAAAGTAAAATAAATAGAGATTAAGAATGCAAATCTCGATTTGAAGCGCATTATGGAAGGTGTCAACTTGAGTAAGTTACCGCCTTCCCCTAATTGAATAAAATGATACTTGCATCTGTCTCAAATTATTTGTCGTGATTATTAAAAATAATTGTCTAAAATTATTTATCGTTTTAGAAGTTTAATGAACAATTAATTACTTCTTCCCCAATTTACCCTTATTAGAATTTTGTCAATAATGAAAATGACACATAAATAGAGTAAATATTTAATGAAAAATATTATAACTTAAATATAAATAAGATTAAAAATAGTCAAATATCCCTTTTAATTAATATTTCTTAAGGAACGTGTAAAAAATGATAATTTGATACGGAGGGAGTAATCATATATTCTTCAACTTTAAGACAGTCTCTTAAAGTTCACTCAAACAACTAGATTCTTGAACTCTTAAAAACACCCTATTGCATTTATTGAAAGGATCTAATATTATTGATATTGTGTAGAGAATAGTGAGGACTCTCTATCTATATATGATGTGAAAATGAGATTGTTTTCTGTTGAAACAGAATTAAAAAGAAATTTCCAAACATTAATCCACCCCCGCATAGACAAAGAAATATACCAAAATAATTTGTTTCTGCAGATGAATATGCAAATGCAGAAGCTTATACCACTACTCCTCTGGTTCGATTTATGTGGCAAAAATTGAATAGATGCGGACTAATTTAAGAACGAAATAATTTTTTTAAATATTTTAGTCATAAGCATACCATTAACATTTGTGTGACTATAGTTTTTTTTAAACTTATAGCCTTAATACATTTCAAGTTAAATTGATTTAGCACCCAAAGGTTTGTCTTACTCATTGATGAAGTGGATCTGAAATCGTGAGGTCTCAATTTCAAACAAAATTTAGAAAAAAATAACAGGAGCACACCAAAACTCTATGCAACAATAATTAGGAGGAGGTTTTGACTATTTTATCCTTCATTGGTATTTGAACAATGATAATATTACCCCATAATTGAGGTGTTTTTAGTCTTAAAGAACAATTACTATCATGAATAAAATGAAAATAAATCTTGTCTTAAATTTTTAAAATAATAAATAATTTAAGATAAACATATTTTTAGAAATTACGACGGATAACTTAAGACAGAGGGAGTATCAAGAGGAGTGACGGTGGAAATACCAAGATATCAAGCCTGCCATATCTAGCCTTGATGAAATCTTTGAATACTTCAATACTAGAAGGCTCAGTCACATCAAGTTGATGAAAATTAACATAATAATTAGAGAGGCCAGACTCCTTTAGTGTGTCAATGGCTTCAGCCCCTTTCTTTTCATCTCTAGCTGTTAAGATTACCACTACTCCCTTTGAGGCTAGCTGTCGACATATTTCCAATCCAATTCCTCTATTCCCTCCAGTCACAACTGCAATCCTGATAACAAATTTTAATTGTTGAATTAATGACCATCTTACTCTTTGATTGCATCCAAAATAGCTTCAGAAAATAAAATGAAGAATTACTCAACATCAACAATAACATACTCAGTGAATTCTGGAGATGATAGAATGTACGTAGATCTTATTTTTACCTTGTGAGGTAGAGAGATTATTTTCGGTAGACTCTCGGCACATGAACATATAATTCGACGTAGTACGAAAAAAGAAATAACGAGAGAATAAACCATAGCAAAATACTATAAAAAAACATGATATAGTAGTCCGAAAACTAAAATCTACTCAATAAAAACATATCCAATGAAATCTCACTAAGTGGATCTGGGGAGTACAATATATCCAATGAAATCCCACTAAGTGGGGTCTCGGGAGTGGGTAGAGTTTATGCAGACCTTATCCCTTACCTTGAGAGCAGAGGCGAATTCAGGATTTCAAGAGGATATGGGTGCACCATTGCTTTTAAGATAAGATAAAAAAAGTTATAGTGGAGCAAGTTGGATTCGATCCTTCGACCTTCAGGAATTAAACCTAACACCTTAACCAGTGCACTACTCAGTCTCTTTCAACCATGTGTTCCTTCATATAATATTAGACATATTTTAAAAATTATACATATAATATACCGAGTTTAGTCATGTGACCATGGGTTCAGGTGACCAATTTTACACTTAAATCTGACACTGATTGAGAGGTAGAGAGGATATTTTCAATAGACACTCAGCACACGGACATACAATTAATAACAAGAGCAAATAATCCATAATAAAATACTATAAAAAACATATACATCAGTCTGAACACTAAAAACTACTCATGATGGAAAAAACAATAAGCTTGGCTCATTAGATCAGGAAGAAATAAATTAAAATAAAATAATAATTACTGAATTGTAATATTGATCAATACCGTTCAGTTGCCAAGAATTTGGGAGCTTCTGACATGGTTTATGAAGTTTTCAGTCTTGGGAGTGTGTAAATGAAAGACAACACTACTTCAGAAGTGGAAGTGTAGATTTATATTGTTCCAAAGTTTGGGCATATAAGTAATTAACCAGCCCCACATCTTTTTCTGAATGTGACTTACAAAGCAATTTTTTTATGAGGGGTGCTAGAGATTAGAGAACTACCTAACTCAAATAATAAATTAAATGAGGGGTGCTATGTGATACACGTGTTGTCATCGATTTGTCCATGTGATTTTGTTTTATATAAATATAAATATTTTATCTTTTTAAATTCATGGATCATCTTTTTGGTGTCAAATCTATAAAAAGAAATTAGAACAATATCATTTTGGCTATAATTTTTATTTGGCTCAAGATAATAATATTCTAATCAAGCTATTATTACATATTTGACCAAAAAAAACAGAGTTATAACAAATACTTCCTCCGGATAAAAAAGAGTGTCCACTTAGCATTTTTTTCTTGAGTCAAAAAGAGTGTTCAATTATAAAATCAAGAAAGAATTAACCTTATCTTTTCAGATTTTCCCTGTTAAGTGCTATGTGATCAAATCTCAATACCTATTTAATTAGGAATAGTTTAGTCAAATTACTTTTTTTTGTCTAAGAATTACTAGTTTCTTAAGGGGTGTGCAAATAGCTAAGTAAACACTCTTTTTTATCCGGAGGAAATAATTATTGTATCTAACGAGAAATAAAAAGAAGTAAGCAAATGAAACACCATTACTTTAGCTAAAAAGATATATTTGGCTAAAGATAATGAATTCTAACAAAAGTATATAACCAAATTGTTTGATACTTTGATCCAAAGAGAATGGCAGTGGAAACCTTTACACACACAAAATAAATTTCAATACAAAGAAAAATCAAAAGAAAAGAAATCAAGAAAGAGAATAGTATGGAAGTTTGAAAAAGTACTATTATACTCTAATTGCCACCACCAACGTACAGTAAATCTTGTCCGGCTAATTAAAGATGCACACATATATATTAATAAAAATATTCGTAACGGCACGTCCCAAATCGTAGGTCGTGGTAGCATATACACTATCCCCGGATAGGTGAACCACATCCCAACATTTAGAAATATCAAATTAAATAAGCGAAAATTAAGTAAGAATAAGTTACCAAGTTTTAAAAACTATCATAATTGAATATCCAAACATTATCAAAGATCTTATCAAAAGAGTACAAGAGCTCTAATACAATAAGAAATATATGTCTGAACTGCCTGAAGGCTACATACTGTCTGAAGAAAAGAAAATACAGAAGTAAATAAAGAGGGTAATTTCAGGGGCAACAGATGACCAAGTAGCTCACCTTGAATGACCAAAGATGACACCCTCGCGTATCAACCACAGGGCGTAGAGTTAAAACCGGGATCGTACTCTGCACTTAACAAAAAGTGCAGCAAGAGTAGTATCAGTTAACACTAGTACTGGTAAGTATCATAGGTCGACTAAGATTAGATAACGCAATAAGAAGTAGAAACTAGCAAACATGTAAGATCATGTATCATAAACAAGTCCATATCAAGGAAATCTGGTAATCAACCAAACACAGATATAAGTCACCAACAGAACAATTGAGAATATAAGAATGGATGAGTGCAATGTTATGCAATAGTCACCTCTCTGACTCTACTCTCATACACACATGCTAAGGACAATGTCTCAAAGCCATGACCCATGAGGGACCCGCGAAACCCATGTACCACTCGGGCTATCCAGCAAAACCTCGGAAGCATCAATCATTATCATCTCCGGCAGAAACCTCGGAGTATTTCTGTCACTCTCAATCTCCGGCAAAGACCTTGGAGTATCTCAATCACTCATCTCACCACCATGACCAATCAAAGTAATAAGTAAAGCATGCCATGCATGATATCAATCTCAACAGTATCATTAATAATTAATCAACAAGTACAAGTCATGTTATCGTTCACATTTCAATTAATCAATATTACTCTTTCTTTTCATGAGATGAGTGAACTAGTATGTGACAGAAAATCAGACAAGCAATAATCACAGAATGTAACACATATGGCAACAAGCCCACGTAAACAACATACATACCAAATTAGTGGAATTTATCACCACTTCCATGCCCCGAAGTCCTATCATGCTATCTCCGTCAATTTCTACAACATATATAACTATCTAATCGTGCACTAACATAAGCCTATTTAGTTATATATTATACTATTTGTAAAAGAATCAGTAGGTGTCTTGAACTGCTACCATTAGTTAGATTACTTTGGTGAAAACAACACCAAAGTATTTTAGTTTTACATGAAATAAGTGAGCATGAAATGGGTGGGAGGACAAATATCAACTATTGGAATACAAATATTAAATAAAAGAATAGTTTTTCTTTTGTATAATAATAAAATTAAATGATGGTTGCATTTCATTGTCAGACAAACCATTCTTTATCATGAATTTGCATATGCTCCTTTTGTTGGTTAGTAGGATAAAAATTAATCAGACCAAAGAAGGAAAAATCAGGACTTCCTACTACCCTTCTACCCTAATCTGTGTCCTTCACAATCCCCTATCTAAGGTCATGTCCTCAGTAAGTTGCACATGCGCCGTATCCCGTCTAATCACCTTCCCCAATAATTCTTCGGCCTACCTCTACCCCTTCTGAATCCGTCCATAACCAACCTCTCACACCTCCGCACTGGCCATCTGTGTCTCTCCTGTGCACATGCTCGAACCATCTCAACCTCACTTCCCGCATCTTATTCTCCACCGAGGCCACTCCCATTTTTTCTCTGATATCTTCATTTCTAATCATATCTCTCATTATATGCCCACACATCCATCTCAGCATCATCCTCTCCGCAACTTTCATCTTTTTGTATGTGCGAAGTCTTGACTGGCCAACACTCCACCACATACAACATAGTCGGTCTAACCACCACCCTATAGAACTTGCCTTTAAGTTTTGGTGGCACCTTCTTGTCGCACAAAACTCCAGATGCAAGCCTCCATTTCATCCACTTTGCCCCAATATGATATGTGACATCGTCATCAATTTCTCCATTCCCTTGGATAATAGACCATAGGTGCTTGAAGCTTACTTTCTTTGGAATGACCTGAGTACCAAGTCTCACCTTCACGCATGTCTCAGGGTCGCTCCCATTGCTGAACTTACACTCTAAATATTCTGTCTTGATCCTACTCAACCTGAACCTTTTAGACTCCAGAGTCTGTCTCCAAACCTCCAGCTTGATGTTCATTCCGCTGCGAGTCTCATCAATCAGAACTATATCGTCTGCGAATAACATACACCATGGTACCTCCCTTGGATTTGTTGCGTCAATCCATCCATCACCAAACACAAATAGAAATGGGCTAAGAGTTGATCCCTGGTACAACCTCATTATAACTAGGAAGTGCTCCGAGTCTCCTTCTACTATCCATACCCTAGTCTTGGCTCCATAATACATATCCTTAATCGCCCTAGTGTACGTCACAGGTACACATCTAGCCTCCAAACATCTCCATAGAACCTCCTTAGGGACTTTGTCATATGCCTTCTCGAGGTCAATAAAAACCATATGTAAGTCTCTCTTCATCTCCCTATACTGCTCCACCAACCTCCTAATAAGATGAATGGATTCAGTAATAGAACGCCCCGGCATGAATCCAAACTGGTTCTCAGAAATAGGCACGCCTCTCATTACCCTCATCTCCACGACCCTTTCCCAAACTTTCATAGTGTGGCTCGGCAGCTTGATACTCCTATAGTTGTTGCAACTCTAGATATCACCTTTGTTTTTGTACAAGGGAATCATTGTACTCCACCTCCATTCTTTAGGTATTCTTGTCGTCTTAAAAATGACGTTAAACAACTCAGTCAGCCATTCCAAACATGCCCTGCCTGCGCTTTTCCAAAATTCAATTGGGATTTCATCAGGTCCGGTCGCTCGCCCCCCGCGCATCTTGCGAACAATACCCTTAACCTCCTCAACCTTAATGCTTCCACAATACCCAAAATCTCGGTACCTACCATAATGCTCCAGATCTCCCAGCACAATGTCTCCATCTCTTTTTTCGTTCAAGAGTTTATGAAAGTAAGACTGCCACCTCCGCCTAATATGCGCTTCCTCCACCAGTACTTTGTCGTCCTCATCCTTAATACACCTCACGTGATCCAAGTCACGGGCCCTCCTTTCTCTTGCCTTGGCTAGTCTGTACAAATTCGTATCCCCGTCTTTCTCATATAATTCCACATACATGCATTCAAAAGTCACTGTTTTCACCACCGTAACCGCTAGCTTTGCCTGATTCCTCGCCATCTTAAACAGTTCCCTATTCATCCACTTCTCTACCTCATCATTGCTTTCTACCAATTTCACATACGCCGCTTTCTTCACTTCCACCTTCTCTTGAACTTTACCATTCCACCACCAGTCCCTTTGATGTCCACTACGATTACCCCGCGAGGCCCCTAACACTTCTCTAGCTACCTCTCAAATGCAACTGGACGTCCTGTCCCACATACATGTCACATCCCCACTACTCCCCCAAGCGCCATTAGCCATCAACCTCTCCCTCATCTCATTTCCACTAGTCATAGTCAAACTCCCCCATTTGATTCTTAACCTGTCATCTACAGCCACTTTCTTCTTCTCTATTTTGATCTCTAAATCCATCACCAAAACCTTATGTCGGGTTGTAAGATCGTCATTCGGAATAACCTTGCAGTCTTTACAAAGATCTTTGTCAACCTTATTAAGGAGCAGAAAGTTTATCTGAGTCTTAGCTACCGAACTACGGTAAGTCACCAAGTGTTCCCCCTTCTTCAGAACCTCGAATTGGTTATCACTACCCCATAAGCTCTAGCGAACTCCAAAAGTGAGACGCCTCCCCCGTTCCTATCCCCGAGTCCAAAGCCTCCATGCACGTCGACGTAACCCCCCGGAAGTGACCCGATATGTCAATTGAAATCCCTTCTACAAATAACTTCTTAGTAGGTGGTATAACTCCCACCACTTCGTCCAAATCCTCCCAAAAACTTCTTTTCTCCTCCTCGTCCAAGCCCATCTGCGGTGCATAAGCACTAATAATGTTCATAGTGGACCCTCTAACTACCAACTTAATCGCCATCATCCTGTCATTGACCCTCTTTGCCTCTACCACCTGATCCCTTAACTCGCTGTCTACCAAAATTCCTACCCCATTTCTATACTTCGACCTACCCAAGAACCATAACTTATACCTGTCTACATTCTTAGCATTAGGTCCTACCCATTTGGTCTCCTGGACATAGGCTATATTAATCCTCCTCTTCTTAAGAATTTTAACTAGCTCTATGAACTTCCTCATTAAAATCCCAATGTTCCAAGACCCTATTCTCAGCCTAGTATCTCCCTTACCCCTAACCCTCGCCCCCGTCCCTGACCGAGAACATGACTCTAGTCTACCATCAGTTACCAAATCCACTAAAGCAAATATAAAATAATAAACTACTCAAACGTTTACCCTAAAACAAGAAAGGATCCAAGTGCAAGCACAAGTTAACAAGAATCTAGAGGCAAGTAAAATCACTACGCCAAAAATGTTATAACTAAAGAGAAGAAGCGACAAAAATTTAACAAGGTTAAGGACAAAGAATCGATACGGGAAACCGGAGGTGCCAACTCCAGTTGAATCCAACCTGATTGCTGGCGAAAATCATTATTCACCATCACTGTTCACGCACTGTTCGCTGTCACTATTTCTGGCACTGTTCACGATCGCTTTGTTTAAACTGCTCATGAACTGCTCATCACTATTCACGCTACCAAGCATCGTTTCACCTAAGTTGTTAAACAGAGCAATATACATGTGATATACACTGAATATACAACAGTGTATATCACATGTATATCGATGATCAAGTGGCAAGCAAGAAGGCAGCCTCTCAAATGGGCCTCAAGCAAGAAGGCAAAGAAGCCTCTCGGCGATGGGCGATAGCAAATTTCAAAGACGCAAATTTCAAAGACGGATTGAATGCACCAAAACAGTAGACAAAATTTGTATATTATGGAAAGAATATTGTGTGTATATTGTAGTATATTTGTTACCTAGATTAGGATATACACTCACCATAATTAGGATATACACTTACCATAATTGTATAGTTAGAATTATGGTAGAATAAGATTTTAGAAATAGAATAGGAATAGGATTCTCCTATTTTGTAACTTGTATATATATATCTATTCAATCAATGAAAATAATCAAGGGGTTATTTCTTTCATGGTATCAAGAGACTAGGTTTTACAAAAAAAAATTTCTCTCCCTAAATTTTTTTTTGGACCCCTCGGCCGAGACACCCCCCCTCGGGTTTCTCTTCCAAAATTCGTCTTCCGCTCTCAAAAACCTCTCTTAAATTTCCCCTCATTCTTTGTTCTTATCAATATGTCTAAGAACAATTTTCACCCTGCCCTCACGGTTTCCAATATCAAGCTAAGTGTCCCTATTGTCCTTGAAATGAAAAACGTTCAATATGCAACATGGGCGGAGTTGTTTAAAATTCACGCTATATCTTATCAAGTTCTTCATCATATCATTCCTCCCGCTAGACCCCTTCCTGTGGAGGATCCTGAGTTATGGATTACACTTGATGCTACCGTTCTTCGGTGGATATACGTCACTATTTCGGTGGACCTTCTACAGACGATTATTGAGCCAGATACCACGGCTATGGCTGCATGGAATAGATTGCGTGACATATTCTAAGACAACCAACATTCTCATGTCGTCACACTCGAGCAGGAATTCTCTCTCATTCGAATGGACAAATTTCCGAACGTTTCTGCATATTGCAAGAAACTAAAGGAGTTGGCGGATCAACTCCGTAATGTTGGAACTGCTCCAGTCTTTACCGATTCCAGTCTTTACCGATTTGGGCCAGCAGGCCCACTGCCTGCTGGCCAGTTCGTCCCGAGCCCAAAAAATTCCCTCAATTCTTCCTCGAGTCATAGACCGGTCACTCGTAGTCAGCGGGGCATTTTTACACCTGAAAGACATTTTAATTTACATTCCGATGTCTCTAAATCCCCCTTGCCCCGCAATCTTGTGTCCGCATTAAATGACCCTAATTGGAAAATTGATATGACTGATGAATATAATGCTCTTATTGATAATAAGACGTGAGAGTTGGTGCCCCGTCCATGTTGACACCCAATTTTGTCTCATCTTTTATGATTTTATTCGTAATTTTTAATATTTTGACACTTTTAAAATAATTTTAAAATATAGGCATATATGTGTGTATCCTCTTATTATTATTATTATTCGCATTTTTTATATCATTTGCATTTTTATCATAATCATTAGTTTTATTCGAAAATTCTATGTTATTTTATTCTCGCAAAATTGCATCGCATTTCCTTTTATTAAGCATTAAACATTTCGCAAATATTATATTTTATTATTTATCACGTCGTTATGTTATTTTAAATAATTCACATCTTTTACAAAAATAATACTTTTAATGTTAAACCCCTTTTATATTTTTTAAACCCAAAATAATTTCTACCCAAAACATTCTATCAACCCCCCAATTTTCGGCCCACACCAAAACAAGCCCAAAACCAAATTCCCCTTTTATTCAAACCTTATTCCCTTCCCCTTTATTTCCCCCCAATTCCCAAGCCCAACCGGACCAGCCCAACTCCCCAATAAATTTCCCCAATACCCAACCAAAGCCCATACCTTTTCCCTAACCAAAAAATAACCCACAAACAATTAAACCCAACCACAAGCCCAAACTCCCCAATTAAATCCCCATTTTCATCGGCCCATACCTCACCCGTCGACCCGCAACCCGCAAGCCCAAAATTCCCCATTTTCCCCTTATATCCAAAACCCAAACATCCCCAAACCATATCAAAAAAAAAAAAAAAATAAAACCCTATATCTCTCCTTCACCAAAGCCGCCGACCCCACACCCCCATATCGGCCACCCCACGTCGCCCGTCACCTCCCCCCTGCCACCACCAACCCTCTCGCCTTTCATCGACCCCCTGCTATACCGACACCATAAAATCCGCGACCCATGCCCCTCAAATCCGCGATTTCTTTTGCCTTTAATTCAAATTTCAAACTCAACTTCGACGAGTTGAACGTTGGGGTTGATATCTATAAATACCCCGTTTTGTTCTATGTTGGAGAAGGAGGATTTTGGGAGGATTTTTTGGAGTTCTTTTCGGGTCCAAAGAAAAACACAAAAAGGGGTCGATTTGTTCTTAATTTTCTTGTTATAAAATACTCCTTTTGGTTCTTAATTTCAATCCGAAAATCCCTTTGTTCTTCACATTTTGGTTCGATTCGCCCGGTGTCGATCCGGTCGGGTCACTGCCGGCCGGTCAGTTCAGTCGGGTCGAAGTTTTCGTAAATGTAATTCTTTTCGTAATTATAAATTGAGTCGGTGATCAAAAATCAAAAAATCTGAATTCCAAACTTCTCCGAGCGTGTCGACGATTCAAACACGCCTCGGTTCACGCCTGCAGAAGGTCAAGAAACAAATTTCTCTCGATGTATTTTCTGTATTGTTGTGTATTTTTGTTGTTGATTATGTGATAAGATAGTCATTTTTTCATCGATGCGTTAATTGACTTATTAATGTTCAGAAATGCTTTGCTTGTATTATTAGATTTATATTTAATATGATAAGAGGCTTTGTGTGTGTGTTGACTTATGGACATTGTGTGATCATATTGGATTCGAATGTTGAATCACACTTATCTTGTTGAGTCTATCGAATCGATTATACACTTGCCTTACCTGTTTAAGTGTTAAAAAGGCCTCCATATTAGTATATCACACCTCCAAAATTATCTTGTATCATGCCCTACCTTTTGAGTTTGTTTGAATGACATTTGCATTAGTGTTTTGCACTATTGTGAATCTGTTCATACGAGCATGCGTATTTTCGCTTTATAGATATGTGGTGTGTTAGAAAGCCTAGATATGTGTTGATCTTGCCCAGCTTCTTCCTTCTATGTCTTTTAAATATCTGAAAAATTGAACTTTCTCTGTTGGTTTGTGTGTAAATTTAGGAGACCATGAAGCATGCTAGTTAGTCTAGTGTATGTGTCTTAGTCCTTTACATGTTAGTGTATCCTGTTTTGGTTATTTCTTGTTTAAATTTAAGTCTGAACATGCTAATGGAGTCTGTCTGGTTTAATATTGTTTGCTTTAAGTCATGTGGGATATCACTATATTTTCTTTTCTCTTATTGATGCATGAACTTGCTCACGTTGGTCTTTTTTCATTTGTCGAACCCATGATGATATGCTTCAATGTATACAGGTATATAAATTTCAAGATACACAAGGTGTATGTCGAAGTTGTCTATCTTTGTATACCTTCAAGCATATCCTATTACTCCAAATATTATATGTATATCACTCTTATGTATGTCTGTTGGTTTATGAATAAAACCGAGATAAATTAAGCGATATTGAAACATGGCATGTTCTGACAAGGTCTTGTGCCTAGTCTAACATGTTACGATATGTTTCTATTTGAAATATGATGGCATGTGATATATCGTAAGCCATTAAGCTTGCTAGTTAGTTATGATATGTGTCTTGTCTCTTTCCCATGTTGGTATTCTCCAGTTTCCCTAAATGGTTATTTGGCTCATCCTTTTATCCTATTAATGCCTACTGAATTGGTCATGCATTTCCCCTATATGATACTGAATTGGTCATGCATTTCCCCTATATGATTAGGTGTTAAGTGCCTCCCTAACATCATGTAAAGTCTTTTAAGTTATCTTATATCATGCTATGTTTACTAAGTTGCTGAATGATATCTTAGTATTAACATTTTTGCGCGTATTTGAACCAGTTTGTGTCGTGTTATATTACTGCCCATGTCTGCATTCTATGTTTATTGCCGAATGTTTTCTTTCATAGTTGCCTTGTCAGAACTGTCCTTTTATCTTATTATGCTGGTTGAAAGCGAAGACAAGCTTCGGGTTGGGTTTAGCCTTCTTCGATAGCCTGCCATGCCTAAGGTTCAAGAAGCCTTTTGAATCTTATTGCGGCATCGAAAATGAATGGTGGTAGCCCCCTTGGTCTTCTTGTCTTTCAAATTTGAAGTTTAGAGTGATTGGTCTTTAAGTTTACTCTCCCATTTGTCTTTGTTGTGCTACCAATAGTTGTGGTATCCAGCTGCACCTTGAGATTCTGGATATATGTCATCTTTAAATAGTTCTGGTTATGGGTTTTGTTGCATTTTGGCTGCTGATTCTCGAGATCGCCGATTCTTTTGCAATACTTGGGCCGACATCGCACTTTTGAGCCATTATTCGATGTTATGCTTGTCGCGCATAATCACGCTGCAATCTTGACCATTTACACTTCTTTTCGGAAATATTTTACTGCTACATTTTGAGCATATTTGATGTCTTATCATTGCTGTATTTTTAGCACAATTGCTGCTGGTTTCTTGGCTAAAAGGCTGCTACTTTAGGTCAAGCTTTGACAGCCCATCGCTTCAAGCTTGCGTTTCACTCATCAAGTTATTTTAAAACCCATTTGTCTTTGTTTCTTGGCTGAAAACAGCCGCTTTAACATCGTTTTCGCTTCAGCCATCGCTCGATTTCAGATTACTTTTCTACTATTTTTACTGTTTTGAACAAATACCGTGATCTGTTCGGGCACTTTGTTTTCTGTTTCGCTTTCGCCCGGTTTGATTATTGTTTACCGTCTTTACCGCTTTTATCGCTTTAAACTAAACACCGCACCTTTCGTGACATTGCTTTCTGTTTACCCAATCGCTTCAAAGATTCAAATATCCATTTTATCGCTTTTAAACTAAACGTTACGCCTTTTCGAAATTACCTCTGCCATCGCCATCGCTATCGCCATCGCTATCGCTATCGCTATCGCTATCAAGCCATCGCTACGCCATCAAGCATCGCTTTGATTTAATTTTGCTGATTTGAACACGATACTACACTGGCCGATGAAAAATATCCGTCGATTTTGAGGCCTCCACAGTCGTAAAGACGGAAAATATAACTTCTGGGAAATGATGAGGCTTAAACCTTTTTCCAAGATCAACATGTTTAGTAGGCGAGGTGACTAAAATAACCAACAAGTTATATATTCGCAGCCACGACGTGATTATAGTGATCTTTTCTATTTCACCCGAGAGACCAACACGTTTAGTAGGCGAGGCAATCAAAATAACCACATTAGTCATATGTTTGCAGCCACGACATGATTGGAATGTTCTTTTCAAAATTTAAGTCTGAGCCCTCCGTGATCAAAACATTCACTGTTTTGAATGCGGATATGGAGTTATTTGTATTTAACTGTTTCTAACCGTTTGTTTTTGACAGCTTGCAGAGATTAAAGTAAATAACGATGAATTATTCCTCGGAGTTTATTTATTTTATTTCTTTCTTTAATTCAGCTTTTATCCCGCTTTGTATTGTAATATTATTTATCACACGTATGTAACTATTGAAATGCTTAGAATAGGCAAACTTAGGATTAATTCATAAGGTAGTTTAAAACTTAGAAATCCTTCGCTAGTTTATTTATTTTAGGCTCGTCACGCGTATTCAAGATTTTCAAAAACAACTTTTGTCATCTTTATTTGCTTTATTAATCATTCCGAATAAGTTTATCTTTTGTCAATTTACAATTCAATGATTTCCAAAATTTTACTTCTTTGATAGTATAAATAATTTATTGTCACAAATGCATATTTTTCAAAACTTTACATGTATCTTTCTTTTTATGTCTTCTGAATACGTACTTGTATAAAATGCATCATTTACTAATTATTCGCAAACATCTTTTAATCTATTATACTTGTAAAACATGCATTTTTCTAGCAATAATTAACCTGAGTTTGACCGGATAACCGCAAGTTAGCGGATCTTAAAGGATGCCTAACCCCTTCCCTTTAGGATAATAAAGAACCCTTACCTAGAATCTCGCTAGTTTAGCAGACCTTAAAATTGGAGTTTACATTGCATCACTTAGTTTAATATTTAGGTGTCCTAATTCACCGTAAAAGATAATTAGGTGGCGACTCCTCAACCCTTTTTACCCAGGAATCACCGGACCCGTCCGCGCTCCGCTTTGACCCGAGCAAGGTCAAAATAGGGCGCTACAGTCCATATGGTATTAATGTTATCAGGTCTATGTGGATTTTTGCTCATAAGAAAAATTCAGATGGGTCCTTTGCTCGACATAAGGCGCGACTTGTTGATGATGGTAAGACTCAGCAGGTTGGAATTGATTGTGGTGAGACGTTTAGTCCGGTGGTCAAACCGGCTACCATTCGCACTGTGCTTAGCTTGGCTCTTTCAAAGACTTGGTCAATTCATCAGTTGGATGTCAAGAATGCTTTTCTACATGGTGATCTCAAGGAAAGCTTGATCCAATATGCATCAGCCCGTTGGGGTTCGAGGATCTCAACCGCCTCATCATGTCCTGCTTGTTGAAGAAATCATTATATGGGCTTAAGCGGTCTCCACGGGCTTGGTATACACGATTTCTTGACTTTGTTTCGACTATTGGGTTCACTCGCAGCAGTCGATAATTCCTTGTTCATCTACCGCCGTGGTTCGTCATTGGCCTATATTCTCATTGTATGTGGATGATATCATCTTGATCGCTTCTTCCGATGCCTTGCGCCAGGCTATCATGACCATGCTCGGCCTGAAGTTTTCTATGAAAGACTTAGGGCCTTTGAGTTATTTTTTGGGGATTGCCGCTCGCCGTCATTCAGGTGGGTTGTTTCTGTCTCAACGGAAGTATGCTGCTGAGATCATCAAGAGGGCTGGGATGTCATCCTGTAAGTCCACTTCCACGCCAGTTGATGCAGACCCAAAGCTAAGTGCCACAGCAGGTGCACCATACGAGGACCCGACTCGCTATCGCAGTCTGGCAGGGGCCCTCCAGTATCTTACCTTTACCAGACCGGATATTGCATATGCGGTTCAACAGGTGTGTTTATTCATGCATGATCCCAGAGTTGAGCACATGAATGCAATCAAACGCATCATTCGGTATATTCAGGGGACACTAGACTATGGGTTGCATTTGTATCCTTCATCTACATCCACACTTGTCTCTTACACGGATGCTGATTGGGGTGGTTGTCCCGACACCAAACGGTCGACTTCTGGCCACTGTATGTTCCTTGGCAATAACTTGGTCTCATGGTCAGCGAAACGTCAGGCAACTCTATCACGCTCAAGTGCCGAGGCAGAATATCGAGGGATAGCGAATGTGGTCTCCGAATCATGTTGGCTACGTAATTTGCTTTTGGAGCTTCATTGTCCTATTTAGAAGGCAACCTTGGTATATTGCGATAACATTAGTGCCATCTACTTTTCAGGTAACTCAGTTCAACACCAACGTACTAAGCATATCGAAATGGACATTCACTTTGTCCGTGAAAAGGTTGCAAAGGGTCAAGTTCACGTATGCCATGTCCCGTCTCGTTATCAAATTGCGGACATCTTTACAAAGGGTCTACCAGCAGTTCTCGTTGAAGATTTTAGGGGCGATCTCAGGCTCAAAACCGCCTTTATGATCAAGGGGTGTGTTAAACAGAGCAATATACATGTGATATACACTGAATATACAGAGTGTATATCACATGTATTTCGATGATCAAGTGGCAGCAAGAAGGCAGCCTTCCTCAAGTGGGCCTCAAGCAAAGAAGCAAAGAAGCCTTCTCTCAAGAATGGGTCGATAGCACAAAGACGCAAATTTCAAAGACGGATTGAATGCACCAAAACAGTAGACAAAATTTGTATATTATGAAAAGAATATTGTGTGTATATTGTAGTATATTTGTTACCTAGATTAGGATATACACTCACCATAATTAGGATATACACTTACTATAATTGTATAGTTAGAATTATGGTAGAATAAGGTTTTAGAAATAGAATAGGAATAGAATTCTCTTATTTTGTAACTTGTATATATATCTATTCAATCAATGAAAATAATCAAGGGAATTATTTCTTTCAATTTTCACCCAAAAATCGAGCATCTGCGTAGATCTAGAAGAAAAAGAACACAAGAATAAAAAAAGGAACAAAAAAACAAAAACAAAAACAAAAACAAAAACAAATGAAATTTTAGAAAAAATATATATATTTTTCGTCGCTGCCGGTGGTGGTCGGAGCGGCACTGTTGTAGTCTTACCGTCGTTGTCGATGAGTGGTCGGAGCAGCACTGGTGAGGGGTCTTACCGTTAGAAAGGGGGTGTATGGGGAGGGGATGGTGGTATTACCGTTGGGGTAGGTTAGAGAGAGGAGAGAGAGCAATCACAGTCTGATTTACTGTCAACGCGATACTGAAATAAAGAATCTTTTTCCAAATTTCAATAACATAATTATCACAAGCAGAAAAGTTGAATGTCAAGTCGAGATAGAAGTGAAAGTGAAACTAAATTTTGTCCCGGTACATTAAAATGGAGAACAGAAATATCGTCTACTGGCATTTAGGTGGGGACAAAGTTGGATTACAAGATCTAGATTCCATTTTGCTTATCATCATTTTGAAAAAACCATAAATCGCTGACATTTATAAGAGAATCATTGATAAACTATTTGTAGAAAGATGTAATTGATAGAATATGCATTTACTTAGTAAATATTGCATTTATTTAGTAAAATATTGTGTATAAATTAGTTTCCTAATTAGCCTAATTAGTAGCCTTGTATTATGCTAATTAGTTTGTATATATTGACATCACAGAATGGAAGAAGATCAGGGAATTATAATTATTTATTTAACATGGTATCAAATTATGTTAAGCATCCTAAACCTAGCCGTCAACCACCTTCTTCTTCCCCGTCGTCCATCTTCCGCCATGGCTAACACCTCCAAATTCCATTCCGCTCTCACTGTTACCAACGTCAAATCCCTCATTCCCATAACGTTGGACATGGAGAATGGGAAATATCATTCTTGGGCGACTCTATTCAAAGTTCAAGCGAACATACACTCTGTTCTTGAACACATACTGCCTCCCACCGGTCAGCCGCAATAAGGCGTATAACGAATCAAAGGAAGCTGACCTCCCTCTCTGGACTCGTCTTGACAATGTGGTGTTGCAATGGATCTATGCTACCGTATCCCCTGACATTTTGGACACCATTCTCGTCCAAGATGACATTGCTGCAAAGGCATGGAAACGAGTAGAGGACTTGTTCCATGACAACAAAAATACACGTGCTGTATTCCTTGAAACACAATTCACCACGACAATTATGGCGGATTTTCCTTCGATCACAGCCTATTCCAACCGCCTCCAATCTCTCGCCACCCAGCTTGCTAATGTCGGTGCCCCCGTCTCTGAACACCGCCTTGTTCTGCGCCTCCTTGCGGGTCTTCCAGAGGCATATCGCAACTTCGTCACCAATATGCAACAGAAGAAAACATTACCAGGGTTTGCTGAGATGTGCTCTAGGCTAAAGCTTGAAGACACCACCAACAAAGAATGGGCCACCCGCGAGCAAGGTGGTGCAGCCCTTCTGACCGTCGTTGATGAACCACATCCTCCTTCTTCACAGCCTCATAGTGGCAATAACAACAACAATAGTGGGCGGAATAATAATAACCGGCAAGAAAAATTACCGAGGCAAAGGAAATAACAACCACCAACACCGGCGGAAACAACGGTGGTGGCAAAGAACCACTGCGGTAATAATTTCGGCAGAACCACAACAGCCATGGCGGGCGTGCCGTGGGACGTGGAGCCCATAGCAAAGAACACCCACCAATCGGGCCGTCATCGGCAGCATTCTCCACAGTGGGCTTAGACACCTTCTCAGTGGGCCATACCTCCCTGCCCTTATCCCACCATGCCTTGGCAAAGAAGAATGGTCCGAACAATCATGCAGGGGTGCTCGGTGCACGACCACATCAGTCATACAATGTGCAAGCTCCTTCCCAAGCAGGGTATGCTCCAACGGATATAGAAGCTGCTATGCACACCATCTCCCCCCATCAACCGGATGAAAATTGGTATATGGACACAGGAGCCACTTCTCACATGACTGCAAACTCAGGTAGTCTCACGTCTTATTTTAAATTGAGCACAAATAATGGTATTGTTGTTGGTAATGGTAGCACTATTCCAATTCATGGTTATGGTCATAAATCTCTCAATACGTCCAAACCCTCCTTAACCCTATCCAATGTCTTGCATGCTCCTAAACTCATCAAAAATCTTATTTCCGTTAGAAAATTCACTAATGATAATATGGTTTCAGTTGAGTTTGATCCATTTGGATTTTCTGTGAAGGATTTCTATACGAGGAGACTCCTAAGTAGATGTGAGAGCTCGGGGGAACTTTATCCGTTTACTGCCAACAATCAAGCCATCCGAAATCACTCCACATTCCTTGCTGCTGCCACCTCAAATACTTGGCACTCTCGACTGGGTCATCCGGGAGATGTCATACTTAATTCTCTTCGTAGTAATGCTTTTATCAAATGTAATAAGGCTCGCAATTTTTGCAATTCTTGTCCTTTGGGGAAACACATTAAGTTACCTTTTCATGACTCTTTGAATGTTACTACTATGCCTTTTGATATCGTTCACAGTGATTTGTGGACATCACCTATCTTGAGTTCTAGCGGACACCGTTATTATGTCCTATTTCTGGATAATTTTAGTAATTTTTTGTGGACTTTTCCAATCTCTAAAAAATCCCAAGTTTACTCTATTTTCCAATCTTTTAAGGCATTAATTCGAACTCAATTCGAACGAGATATCAAAAACATTCAATGTGACAATGGCCGGGAGTTTGACAATGGTCCCTTTCAAACTTTTTGCAATAATAATGGCTTGCAATTCCGTTTTTCTTGTCCTCATACTTCCCCTCAAAATGGTAAGGCAGAAAGAAAAATCAAGTCAATCAACAATATTGCGAGAACATTACTTGTTCACTCATCTATGCCACCTTCTCTTTGGCATCATGCTCTCCAAATGGCCACATATCTTCTCAACATTCTACCTACCAAACTCTTAGGGTTCAAGTCACCTACTCAAGTCTTGTTCCACCGGGATCCTTCCTATTCCCATCTCAGAGTCTTTGGTTGTCTATGCTATCCATTATTCCCCTCTACAACGATCAACAAGCTACAAGCTCGTTCTACGCCTTGCGTATTCTTGGGATATCCTACCAATCATAGGGGCTACAAATGTTTTGATTTATCGAGCAATAAAATAATTGTTTCAAGGCATGTTATTTTGATGAATCACAATTTCCATTTTCAAAGTTACACAAACCATCTCAAAATTCATATGAATTTCTTGAAAATGGAATATCACCTCAATTCTTTTATAATTTGCCACAAATTCCAATTCCTGCTGCTGGCAACGCAGCCTCCAAACACCAACAACTGCGCCCAATGACGCCCCACACCAAGGCCCAACCGGGATGCCCAAACTCCAGCCTTCTCCTACAAGCCCACCCATTGAGCCCAATTCGGTGTCCTCAATCCACCAACACTCTCTACCACGCCATACAGAAATTTCCGTATGGCCACTAGAAGCCAACACGGCATTTTCAAGCCTAAACAACAATTCAACTTGAGCACCTCTACTACAACTTCCATCTCACCCATTCCTAGGAATCCTATTAGTGCTCTTAATGACAAAAATTGGAAAGCTGCTATGACCGATGAATATGAAGCTTTAGCTCAAAATAAGACGTGGGACTTGGTTCCACGCCCTCCAAATGTGAATTTAATTCGTTCTATGTGGATTTTTCGTCATAAAAAGAAATCTGATGGTTCTTTTGAGAGGCACAAAGCCCGTCTTGTAGGTGATGGTAGTGGTCAACAGGTTGGCGTGGATTGTGAAGAGACATTCAGTCCGGTTGTGAAACCAAATTTCTATTCGGATTGTGTTGAGCATTGCAGTGTCCAAATCTTGGCCCATTCATCAGTTGGACGTCAAGAATGCTTTCCTTCATGGTAATCTTAATGAAACTGTGTACATGCATCAGCCATTGGGATTTAAGGATCCCGTTCATCCCGAGTATGTCTGCCTTTTGAGAAAATCATTATATGGGTTGAAGCAAGCTCCTCGGGCATGGTACCAACGGTTTGCAGATTATGTAGCCACAATCGGTTTTTCACACAGCCGATCTGATCATTCACTATTTGTTTATTGTCGTGGCACTGACATTGCTTACATCCTTCTGTATGTTGATGACATTATTCTCACAGCTTCCTCAGAAACTCTCCGCAAGTCCATTATGTCTCTTCTCAGTGCCGAATTTGCCATGAAAGACTTGGGTAATCTGAGCTACTTCTTGGGCATTGCAGTTTCATGTGATAACAATGGTATGTTTCTTTCTCAAAGGAAATATGCAGAGGAAATTATTGAACGTGCGGGCATGACCCAGTGTAAGTCGTGTCATACTCCGGTGGACACAAAATCCAAGCTCGGAGCCATGAGTGGTGCGTCCTACGAGGACCCAACACACTACCGCAAGCTTGCAGGTGCTCTACAGTACCTCACATTCACTCGACCGGACATCTCCTATGCCGTACAACAGGTATGTCTATACATGCATGATCCGAAGGTTGAGCACATGAATGCACTCAAGCGTATTATTCGCTACATACAAGGTACTATCACTTTTGGCCTGCATCTGTATAAGTCCTCTATTGGATCCCTTACGACTTATACAGATGCAGATTGGGGTGGATGCCCGGATACCCGTCGATCCACCTCCGGATATTGTGTTTTTCTCGGCGATAACTTGATTTCCTGGTCTGCCAAACGACAACCCACAATATCAAAATCAAGTGCTGAAGCCGAGTATCGAGGAGTGGCTAATGTTGTTTCGGAATCTTGTTGGCTACGGAATCTCCTTCTAGAGCTAAAGTGCCCAATCCAGAAAGCTACATTAGTCTACTGTGATAATGTTAGTGCTATATACCTCACAGGTAATCCAGTCCAGCATCAACACACTAAACATATTGAGATGGATATTCACTTCGTACGTGAGAAAGTTGCACGTGGTGAGGTCCGCGTTCTACATGTTCCATCCCGTTACCAGATTGCCGACATCTTTACAAAAGGGCTTCCGCGCGTACTATTTGATGATTTTCGGGACAGTCTCAGCGTACGACAACCTCCCGCTTCGACTGCGGGGGTGTGATAGAATATGCATTTACTTAGTAAATATTGCATTTATTTAGTAAAATATTGTGTATAAATTAGTTTCCTAATTAGCCTAATTAGTAGCCTTGTATTATGCTAATTAGTTTGTATATATTGACATCACAGAATGGAAGAAGATCAGGGAATTATAATTATTTATTTAACAGTAATTATGGAGATGAATTTGTAAGGAAATTTCATATTTACAATAGGTTACTATATTTGGAAATGATACGGAGGAATAACAACATATTTCATCAATCTGTCCTGGATCATGGTTTACGGATCTTGCTCATTGTCTTGATCAGATCACGTTTTTATTTGTTAGATCCACTTAATTAGTCATTTGATTTTAGAATAAATTTATGTATTTGTCAATTCGTTTTAATGACTGATTATGACAAAGAGGAAATCTTACAAATGAATTTGATGGGTTGAGTTATGTTTGTTGTTTCAGGTTGTCTCGATCCATTTGGTCTATTACTAGACTCGTCGTTTATTTTATTATTATTTTTTTATTATTATTATTATTAATAGTAGTATTATTATATCGTTGTGGTCAGCGAGCGATATTCTATTGTTTGTATGTAGATCACAAAACATGGTAAGCAATAAAAGATGAAAGTCCTTTAAGATAATGGTCCACCATGCCAATCTGCAGAAGAAAATTACGAGAAGGATTTTGGCTCGACCACCACGCAATTACTATCACCGCCATTAACGCCCATCACCCAACGTACTCTTCTTGAGAGATGATATGAAGCGTCTCTTCAGGGGGCTTGGAGAGAGAAGACAACAGATAAAAAATATACCTCCTTGGAGTTGCACATTTTTTGCGTGTAATCCTTGAAAGGCTCGACGCAGAGCCAGATGATCTGATCCTCCTCCTACTAGACTAGTTTCTTATGTAATGTTTTGCACAATTTTATTTATGAAAGCAATGGAAGCTTTTGGGCTTGTATAGGTGAAAGCTTTACAAGTTTTGATATAGATGAATGAAGAGGTTATGTTGCTATTGCCGTTAAAAACATCATGCAAATACAAATGATTCTGTAAAATACAAAATCAAATAATTTAAAATAAGTTTTGATATAGATGAATGAAGAGGTTATTATTTTGGCTGCACCTTTTTTTTATTTGGCTAAAAATAATAGATCTCTAGCCAAGTTTTGGTACTAATTTGGCCCTAAAAGAAAACATACAATTGTAATCAATAGTCACTGCATCTTAAGAAACAATAACAAGAAATACACATTTGCTACTTCATTACTTTTCCTAAATAAAAAAAATAGTTGGCTAAAATGATGGAATTCCAGCCAAGTGCTTTTACAACTTTGGCCCGAAAAAGAAGAAACTCACAATGGACAAACAGCCATTGAATCTTCAAAAAAAAAAAAAATTGGGACAGAATATGCATTGTATATTAAGATGAAAGCAAGGAATTAAACGCACAATTGGAACAAATAAACTGTTATATATAAGTTATAACTATGTAGCATTTAAAAACCGAAAGATATCCCATTTAAAAATTGATTTTATGATTTTTTTTTTCACTCTCACACCCCTAAAAAAGTATTTCTACACTCTTTGCATGTCAACATCTAGAAGATAAAAGTATCAAATATCCAAGTGCAAGGGGATACTTACAACTCGTAGCTTAGGTATGAAATTAATTATCCCTGTCAGGTTTAGTAGTTTGGCTTTCGAACTAAATTATCCCGAAATTATAATTTTGATATTATGATTTTTGGATTAATTAATCTCACTTAGGAGGTGGTGATAGAGAATATGTATATATTCTTCATATATTCTGTAATTATTATTTTGATGTAATTATGTAAAGTAGATATTCTCATACAATTAGGTTTGTAATTGTGAACACACACACACACACACATATATATATATATATATATATATATACATATATATATATATATATATATATTGCATTAATGAGAAGTCTCCAACAAGGAAGAATTTCACAATTCTACATGGTATCAAAAGTCAAACCCTAATCCTCTCTCTAAACCTACCCTAACCCCTTATCTCCTTGCATCCGGCGGCTATCACTTGGCTTCTCCAGAATCCTCATCCTCCACACAAGATGTCACACATCCTCCTCCTTCCTCATCCTCCTCTCCCAACACCTTTCATCCAACATTTGCCATGACGAACATCAAAAACTTTATCCCTTTAGTTCTTGATCAAGAGGATAGACAATACTTTTCGTGTGTGGAATTATTTCAAATACATGCTTGTGCCTACAACGTTCTTGATCACATCGACGCCATCACACCCCGTTCGCCCGACGTTTACAACATGGCGTGGAAAAGGCTTGATGCTATCGTTAAGCAATGGATATATGGCACCATATCCAAGGATCTACTTCATACTATTATGAAGACAGGTGCTTCGGCTCACGGACTATGGACAAGGCTAGAAGAAATCTTTCAAGACAACAAACATACATGTACCGTGTATCTGGAGGAACAATTCAATAACACCCTTCTTGATAACTTTGCGAATATGTTCGACTATTGTAAACAATTGAAATTAGTTACAGATCAATTATCTAATATGGGCATACCAATTTCAGAAACGGAGATGGTTTTGCAACTAATTAATGGTTTACCAAAGGGTGGGTACGATACACTTGTGATGATGATCCAACAAGTCGATCCCCTCCCTAATTTCAACAAGGCCCGATCACAATTGCTCTTGAAGGAGACGAGGCGTGCCAAATAAGATGAACATAATCAAAAGGCGTTGGTGGTTGATGCATCAGTGACGACCACTACACCCGTCGGCTAACCGCAACACACGGACAACCAACAACCGCGGGGCAGCCGCAGTGGCGGCAGGGGCTGAGGCCGCAGCAACGGACGTAGTAGAAGAGAAAAAGGACGCGGGGGACGATCCAATTTCGGCGGCCAAACACAGCAGGCCTAATACCCATCTCAGTGGGCCGGCCCACTGCCTTGGCCAATTTTCATAATTTGAGCCTCATCCCCATGCCCCTACCCGACAGTCTCGGCCTAAAGCACGAGCCAGTGGCAGCAACCCAACATTCTGGGCCCCCTTCCAGGCCCACGTCTGATGGGCCAAACACAGCAGGCCCACTTCTCGGCGACCTAAAAGCAATAGCAACCATACGGTCTCTTTACTCCTACCAAACTAGGTCAGGCCTACAACACCATAAATTTATAGCAGACTGATGATGCATGGTATATGGATACAGATGTCACATCCCACCTCACTCGTAACTTCGGTAATCTTCTTCAACTGTTTAATTTTAATAATCCTCAATTTATTTTGGTCGGAAATGACAATCACATTCCAATTCAAGGTTATGGCACCACACAAACTCCACCACCTCACCCTCCATTTTCCCTAAAAAATGTCATATATGCTCCTAATATCATTAAAAACTTAATCTCTATTAGAAAATTTGCTAGTGACAATCCACATACCTCTCTAGCTGCAATTTACCGCTCTTAAAATGTATCATTCGGTACGTTAAGAGTATTCTTGACTATGAATTACATCTTTATCCATCTGTACCGACCAGGCTGATATCCTACACGGATGTCGATTGGGGCAGCTGTCCCGATACACGTCGATTTACTTCCGGCTATTGTGTATTCTTGGGTGATAGCCTCATCTCATGGTCTGCGAAATGGGAAGCCACACTTTCCCGTTCGAGTGCAGAAGAAGAATATAGAGGCGTTGCGAATGTTGTTGCCAAAACTTATTGGCTCAGAAATCTCCTTCTAGATCTTCATTATCCCTTACGTAAGGCATCGGGTGTTACATGTTCCTTCTTACTATCAGTATACATATATATTTACTAAGTGACTTCTTCAGCAGTTGTTCCTTGACTTCAGATCCAGTCTGAGTGTCCGACCTCCTCCCGCTCTGACTGAGGGGGTGTGATAGAGAATACATATATATTCTCCATATATTCTATAATTATTATTTTGATGTAATTATGTAAAGTAAATATTCTCATACAATTAGATTTATAATTATAAACACTTATATATATTGCATAAATGAGAAGCCTCCAACAACAAGAATTTCACAATTCTATATGCGGAATAAAATAACACCTAGATTGATTTGGGATAAAACGAGACATTCAAGATTAATTTTATACTTTGATTGATTAAAGGTATAATCTTGAAATATTTCATCTTTATCCCACAAATCAAGTATTCTGTCAATAAGATAACGATAGGTAATGCAGGAAAAAAAGAAGTTGACCATGGGTGGAGTATTATGATAAGATAATGAATAGTCTCTATCCGTAATTAATGAAGTGTTCTTTTTATAATTTTTCAGAAAATCAACGAACGTCTATCAATTAAGAAATTTGACGGACATTCGTCTATCAATTATAGTGATAAATTAATACTTTGCCACGGCACAAATTTTGGTTTGATTTTCGGCTGGTGTATTTCAAAGTTTTATGAAGGTAATGGCATATTAGTGGGAATAAAAATACCGCATCTAAACCGAAGATCTCTATAAAAAAAAATTCTCTGAGTTGTCAAAAACAAACTTTAAAACTTTAGTTAACAAATGAAAGCTTCAAAAATTCTAGCCGTTCGCAGTTTTCTTCATTGACGTTGACAAATATTTGTACAGACCTCTATCTATCGATATCTTTTTAGAAAATTCTCTATTACCAATCGTCCTCAATCAATTTGTTTCTTTAAAAAAAATACGTATTTTTAGTAGTATAAGTTTGTGGGGACCTGTGATTCATCAAATCTTATCCAAACTTGAATTATTATCATCCCATGAGGTCAACAACAAGATTTAACTTTGTACATACTCCCTTGGTTTTCCATGGGTGGAGTATTATGATAAGATAATGAATAGTCTCTATCCGTAATTAATGAATCAACGAACGTCTATCAATTAAGAAATTTGACGGACATTCGTGTCTATCAATTATAGTGATAAATTAATACTTTGCCACGGTACAAATAGGTTTAACTTTGTAGATACTCCCTTCGTTTCTTCTTTGTTGTCAAAATTATTATACTCTATATTATATGATATTTTTAGTTTGGAAACATCTCTTAATAAATTTACTCAATTTCTGAAAAGTAAAAAGTGTTTTTATTAAAATTTTGCTTAGTTAAATGGTAATATTACTTTAACATGATCTCTTAGTTATGTTAGACCCATGTAAATAAGAACAAACTTGAGTAAGTTCCATCTTTTAGCAGAACTTTACCCGCAAGGATAGCCAAGTTGGTGTAGCAGTAGAGCGTTGGATCGCAAGATCACGACTTCGATCCCCTGCATAAACCCTCTTGGTTGAGCATGTCACACATGGTTTGTCAAGTGTGGTTAATTGGTACGTAGCTTTGCGCGCTATCATACCCCATTTACAAGACTGAAAGAAAGAGCCATGGCTCCTTTCACAAAAAAACAAAAACTTGAGTAAAATAATAAATATTTTTTAGTATTAATTGTTATGATTATAAAAAGAGAGATAAAAATAAATAAAATAAAAAATAGTTTTTTCTTGAAACGCGTAAAGGTATACTATATGGGTAGGTAAAGGCTATAGAATCAGACAAGATGTGGTGGCTCTATCTTGAAACGCGTAAAGTAAATGATTAGCTAGTTAAGCTGGTCTAAAAAGACAAAGATCCGACCTCGAATAAAGGAGGACTCAAAGCAAAAATATGGCGAGAAAAATACCTCCAATAACCAATTACTACAATTCAAACGAGAGAAAGATCTTTACTAAAATCTCTTGTTTTATTTATCCATTTCCTATGATATTTTTACCTTAAAACTAAAAGTACTACCCTCTTTATTTAATTTTATATGATATACTTTTTTTAGTCTTGTTTTGTTTGTGCTTATGCTTTATCTTGAACTGATTAAAAATGAGAATGTGTCATATAAATTGGGACAGATGTAGTACATTTTACGCTTAACGAAATGATCTATAACCACACAAATATCTTTGACTTGTTTTAAACCACAAGATTCAAAAGTTTTTCTTTATTTCTTAAACTCCGTGTCAAGTCACTACATCATATAAATTGAGACGGAGTGAGTAGTTACAATCATGTGGAACGTGTGCGTCAAAGGCATTTTAATTATTTTTTTCGTCTAAATTTATGTGACGATATTTGATCAAGCACGAACTTAAAAAAATCTTTTGAAATATGTTTTCAAAAGTTTAAAAATAAAAATATTATGTGGCTATAAATTATTCAATAAAAAAAATCAAAATTAAATTACTTATAAGTTTAAATACTTACTCCTCTTATGTGTTATTCTTTTTTAAATAGACTAAAAAATAAAGTGTATCACGTGAAATGAGACAAAGTAAGTACTAATAATCACTCTCTTTATCCACTTTCTTGTCAATTATATTAAAAATAGATGTTCACGTTTACTTGTCCAGTTTAAAAAATAAGAGATAATTTATCATTTTAGATATATTTAATCCTTATTATTAAGTGGAGTAGCAATTATTTTCAATGCATTCCACGGTTAAAAAATTATTATTTTTCCACTGAAGTGTTTCACTAAAAATATTCAGTGGATATTCTCACATATACTTTGATTGAATTAGTGAGAAAAGAAAAAATAATAGTTTTTTCACACGAAAAAATTAGGAAGTTTTCAACGTTTCAACGGAAACCTGTTTCCCACTATGCATTTATCCAGTGAGTTGGTTAGGTGGGTACACAATTTCCCATTGATTGTCGGTGGGAAAAACTTATGTTTTTAGTAGTGAATTCCCAACGAGTGAGATGACTTATACCCCTTCCGTCCCAATTTAAGTGTCTTAGTTTGACTAGACACGATATTTAAAAAATAAGGAGAGACTTATGAATCTTGTGGTTTTGCATTAAAAATATGTATAATGTACTATTTTGTTTATAAATTTGCCACGTATGATGTTTGAATTGTCAACTTACTCATTTTGTCCCATTTTATATGACACACCTTCCTATTTAGTATGCCCCCAAAAAATTGACAGATTTTCTTATTTGACAACTATTTAATTTAAAATTTTATCTTTTACGCTTAACAAGATGATCTATAACACACAAATATCTTTGGTTTAATTTATTTTATACCACAAGATTCAAAAGTCTTCCTTTATTTTTTAACATTGTGTCCAGTCAAACTACATATAAATTGGGATGGAGGGAGTATTAAATATGAAAAGAGACATACTTTTTAGACGAAAAGAGTAATAATTAAGGGTGATAAAATTTTATTTATTGTTTTTCAAGAGGTGTGTCAAGTTAAATATGAACAAATAAAAATGGACGGGTGGAGTAGATGGTACTTCCTCTATGTTGCCCCTTAAACTTTAAATTTCACTGCGGTTATTATCTCACAGTATACCTTCCAGGAAGCCATAAAGTTGATAAGAAGAGCTATCCTACATTCATTGTTGAAAACAAAAGGCAAAAGCCATGATAGTAGCAATAATCTTGTCTGTTTTTTCTAATTGGCACACTGATTCTTGCTAGGTTCTTATACAAATCCTGGTTATATCCAATTTCCCTACAATATTTGATGAATTCACAAGGAATCAAAGGTCCACGTTACCAATTTCGCGATGGGAACTGATAGCGAATATATTACCATATATTCTGTAATTAATATTGGTGTGTAATTATGTAAAATGGAGATCTTCATTCAATTATGAATCATCTTTACATAATATATATATTTGCATTAATGAGAAAGACCTCCGAAGGGAGATTAATACATTTTTACATGGTATCAGGAGTCAAACCCTAAAAACACTTAAACCCTAAAACATTCTTCAATCAGGACCGTCCCCTAGTTCTCGGCCGGCGGCCTCCCCCACCCCACAAACCCTAATTTTGTCTCTCTTCCTAACCAAAATTCAACCCCTCCAATGGCTTCCATGGCTACTCCCACCTCTCCCACGACTTCCTCTTCCTCCCCAGTCGTCACCCACAACCCCCCCACTTCATCCTCTACCTCTTCATTCCATCCGACATTCGCCGTCACCAATATCAACAACTTCATTCCCTTAGTTCTTGATCAAGAAGATGGTCAATATTCTTCGTGGGTTGAATTCTTTCGCATTCATGCATATGCTTATAACGTGCTTGATCATATTGACGACTCATTCCCTCGCCCTATCGAGGTTGACGACACGGCATGGCGCTGCCTTGATGCTATTGTCAAGCAGTGGATTTATGGCACAATCTCTAAGGACTTGCTTCATACGATTATGAAAACTAAAGCCTCGGCTCGTAAGTTATGGATACGGTTAGAGGAGATATTTCAGGACAACAATCACACACGTGCCGTGTACCTGGAGGAACAATTCAATAATACACGTCTTGAGAATTTTGACAACATGTCCGAGTATTGTAAACAATTGAAGTTAGTTGCAGACCAATTATCCAATGTGGGAACACTAATTTCCGAAACGAAGATGATCCTACAACTACTTGCTGGCTTACCAAAGGGTGAATACAATACTCTAGCGACTATGATCCAACAAGCCAATCCACTACCTAGCTTCAACAGGGCCCATTCACAATTACTATTGGAAAAAATCCGACGTGCCAAACATGATGAACATAATCAAAACGCATTAGCGGTTGAATATTCGGCGACAATCGCCAAACAGGACGAACAACTCTTATTATTTACATCAAATTAATGACAAACTTCCATTTGTGTATACTGGAGTATAATATTTGCACCTCTATACAGTAAAATTTTCAGGTCATCTGAGGAGATAGAAGCGGACAAAATCCTTGAAGAACCCTTCGAGTCGTTCATAGGAATCATAAAGCAAAGAGAAGACAAAGTTAAGTCAGGACAATCAGACAACTTTGGGGGTGATTTACTCGGATCACTCTTGGTGATGAGGAAGCAAGAATATCAGTAGATGAGATCATAGAAGAATGCAAATCATTCTATTTTGCCGGTCATAAAACGGTCACCAGTTTGCTAAGCTGGAGTACGTATCTACTGGCAATTCACACGGATTGGGAAGAGAAAGCAAGAGAGGAAGTTCTTGAATTCCTTGGCCAACAAAATCCAACCACAGAAAGCATTTCAAGGCTAAAGATGGTAAGGACCCAATATCTTATTTTCTTCTCCTTACAATAATTCTTAAGTGGACTTTCAGTATCAAATGAGCAGGTTGACCTAAATTTGAGTCGGTTGAATCATTAAATGAATGATGATTCAACACGTTCAGAGTTTACTTCGATCAAAATCATGATTTGAGTTAACTAATGTATTATAACCCAATTTTGCCAATTCAAAACCATTCTTTCATTTCTCTGCGTGCACACAAGTTTAGAGAGAAATATAAATAATAAATCAAAAAAAGATTTTTGCTTTCGATAATATTTTCTTATGGATCAGCTTAAACTTGATAGCCAAAATTAACCCAAGCAATTAAATGAATCAATTTGGATGCGATTCAAGTTGACTCATCATGTATATATTCATAGTTCAACCTACCTAAGTTTGAATATATAGGTTTGGATGGTTTATCTGTTTTTGGATTAAATTGGAAATGATCTCCTATGTTCATTTATACTTAGTTCGAATAGAAAAAAAGTTATTTTTCACACAAATTAAAAGTTATAACCCGTTATTATTTGATATTTACTTGTAGGTGGGCATGATAATAAATGAGACACTAAGGCTTTATCCTCCATTTGTTCTTCTACAAAGAGAGGTGACAAAAAATACAAGATTGGGGAAACTAAAAATTCCAGCAGGAATTGAAGTGATTATTGCAACTTTAGCAGTTCATCATAGCAGTGAAGTATGGGGAGAAGGCGCTCATCTTTTCAAGCCAGAGAGATTTGATGAAGGGGTCGCTAGAGCAACAAGGGAGGTAAGTTTCATGTATCTTCAATTTATAATTTTATAATTAGTAAAATAAATAAAAATAAAATTTTCATTAAATTCTGAAAATAAATTTAAACTAGTCATCAATATTATAAAACAATTACTATATTATTTGAGAAAGGTAACAACACAAAATAGCCGGATAATCTTTAAAATGAAATCATCATCGATCTCCACATCTACTATCCTTCACACTGTTAACTAATAATTACATTGATTTTTGTTTATGTATTTAAAAAAAGAAGGGTAAAAAGTGTAAGAGCAATGATAAAAAATTGATAGTTGTTTCAAAAGTAGGAACATAGTACTATAGAATCTCTATCCTATCAATTTTAGGCATAATTATCTAAAAGAAAATTATTTATAGCAGTGTATTTTCCATGAGAGTGGCTTTCTTTATTAATATATTTTAGAAAAAAATCACTACAACATGAAATATGATAGCATAAAGTATAAATATTATTACACCAATAATAAAAAACATGATCTATAACAAAAATTCATTAAGAAATAATAAAAATCAAATTTAACACCCGAACGCACGCTTTTACGCATTGGACTAATGCTTATGTGCCCGATGTGTACGTCCTATTGTTAGATGATATTAATCTCCCTTCGGGAGTCTTTCATTAATATCAAGGTATATATAGAGTACAATATTCATCCCTTATACAATAGGAATCCTAAACATATACAAAAGATGAATCCTAGTCTTACCATAATTATATTTACACAATATATGAAAATATTCTAATTATGGGTAGGGAATATATTGTTTCCTATATTTACACGTTTACGCATCCCTCAGTCGGAGCGGGAGGAGGTCGGACGCTGAGACTGGATCTGATGTCAAGAAATAATTGTCTGTGAAGTCCTTTGGTAAATATGTCTGCATACTGATAGGATGATGGAACATGTAACACTCTGACATGGCCTAACGCAACTTTCTCACGAACGAAGTGTAGGTCTATCTCAATATGCTTGGTTCGCTGATGTTGAACCGGATTATGAGAAAGATAGATGGCAGAGATGTTATCACAATACACAATAGATGCCTGACGCAAAGGACATCAAGTTCTAACAAGAAATTTACGAGCCAACAAATCTCGGCTACTACATTTGCAACGCCTCTGTACTCGGCCTAAACCTTTGGAGCGAGATAGGGTAGCCTGTCGCTTGGCGTACCAAGAAATCAGTTATCCCCTAAGAAAACACAAAAGTTGGAGGTGGAGCGTCGCGTGTCCGACACCCCGCCAATCTGCATCCGTATATGAAAGCAAGCTGTCTAGTGCAGAGGGGTATAGGTGCAAACCATAATCAAGAGTGCCCTTAATGTATCGAATGATACGCTTAAGAGCAGTGAAATGAGACTCCAGGGGCATGCATGAATAAGCACACCTGCTGAACAGCATAAGCTATGTCCGCCTGGTAAATGTGAGATAATCTTGAAGTGCACCCGCAAGGCTCCTATACGTAGTAGGATCGAGATCGAGCACCATCTATAGCACTAAGCTTAGATTTGGAATCAATCGAGTAGGCACTCTTTGCGCTCGCCATCTTAGCCTCAGACACAATCTCTTCTGCATACTTACGCTGACACAAGAACATATGATTGGCAGACCTGGTCACTGATATCCCCAAAAAGTAACTCAGCTTCCCCAAATCAGTCATTGCAAATTCGGACTTGAGCAAGACAATAATCTCATTTTTCAATCCGTCGAAGGAGGCAGTAAGAACAATATCATTCACGTAAAGTAATAAGTAAGCAGTGCTACTACCTCGATGAAAAATGAAAAGTGATGTATCACTCTTGCTGCATACAAACCCAATCTGCAAGATATACCTGGCAAAACGATCATACCACGCACGGGGGGCCTGCTTCAGGCCATATAGTGACTTACGGAGACGGCACACATAGTGAGGAACTGCTGGATGGGTGAACCCTGGTGGCTGATGCATGTAGACTGTCTCTCGCAGATCCCCATGTAAGAATGCATTCTTCACGTCAAGCTGATGGATCAGCCAGTGTTTGCCCATGGCTATGTTCAAAACTGTGCGAATGGTAGCCGGTTTGACAACCGGGCTGAAGGTCTCACCACAATCAATGCTCTCCTGCTGATTTGTGCCATTAGCCACAAGACGGGCCTTATACCTCTTAAGATCCTCATTGTCTCTGAGTTTGTGACGAAATAGCCACATACAACGAATGACATTCACCCCCTCAGGTCTAGGTACTAGATCCCACGTGTGCTGTTTAGTTAAAGCATTGAATTCCTCATACATAGCCGTATTCCAATTAGGGTCTTGTTTGGCAAATTTTGGGTTCTTTGGAAGTGGAGAGATGGTTTGGGCAGACAAGTTGAAATGGACTTTGGGTTTGAAGATTCCATGCTTTGAACGAATTTCCATTGGATGGGAAGGGACAGTGGATGGCAGAGTGGTGTCTGAGACGGGGGGTAAAGTCGGATAAGGAGAAGGTGGGGGCGAAGCCGTCGAAGGCGTCGCGGCTCCTGGATCGAGAGTCGCGGTGCTAGAAGGTTGATAGGCTTCTCTGAAGTTTGGGTGCATGGCGCCTCGGCCTGAACGCCATTTGTCGACGGTGTTTCAAAAGATTGCTCTCTGGAAATCAGGCGCCGCGGCGCCTCCCATCGAGGCCGCGGCTCTGACGATGGAACAGAGGATGTGAGTTGTTCGATTATGAGGGGAGAGATGACAGACTCGTCAAGAAATGAGTAGTCCTATTTTTGGAATTTTGGAAGATTCGAAAACGGGAATGTGGTCTCGTCGAATGTGACATGACGAGATATGTGGATCTAACGAGTCGACAAGTCATAGCATAGATAGCCCCTATGGTTCGGCGGGAATCCTAGAAAGACACATGGAGTGGACCTAGGAGCGATCTTGTGAGGGGCGGTGGAGCTAAGGTTGGGATAGCACAGACAACCAAAAATCTGTAGATGATCATAAGAGGGGATTCTATGATAGAGGATTTCGGTAGGGGTCATATTGTGAAGAGTGCTAGTAGGGAGAATATTTAGAGTGTATTCTGACATTTTAGCAGCATAGACCCAGAAGGGTGGAGGGAGGGAGACATGAATCAATAGGTTGTGACTCATATTGTTAATGGTGCGGATGATTCTTTCAGCTTTACCATTTTGTGGTGAGGTGTGAGGGCAGGAGAAGCGAAAGACCATGCCATTATTGGTACAAAAGCGGTGAAACATAGAGTTATTGAATTCACGACCATTATCGCACTGAAATGATTTCATGCCTTTTCCAAATTGTGTTTGAATGAACTTGTGAAACTCAATAAATTTGACAAACACTTCCGATTTAAATTTAAGAGGGTATAACCAAACGCAGTGTGAAAATCATCAAGCAACACAAGATAGTAATTATGACCGAGAGAACTAGAGATAGGAGATGTCCATAAATCGGCATGTATGATATCAAAAGGAGCAAATGTAACACTAGTAGATGATTTAAACGGAAGACGAATATATTTGCCTAAGGAGCAAGAAACACAATTTTGGGCAAGTTTCCCATTACAAGCAATGAAATTGTTGCCTCTAAGAAAATTAAAAACTGGAGCTCCTGGATGACCAAGCCTATTATGCCAAGTTGAAGAAGAAACAACCGCTAGAGTGACGGGAGAGCAAGATCTGGCAGCGGATGTGGAAGTGAATGGATAGAGATCCCCCGTGCTATTGCATCTCGTAAGAGGTGTCCCCGTATGAAGATCCTTCACAGTAAAATCAAAAGGGTCAAAATCCACGGAGATAGAATTATTACGAGTAAATTGACGGACAGATATGAGGTTCTTAATCATGTGTGGGGCATATAGGGTATTTTTGAGGGAGAATGGTGGATGATGAGGTTGTGTGTATGAGGTACCATAACCTTTAACTGGAATGCATTGTCCACTACCAACTGTAACATATTGAGGATGCTTTAACTGAAACAGTTTAGGAATAGTACCTGCAGACTGGGTGACGTGAGATGTGGCGCCTGAGTCCATGTACCAAGTATTGGCAGGCTATTGCATAGAGAGGGTGCTGAACGCCTGACCCAACTCAGTGGGTGTCATGTCGGAGGAGGGCTGCGGGACCTGACCTTGCATGAAGTGGGCCTGCTGTGGGGCTGGAGTGGGGCCTAACAAACCGGGGTAAGAATACAGATTGTATGACTGCTGGTACTGGAATGGACTTGGCGCCGCGACTCTGGCCCAGAGCGCCATGGCCTGGCAAACAGCTGGCGAGGAGCCGCGCCCGATTGTTCTGCGATCTCTGTTGATGTTCTTCTTTGTTGGTTACATGACCGCGACCACAGCCCACGACCACGGCCTCCTCTACCGCCGCGACCTTTTCCACCCTTGCCGCGGCCCGCTGTTGGGAGTTGTCTGGTGGCGTCTGATCTTGGGGTTGCGTGTCGACAGCTAACACCTGCTGGGCGTGCTCATCCTGCTTAGCACGACGGGTTTCTTCGAGCAACAATTGTGAGCGAGCTTTGTTAAAACTCGGTAGCGGATCTGCCTGTTGAATAATGGTGGCTAAAGTATCATATTCGCCCTTATTAAGGCCAGAAATCATTTGTAGCACCATTTTATCGTCAGTGACAGGCGTGCCGATCTTGGAGAGTTGATCCGCTAGAAGTTTAAGCTGCTTGCAGTACTCAGAGACATTGGAGAAGTTTTCAAGACGTGTTTTGTTGAACTGTTCTTCCAAATACACGGCACGGGTGTGCTTGTTGTCCTGAAAAATTTCCTCCAAACGATTCCACAAGTCAAGGGCTGTGGAGTCAGATTTCATGATAGTAAGGAGCAAACCCTAAGAGATACTACCATATATTCATTGTTTGACGCCGGCGTCGAGACGATGCCAGATAGAATCATCAACCTCCGTAGGGCGCGGAATAGTGTCATCAATATGGTCAAGCACGTTATAGAGACATGCATGATTGCGAAAAAGTTCAACCCAGGGAGAATACTGGTTGTTTTCTTGATCAAGAATAATGGGAATATGGTTCTATGTTGGAAACAGTAAGGGCGGGATGAAACGGGGGTGATGACTTTGTGGTGGGATTTGTGGAGGTACAGGCGTCAGAAAGTGTGGAAGAATCAGGGATAGCCATTTAGAGAAGAGAAGAAAGGAAGAACAAAACCCGAAAAACAAGAAGAAAATCCGGGAGGGTCGCTACAGAGAGGCAAATGGCTACTGTGGAAGAGAAAGGTTTTTAGGGTTTTGTTTATTTGGCTCTTGATACCATGTTAGATGATATTAATCTCCCTTCGGGAGTCTTTCATTAATATCAAGGTATATATAGAGTACAATATTCATCCCTTATACAATAAGAATCCTAAGCCTATTCAAAAGAGGAATCCTAGTCTTATCATAATTATATTTACACAATATATGAAAATATTCTAATTATGGGTAGAGAATATATTATTTTCTATATTTACACGTTTACACCTATGAATCTATGCCTTTTATTTATTCCTGAAGCGTTTTTGGCACGCTCAGCTCCGAGATTCATCCTTAAACTCACCCCAAAAACGCTTTAAAAGCCACTGATTTCAAGAGCCAAGGCCGACTAATAATGACATTAATTTAACTGTTATTACAATTTCCAAGATAGAGGCAGGAGAAGCTTTCTGGAGTTTTTCTGATTCCATGTCCTTAATCTATCCATATATACATGTATTGAATTCCGTTTAAGCAAAATGAAATTATACAACTCAAGTGGTCGCTCAATTATTTAAACCGCCACCGTGAAAGAGGTAAGAAAAGAGTTGGTTATCTAAGTGATTTTTTATTTAACCTCGTACATAACAAGAGCTTAGTTTACTGGAATGTTCTTTTTAATAAAGTGATGTGCTAGCGGGTCTTTTTTATAATGGGGATATTTACAGCAAGTTTATTTACAACAGGAACACATGCCAGCACAGTTAGACTTTTCTAAAATGACCAAATTACCTCTGCTATAAGTAGTCCTTTCGTACTCAAATTACAAGGTTTCCTGTTTCTAAATAATTGAAATTCCTAAAAGGTCCCATTTCTAAATAACTAGATGGATCATGGCCCGTGCTCAAAAAGCTAGAAACATAATAGAAAAAGTCACATTAGTTGAAAATCTAGCAAAAGGTACATCTTCGGGTTCTTTTCTACTCCAAGAAAGTATAGTGGTCTAATGAAGATTGAACTAATGAACTCGCTACAAAATAAGGAAATAGAAAGATAAATTGCAACCACTATACAATTTCTACAATGTTGAAAATTTTCAGTTCACATATGGAAAAGGACCCATTAAGATTAAGACATAACTTTGTGTCACATCCCGATTTTTCTCAATTCTTCCCTTAGGGTGTGATGACACCTGGACGACCATTCCTTTCATGGCGAACATTTTCTTTCTTTTCGTCCTAAATTATACATATATCTAGGTGCGGAAATAATATAATCATGTACTTCTTTAATGAAGGCACAAGCTCATACTCGATATCTCTCTAGATCACCACTGTCTCTAAATTTGTGACGAAAAAGTCACATGCATCGGATGACAATCACCCCCTCCGGTCTAGGAACCAAATCCCCAGTGTGTTATTTTGTTAAATCATTAAATTCCTTACACAACCGTATTCCAATTTGGATCTTGTTTGGCCAATTTTGGGTTTTTGGGAATTGGGAAAACGGTTTGTGTGGATAAGTTAAATTGGATTTTGGGTTTGAAAATCTTTATGTTGGGAACGGGTTTCCATTCGGTGTGTGGGGTAGGGGTAGGGGCAGGATGGGTATTTGGGTGGGGTGGATGGTCCGGGTTAATTGGGGCAGTGGTGGTGTCGGAAGGTCTCGTGGATGGGTTGACTAATTGTTGGGTATGGGTGACGGGTATGGTGGACCTCGACGAGTGGGTTGTAGTTGGTGAGCTGGTAAGATCGAGGTGTTGGGGATGGGTCGATGTCGGCGGTAGTGGTGACTGGATGTGGTAACTGAACAGTGACGGGTTGCCAATGTGGGGAACTGGGATGGGATGCTGGTACATGGATGGTTTTTAGGTTCAGGTACTTTTGCAGTGGTGGGTTGGGTGACGATTTTAGCTATGGTGGTTGGTGGTTGCGATGACACAGTTGGTGGTGGTGGAGGTTGCTGGAGGGTGTTTGGGATAAGGACCGGTGGTGACACAAAGACGCTGGGCCAACTGCCGGTGGTGGATGCGGCAGTCACCGATTGCCGAGACGATGATAGAGACGGTAGTGGAGATGCGGATACGCTGCCAGAGGTAGTGGTTGTGATGGTGGTACAGCGGTGGACTGACCAAAAGGCGATTGAGCAGAGGCATTGGGAGTAGTGGCTGCTGCCGGAACAGTGACGGCGCGGACGAGAGCTAGGCGGAGAAGCGGTGATGTGTCGGACTCATCTAAAAATGTGTTATCCATACTTTGGAATTTTGGATATTTGCGAATTGGAATATTGCTTCGTCAAACGTGACGTGATGTGAGATGGTTATTTTACGAGAAGACAAGTCGGAGCACAGATATCCCCTATGATTGGGGGAAAACCTAATAACATGCAAGGGGTGGTGCGGGGTGCAAGTTTATGCAGGGTCGTGGAGGCAAGATTCGGGTAGCACAGGCAACCGAAAATTTATAAGTGCTCATAAGTTGGGATCCTACGAAATAGAATTTTGGTGGGTGTTCTATTTTGAAGAATCTGAGTGGGCAAAATATTTAGAATATCCTTTGTTGATGAAGATTATCCTTTGTTTTCAAGCCATTTGATGCTCTCGAATATCTTCATTTTTGTTTCTCAGGGGATTATGAAGGTGTTGCTCCCACTTCAGAGAGTTTCTCCGGCGTCCAAGCTAATTTGGCAGTTATTGGTTGCATTTAAACTATCCTTACTCCCTCTTCCTTTTTTTCTCAATTTATGTGACAGCATATCCTTTTTGGTCTATCCCCAAAAAAATATCACATTTCCATATTTAGAAACAATTTAACTTTATGAAATGATTTATGGTCACACATTTATATAAGACTTGTTTTTATCATACATTTCAAAAGTCTTACTTTCTTTCTTAAACTCCGTGTCAATTCAAATGGTGCCACATAAATTGAAACTGAGGGAGTAATACTTTAGAAATTGAGTAGCATGTTATAATATTTGTTTGGCTATAAAAACATTCTCATTAAGAAAAGGCCAAATGTGCAAATATACCTTTCAACTTTGTGATATAGAACAGATATATCCCTCGTTAAAAAAAGTGGTGCATATATCCTCTTCTGTCGTCACACAAATGGTGCAAATATTCCCTCGTCATTACACAAATGGATTAAAAAAACATTTAGCTTATATTTTAGTTTAAAAAAAGTTGTCACGAGGCTTTATAAAAATAAGTCTACCTTAATCTTGTCCAATTTGGACAATGTTTCATTTTCTAAGCTCTTCAAGAGCAAATCCTGCGTAATACCTGATTTGCTTTTTATCTTGCGCACTTTTCTATAGACCTTATTCAACTTTTTTCTCTAGGAAAGGCCGCATAATTCAACACAGTGACCAATGCAAACTCCCTCAGCCCAAAACAACATGACATATCATCAATCAAAAATCACGTCTCATGCTTGTTCTTTCGATTGATAATTAGCGGTAGAAGAAACGAATGAACAAAGTTTCCACTAAATCTATCCCAGTCTGAGGGCAGGTCCAAGAAATGGCGAAAACAAGTTCTACGAAATAAATTTAAAAGTTTATGCTTTCGCAATAAAACATTAAAGTCAAACCACGTTTTCGTACTCTACCTTACTACAATCCTGGCTGGGAAATCAACGCCTTCCAAAAGACATGAGTTCAATCCGAGCCTTTCCATCTTTTCTACGGTGATAGACTTGAACTTTTCAGGCATAGATACACGATCACTATTGTCCTCCTCATCTTCCGGAGCCTCGCATTCGAGACATTCCTCTTCTCCAAGACCACAATTGGCTACTTCTTCTTCAGATTCAAATTCATCAATCTTCTTGAGAAGCTTATCAAGAGACGAAGAGTCTGCCTCTTCTTCATCTCATCTATTAATTCACTCATTTGATTCTTCATCTAGTCTATTAATTAACTCATCTGGTTCATCTCATCTATTAATTAACTCATCTGCTTCTTCATCTTATCGATCAATTAACTCCTCTTGTTGTTTCTTTCGTCTATTAATGTTATCCTTTGGTTGTTTATGCTTCATTTCAAACAATATTAGCCAGATAATTAAAAAAAAAGGTGACTAAGAATAATTTTTAAAAAAAAGTTAGTATAAAAAAGGTAAGCTTATGAGAAACACAAAAGGAATTGGAGCACCTTGTCCTTATTAGCTAACACGATATTAACAACCTTTAGTAGGGTTTAACAAGTACTAGGCTTAACAAACTTTTTTAACTTTACATTTGCATTAATACACTATTTTTTCAGACCCTTTTGTAGGGTTTAACAAGTACTACAACTTTACAACTTACATGTTATCCTGCTGAGGTAAATAATTACAACCCTCCTCAACCCTTGAGAGACTCAAAGTCATGATGTTTACTAAAGTTAGAAGAGTATAAACTAATAAATATAATCAAGTCATGAATTTTTTTCGTCGCCTGTTAGTTTCTATAGCTATAGAGTTATAATGCTTATAACGTTTTTTTAAACTTCAATCAGATATTGTTTCAAATACTCTTTTTCAACTACTTCCGTAGAGAGTTGCTCGTGAGAGCCAATGAAGATGGTGTCATAGACCAAAGCAGCAATGGCAGCACCTACGAATGGACCGAGCCAGTATATCCAGTGGCTTTTCCATGTCCAGCTATCCAGGGCTTGACCAAATGCCATAGCAGGGTTCATTTCTGCGCCATAAAAGCAACCACCACCAGACAAGACGTTGGCACCAACAAGGAAACCAATTACAATTGGGGCAATACTTTCCATGTTACCCCTCTTGGGATCAATTGTAGTTGCATAAACTGTATAAACAAGGCCAAAGGTCATCACTATCTCGAAAATAATTGCATTCCATGGTGTTGCCCCAGCTTTGAGAGCGTATGATGATGTGTCCTGCACCATTTATGAATTTCATTAGTTAATATAAATATATGAAAGCTTCTTGATAGAAGAAAGGCAGTATATAACTTCATAGTGAATGATTTTAATATCTATATTTTTCTTAATTGATCTATAACTAAGTGACTCTTTTCGTAATATGGCGAGTCCAATGATTTGTGGTTGACAGTAAGGAGATTCACCGACAACTAGGCGTAGTTTGAATTTAAAATTATTGTGTTAAGGTTCTGAGTTCCTTGAAATAATGGGTAAAAACTTAATATTCATGTAAATATTTTTTTGAACATATTTCACATTCATATCTATGTGATAAGTAGAAAATGCAGGTTCAATATTTGATGCCATATTTTAAACCTATAGGTTGCCCTTGTCGATAATTTTATTGCTTGTTTTGGTTAAACTAATTAACATAATTCTTTTTTTTTTAAACACCTCTCAACATAGTTTCTATTTGATTGGTGTATCAAAGTAATTTTCCTCAACGTATGGATGAGTTATGAGTATATTATGAGTTACTAGAAAAGTTCATGGAGAGGGGAGTGGCATTACGTACCGAACCACTAGTAGCGAATTTGAGAAGGGAGAGAGCCACGACAGATCCAAGTAATTGAGCAATCCAATACAAAACACTCCTACATAAGGTAATGTGGCCTCCTAGAAAGCAACCAAACGTAACAGCAGGGTTTACATGACCTCCAGATATGTTTGATGACACTGAAATCGCCACAAAAAGAGAAAATGCATGGGCTATCGCCGCAGCAATCATCACATTTCCTGGCGCTGCTCCACCACTCATGGACATACTGGCTGTAAAACATATCAATAATTCGTTAATTATTATCACATAGTTTATCTTCTATATACTGATAGCATAAAAATTGTATAGCAACAAAAATTTATGCGAGAATCATAAACTAGTTAGTTAGACTTACTGAATGTAATAGAACATCCTTCACTAGTAAAAACAAAAATAAGCATGGAAATGAATTCAGCAAAGGCAGCTCTGAGGGTATCAGGATGGCTAGCCTCTTTTAAATTTCCATAAACGATTCTTGAAATCATCATTTTTAAATTTTTGGTGTAGAAATTAGAGTTTATGGATGAGCTGCTAGTGCTATGTGTTTGTAGCTCTTGTTGATTTTGTTCCTAAGGACTAACAAGGCCACGCTTATATAGGGGACTACGTAAGAGATGATGTTACTGGTATTGTTGACTATGAGGTAGATTCAACAATTGAATTGGGTAGCCAACTACCATCGTTCGACACATGGACAAATTGAGCGATAAAATATATTTATGCGCGCACACATGAAGACTAGAATAAAATAAGGTGGTTGTCATGATTTTTTGTATATAGTATTTATTGACTAAGAACAATTAACAAATTAAGATTAGTTTCTGAGAAAGTACACGCAATAATTAAGGAGAATTCTCCTTACAGTTGAAACTGAAAGTTTCAACTTTCAAGTTAACCCACGTGATATGTATATATTGAGAGGATGCGATTCATAAGTAACCTTAACTTAAACTTTATTTATATTAGCAATATATTAATTTAAAATCATTAACTTAAACTTTACAGTTATATTAAAAAAAATAGTATTCTTTCCGTCCTAAAAAGATTGGCCTAGTTTGATTCGGCATGAAATTTAAGAAATAAAAAAAAATGAAATGTGTGGTCCAAAATAAGTCTTAAATATTTATCGTTGTAAATCATTTCATAAAATAAAATTATTTTTAAATATAGAAATGTGTCAATCTTATTGAGACAAACTAATATTATATTGACATACATTGAATTTCATCCTACAAATTAGTAGGTGTTAGAGAATAATGAATGTGATATCTCTAAAGCAATTAAGTATATAACGACATTCATCCTTACTAATATTATATTGGAAAAAGCTCAAATATGTCACCGAACTATCGAAAATGGCTTATTTATGCCGCTCGTTAATAGTTTGACTCATTTATGTCATTGCCTTTACCAAAATGGTTCATCCATATCATTTTTTATTAACGCCGACGTTAATGAAAAAATAATATTATAAAATCAGTGTTAATGAAAAATGGCATGAATGAGTCATTTTGGTAACGGCGGTGGCATAAATGAGCCAAACTATTGACGAGTGGCATAAATGAGCAATTTTGGATAGTTTGATGACATATTTGAGCTTTTCCCTTTAATATTTATGTGATAGATTATGAAAATAATCCTTGATTATTGTCATAATCTTTGTATATATTATAGATTAGGAATGTAAATTATTCTGATTTGGAAATAGTCTCTTGCAGAAATGTGAGGTAAGGCTGCGTACAATAGACCCTTGTGGTCCGACCCTTCCCCAGACCCCTCTCATAGCGGGAGCTTAGTGCACCGGGGTGCCCTTTTTTTTAATCATAATTGTAGCCTAGATATTAGTCTTGTAACATGTATATATTATGATATTCAAGGAATGAAAAGACCACGAAAAATATTTTCTTCATGATATCAAGAGCCAAAAATTAACCCTAACCCTAAAAACCTAAACCGGCCGCCACCCATACATTCGGAACACTAGTTCCGGCCGCCACCCATACATTCGGAACACTAGTTCCGGCCGCCACCCATACATTCGGAACACTAGTTCCGGCCGCCACCCATTTGTTTTTGAAACCCTACCTCCTCCTACTCTTTTCTTGTTTCTCTTGAGTAACAATGGCCGAGCAAAAAAATTTCATCACGTTCTTGCTGTAAATAACGCCAAGAACTTCATTCTGATGATTCTTGAGATGGAAAAAGGGAAATATTCATCTTGGATGGAATTATTCAAAATTTATTGTTGCGCATACCAATTCATTGACCATATTCTTCCTCCAAAGCCTCAATCGGGTGTCATGGAAAAAGACAAGTCCACCACCATTGATATGGCTCTATGGTCTCGCTTGGATGCTATAGTCCTTCAATAGATTTACGGCACCATATCAAATGACCTTTCGCACACCATATTAGAACCGGATTCGACGGCGCAACAAGCATGGAAGCGTTTGAAAAATATTTGTCAAGATAACAAGATTTCTCGTGCGGTTTATCTGGAAAATCATTTCACCAATGTCAAAATGGATGATTTTCCAAACGTCTTCACGTATTGTCAAGAGTTAAAAATATTTGCCGATCAACTATCCAACGTTGGTGCACCGATGATGAATCAAAGGTTAGTTCTCCAATTAATTACGGGTCTGAATGAACAATATGATGGTGTAGCTACGTTCATTCAATAAAGTAATATGTTGCCACCATTTTATGAGGCTCATTCGAGATTGATTCTTGAAGAAACCTGGAAACTAAAAATGGCAGTGACGGCAGAAAACAATTCTGGAACCGCCCACCTTTCCACCAATACTTATACCAATGATTTTGGCCCTCAAAATTCTGGTTCGGGCAGTCGTCCAAATCGCATCAACAATGAACCAAAATGGGGTCAAAATAACAACAATAACAAAGGAAAAAATAATGTTAGAAGGGGGCGAGGTCGTGGTGGTGGAAAACAGTCCAGTGGTGGTAGCAGTTGCGGGCACCAGAGGAAGAACCGACCCTCTTGGAAGGCGCAGCAGTACCAAGGCAGTGCGCAGTGAGGGCAATACCCACCGTGGGGCAGGACGCCATAACAGTGGGCACCCCCATCGTGCATGTACTCCACGACACTGTGGGCCAAACCACCACCATCCAACCGACATTCCGGGGTACTTGGCTGCTGTCCACTTCAAGCATATGCAGCACACGGAGCATCTTCTTCGAGTTATGTTCCAACGGACATCGAGCAAGCCATGCATACTATAACTCTCAATGTTTCCGATGACACATAGTACATAGACGCGGGTGTGACCTCTCACATGACGGCATCTCAAGGTACTCTCCCGTCTTATTTTAATATGAGCAGTAACAAAATATTATGGTTGGCAGTGGACAAGAAATTTCAATTTGTGGTATTGGAAAATCAAATTTTCCCTCCCCCCTTACCCACATTTACATTTAAATAATGTCCTACATGCATCCAAACTTATTAAAAACTTGATATATGTGTGTCGTTTCACCACTGACAACAATATTTCTGTTGAGTTTGATCTATTTGGGTTTTCTATGAAGGACATTCGGATGGGAATTTCACTAATAAGATGTGCTAGCACTGTGGATTTGTACTCCATCACCACTACCAACAACAACCGAGCCACCTCTCCATTAACTTTTGCTGCTATTTTTCCTACTTTATAGCATAATCGTTTTGGACACCCGGGAGCACATGTGTTTAACTCCCTTAGAAAAAATAAGTTTATTGATTGTAAATAATATTTGTGTTCTCCTGTTTGTCAGTCTTGCATTTTTGGGAAACATGTTAAATTACCTTTCTCTTTATCTACTTTGAACACCCGTATGCCATTTGATATCATGCATAGTGTCTTATGAACATCTCCAGTTTTAAGTTCGGCAGGTCACAAGTATTACATGCTTATTTTGGATGATTACTCTAATTTTCTATGGACATTTTCCATTGGGAAAAAAATCACAGGTTCATACTATTTTCATGCGATTTAGTGCTTTCATCCAAACCCAATTTGAGAAGTCTATTAAGTGCTTCCAATGTGACAATGAGAGAGAATTCATAAATGACCAATTTAAGAATTTGTGTCTCAAAAATGGCTTGGTAATTCATCTGTATTGTCCACACACTTCTCCTCAAAATGGAAAAGTCCAACGAAAAATACGAGTAATAAATTATTTAATTTGGCATGATAGTTTAATTACGTGCCCTTTAGGAGTGGCAGTGCAACTACCACTGAAAATCCATTTGGTTTTCACTCAATTTTAGCTTAATTAAAAGTTAGTCATTTTCAATATGTATTTAAGTATTCATGGTTGCATAGACATAAGAGAAGAAGTGGTAGTGGCAAGTTTTCATTTTATTTTCTACAAATGGCACAATTTGTATGTGCTTCAAAAGTTGGCACGTACCTTTAGCATTGCAGCTGTGCTAATTCTTCCTCTACACATTCACATTTCAACTTGGACATTTGACTAGTTCCAAATCCTCTACACATTCACATTTCAACTTGGACATTTGACTATGTGCATATGTGCACATATACAATACATCTTTTTTTTTACTCTTTCCTTAAAGAATTGGGAGGATTGATTTTATTGCCGATTACAGATTACTAACGGAAAGAGAATAATTCATTTTTTCATTAATGAAAATATTTATATATATGATATATAATAACTAATTATTAAAAAAAATCTACTTTTTCCTAATACAAGGCTACTACCTTTTTCTAATATAAGATTACTACCATAATTATACATGTACAAGAATTTTAATAATTATGGTAAGTAAATATACAAATTTACATGGGCCATATACGGCCGATATACAAGACTATCGTGTATAGTCTTTCAGACCCCCACAGTCATAGCGGACAGTTGTCGTACGCTGAGACTGTCCCTAAATCTTCAAACAGAACTAAGGGAAGACCCTCAGTAAAAATGTCAGCAATTTGGTACCGTGAAGGGACATGCAAGACACGTACTTGTCCACAAGCTACCTTTTCACGAACAAAGTGAATATCCATCTCAATATGTTTAGTGCGCTGATGTTGGACCAGATTTCCAAAGAGATAGACCGCACTAACATTATCACAGTAGACCAAGGTAGCTTTCTGAATAGGAAAGTGAAGTTCTAATAAGAGATTACGTAACCAACATGACTCAAACACCACATTGGCTACCCCTCGATACTCGGCCTCCGCACTGGATCGTGATAAATTAGCCTGACGTTTAGCCGACCAAGAGACCAAGTTATCACCAAGAAACATACAATAACTAGATGTAGAACGTCTAGTATCTGGACATCCACCCCAATCAGCATCTGTATAAGACACGAGAATAGATACTAAGGATAGATATAAGTGCAAATCATAATCAAGAGTGCCCTGAATGTAACACACAATGCGTTTAAGAGCATGCATATGTTCGTCATCCCTCGGATCATGCATAAATAAACACATATGCTGCACTGCATAATTAATATCAGGCCTCGTGAAAGTAAGATACTGAAGAGCCCCTGCAAGATTGTGATAGTAGGAGAGATCCTCGTAAGGTGTGCTAGAATTAGCACTCCACTTCGGTTTGTTATCAACCGGAGTAGCAGAGGACTTACAGGATGACATGCCAGCCCATTCAATAATCTCAGCCGCATACTTCATCTGTGATAGAAATAGACTACCTGCATGACGAGTTACAGCTATACCAAAAAAATAACTCAACGGCCCCAAGTCTTTCATAGTAAATTCAGAACTGAGAAAAGATATGATAGACTTGCGCAGTTTATAAGAAGAGGCAGTCAATATAATATCATCCACATATAACAGAATGTATGCCAGAGAAGTACCACGATGATAGATGAACAGAGAATGATCAGACTTGATGTGAGAAAGCCCAATTGTAGACACATAATATGCGAACCTTTTATACCAAGTCCGAGGGGCCTGTTTTAGCCCATACAATGACTTCTTCAGCAAACAAACATGGTTAGGATGATCGGATGTAAACGGTTTCCTTGAGATAACCGTGTAAGAAAGCATTTTTCACATCCAACAAATGAATGGGCAATGCTTTCGAGAGAGCCATACTGAGAAAAGTGTAAATGGTTGCCGGATTGACCACCATGCTAAATGTCCCTCCACAATCCATGCCAACATGTTGAGTTTTGCCATCACCTACAAGATGGGTCTTATGCCTCTCAAAACAACCACCAATGTTTTCCTTATGAGTAAAAAATTATATAAAACGAATAACATTAACACCAGGCAGACGGGGCACCAACTTCCACGTCTTATTTTCAATAAGAGTATTATATTCTTCATTCATGGCCAGTTTCCAATTCGGGTCATGAAGGGCAGACATTGGGTTATGTGGTCGGGTGATTTAGTGGCATTAGAATTGAGATTAAAATGTTATTTTGGTTTAAAAATACCTCGTTGGCTACGAGTGATGGGTCTTTAACTCAGAATAGAAGTGGGCTGGACATGGGTCGGTGTAAGGATGTCACGGGATTGGCCAGCATATAGTGGGCTTGCTAGCTGACGGACTGGACTGAAGGAGGACTGGGCCAAAGATGTAGAAACTTGGCCTGCTGGCCGAGAGGCTGGACCGGGAGGGACATTTAATGGGCCAGTAGGCATTGGGCCTGCTGGCCGGTTTGGGTCACGGGTTTATTGGACTAAATGGTGGACCACATACGGTGAGAGCCAATCATCCAAAAAATTATAAGAATTAGACACGAAATTACACAATTTAGCAAACGGAAATTGGGGTTCATCAAAAATAACATGTCGACTAATTATAATTTTATTAGAGGATAAATTAAAATATTTGTAACCACGATGATTAGATGGATAACTCAAAAACACACAAGCAATAGACCGAGCTTGAAGTTTGTTAATTGTAGAGGATGAGAATAGAGGATAGCACAAACACCCAAACACTCTAAGATGGAAATACGAAAGATCTTTATAATAAAGAATATTTAGTGGAGATTGATATACTAATCCTTTTCTATGGAGTATATTAAGAAGGTAAGTAGTCATTTGTAATGTATAATGCAAAAGGAAGGTGGTAATGAAGCATGTACTAGTAAAATCCGAACAATATTATTAATGGTACAAATTTTTCTTTTGGCTTTCCTATTTTGTGAGGACGTATGAGGACAAGAAAACAAAAAAGATATGTCATTAGCGTTACAAAATTCCCGAAACAACCCATTATCAAATTCCCTTCCATTATCACATTGAATGTTTTTAATTTTTCGTTCAAAGTGGGTATGTATGAATGCTCTAAACGATAAATATGTGGAAAAAACTTGAGACTTTTTAGACAACGGAAAAGTCCACAAAAAGATAGAATAATCATCCAAAAATAACACATAATAATGATGGCCCAAAGAGCTCAAAACGAGATATGTCCACAAATCACTATAAATAATATCAAATGGCATCAAAGTACTAGAAGTAGAGGCTACAAATGATAATCTAACTTGTTTTCCAAGCGGACAAGAAGGACAAATATTAGTACTACGCGTACTATTACAATCAATAAAATTATTATTTTTAAGAGAGGAAAGAACAGACGCTCCCGTATGACCCAAATGTGCATGCCACAAGGAAGGTGCTAAAATGGCAAACGTTGATTGTGTGACTTGATTAGTGGTAATGGTGGTGGTGATAGTGATATGATAGAGCTCGCCCCGACTATTACATCTCATTAGAGATATCCTCATCGTGAAATCCTTCACATAAAATCCAAAAGGGTCAAAGTCAACAGACACCCAATTATTAATTGTAAAATTTCGAACAGACACTAAATTTTTAATTAAGTGAGGAGCATGAAGGACATTTTTCAAGGCTAAAGGCAGGTTCGGGGGAGATAAATTTGTATGACCATAACCATGAATTGGAATTGAATTACCATTACCAATAATTATGCCACGATTTTTGCTCAAATTGAAATAAGATGAGAGATTACCTGGTGCAGATGTCATGTGAGAGGTAACACTAGTGTCCATGTACTAATTTGCATCCGGGAGATTTAATCTAAGTCTATGCATCACTGCCTCGATATCCGTGCGGGTCGGGACTGTTGCTGGGCCTGCAGCAGCGAAGGCCTGCTGAGGCCCAAAAAGGCCAACCTGTTGCCACGGTCCAGTTGGTTGCTGCCTGTTTTGACCATTGGGCCTCTATTGGCCGACGAACCAAGCTGATGAAGGAACTGGGTAGGGGCCGACATGGGCCACTGCCCGTCGGCCCAAGGCATAGCCCAGGGCCACTGCCCAATGGCCCAAGCCTGTCAAGGGTTCAGTGGCTCGGTCCCCTACTGATTGCCACTACCGCCTGTCCGTCCGCCATTGCCACCACTTCTGCCGCGGCCACCACCCTTGCCACCGCCACGTCCACCACCACAATTTTTCCATGGTTTTGACCTTTTTTCCACCCCAGTTATTACAGTTTTGAGCATAATTTTCGGAGTATGATTGAGAGTCATTAGTTTCACGGGACGTGGCTACCATCATGGCGGAATTTACTCTGTTAGCCGTCTTTTTAGCCAATCCTGTTTCTTCTAAGATGAGCATGGAACGTTCCTGGTAGAACGGTACGAGAGGATTGCTTTGACGAAGAAAAGTGCCAACGCTATTATACTCCTCAGAGAGGCCTGCAACCATCTGAAGAACGAGACGATCATTAGCGACGGGCGCGCCAATGTTTTTGAGTTGATCCGATAACTCTTTGAGTCGTTGACAATAGGCTGAGACATTCGAAAAATTCTCCATATTAATGTGGGAGAATTCATGCTGGAGTGTCATGACACGGTAATTTTTGTTGTCTTGGAAGATATCACGCAACCTGTTCCAAACATTCATTGTCGTGGCGTTGGGCTCGATAATAGTCTGTAAGAGGTCCGTAGAGATGGTGGAATAAATCAATTGGAGCACAGTAGTATCAAGAGTTTCCCATAACTCTATTTCATCATCGGTGGTAGGCACATTCTCCTTGCCTTTCTCTGGTGTGATGATGTGATGGAGGACCTTATTAGACTTTGCGTGAATTTTAAATAATTCTTCCCACATCGCGTATTGGACGTTTTTTCATTTCAAGAACGATAAGGATGTTGTTCTTGATATTGGAGACTGTAAGGGCAGGATGAAAGGTGTTCTTTGAGGTAGACATAATGAAAGAACAAGAGGAGAATTAGGGATTCAGAAAAAAAATATGTGAAGGGATGAGTGGTCGGTCGGTGGCCGAGGTTCGGAAGCCAAGAGGGCGGCGTAAGAGAGGATATTTTGAGAAGGAAAAGTTTGCCCTAGACTGCTGATATCATGAAAGGGAATAATCTCTTGATTATTTTTCATTAATGAAAATATTTATATACATGATATACAATATGTAATTATGAAAAATAAATCTACCTTTTCCTAATACAAGACTGCTACCTTTTCTTAATACAAGATTACTACCATAATTATACATGCACGAGAATTCTAATAGTTATGGTAAGTAAATATACAAATTTACATGGGCCATATATGGCCGATATACAAGACTATCGTGTATAGTCTTTCACTAACGTCATGTTAGTTATATGATGTTTTTAAGAAATCAGTAAGAAAATAACACAAGAAAACTAAAAAAAGTACTATAAATTGTTGTAAGAACATTTTCTTCTATTTGAATTGTAGGTAAGGCTAAGAATTCATTTCCTCTAAACAATTGAATTTGGCAGACTTTCTTAAGAAAATGAACTCCTATATTTAGTTAGCACTTGAATAGAGATAATGACTTTGCAGAGATTTCTGTGTTTTGTTATTAATTTCTTGTGTTGTATTTTATCAATCTCCTTTAAAAGAATTTATATAACTAAAATAACATTTATAATTTTCATAAAACCGATCCTTCTGAAATTTTCTTTTGAAATAGGCAATACTCGGACGATATTCAAATTCTCGTGTTACCATTTTCTTCCTTACGCATTCACATTTCAGCTATAAGTTCCTGCATTGATGTGTTCCCAATTTTGACTTTCATGATGGCAAAATGTGAAAATATGCAAAATGAAAATAAGTAATAGTTCTAATCTCGATGCATCTGTATTTTGACATTTTCTTCTTCTTATTCTAGATCATTTTAAAGCCTCTTATCTTTAGAAGGATTTATACGTAATCATGGCTGAATATAGCTAGCATATGTGTGTTTGGTAGAGAGAAAAACATTTTCAGAAAATAATATTTAATTTTTCTATGCTTGTGGGATTACATTAGGTATATTGTTGTTGTTGATTAGAATATTTTGAAAAATATTTTCTCTAGGAAAACAAATTTCTTAAAAATAAAAAAAATTACGAACAAAGAAAACAAGTTCTATAAGTTCATATTATCTCCTCCCATCCTTTGGCTACCCCACCCCGACAGCTTTGTGGAAGAATCATTCTATAGGAGAAAATAAAGGCTTTCTTGGTTGAAGAATCAACTTCTTATCATAAGAATAGTCAACTAGAAATCAAATTTTGATTGGTTTGAGGATTTAAACCTTGAACTATCCCACTCCCACACCACAATGTCTTCCTAGATTGCATACAAATAATCTTGAGATGCTAATTTTTTTATTTACTTACCGAATATCAGAAAATAAATAAGAAATTACTTATTTTTAAAATAGTATTTTACAGATCTTTTCCATGAGAAATATTATATTTCATACGAAACATACCTAATATTTAATTGTTTTATGCACAGCCTAAAAATGGTTGTTTAAATATAGTTTCTTCTTCATCTTCTCGATTTTTTTATTGATTTTTCTTTCTTTTAAATCAAGTGGGAATTGTCTGGCAGAACTATTAGTGAATATTATAATCCATATTATAATTATTAGTGATGTATAATTATGATAGAAATAAGATTCATATTGTATTAGGATTCTACATTGTAAACACTATATATATTTGTATTAATGAGAAAGACTCCCCAAGGGAAATTAAAATTGTATTAATCTCCCTTGAAAAATCTTTCTCATTAATACAAATATATATAGTGTGTATAATGTGGAATCCTAATACAATATGAATCCTATTTCTACCATAATTATACATCACTAATAATTACAAAATGAATTATAATATTCACTAATAAGGACAATTGTGACGAAAAATTAAATCCAAGGTGAAAAGTTTCCTAAATCCTAGATAAAGAGACTAAACGAGACCAGATTAGTTCAATTTAAGTTGAAAATTTGAGTTTATGGTTTCATAAGGTCAACTATCTAATCAATTATCCAATTACATAAATTATATGCTATAATCTAAGCGCGTCTCAATTAAAGGAGAATTTTTCTTCATCAACTTTTCAACTTCTCCTTCTTCTCCACTCTTTCTTTGTGTGCCCCCCCCCCCCCCCCCGCAAACCAACCTTCTCCTTTAGAAAATTGGAAGACAAGAAATGGGGTTGTTACTTGTTTTGCTTTTGGATAAAAAAAAGTGGATACAATTTAGTTGTGTTATCAAAGTAAATACATTTTAAGCTTTGTTGCTAAGAATTGACTAATTATATTGCTCAGGAAAGAAAAGTCTAATATATAGATGCCAAGTATGTCAAAAATATACGTGTCTCATACATCTTTTTTGAGCTTTTAAATAAGATGATATACATGACTAAATAATCAGTCGATATAACAAAAATATAAAGAAATGAAAGCCAAATATTGGAAAATAAGAAGATTTTCCTTTGTCATATCAACTTCATAATTGCATGAAGAAAGAAACTCGAAATTTAAATGGATTTTGAATTTTTCCATGAAATGAAAGAAAGAGAAGTTTAAAAGAAAAAAAGGAAAGAAGACTTTTCTCTTATGTCACTTTCACTTTGAAAATTTGGGATATTTGGGATCTTTACCCAAATAGCTTCGGGTATACATAGATGATACACTAATTATACATGGTTATACACATATTATTTATGAATTATATGTATATTATACATCTATCGACTACTTTTAGTTTAAGCAGTTGGATGAGCAGATAATTAGGTTAATTTTCATTAATATTAATAAAGACATTTACCATCCAAATTCTTGACATAAAATACATTATCCCCTATTGTGAATGGTATATACATTTGGTATAGATTAATCTATTGATTTAATAACAAGAAGTTACTATTTAAGGAATGCTGATTTTTTTACACTATATGTTTGTCTTGTATATTGACTCATAGAATATCCAACTGCAAAATTCATATATTGCTTTTATCAAAGGGAAGGCAAAACTTTGACTTGGAATATTTGTTTTCCTAGTTTTCCAATTTCTGAACAGGCAGGTCATGTTGACACTTGACACAAGAAATATCAATGAGATGAAAATGAAAGAAGGAAACATTTGTTCCATCACTTTCTTTCTTTAGTAATTGAAAATGAAACTACCATATTTTACCAATGCCCTCTTCCATATGCTAAAAAGACACAATTTTTGCAGGCCAAATTGCTTGTCTTTTGTTGTCTGTGTTCTGTTCCCTTTTGCTTTGCAGTAAGATATGGTCCAACTTAATGTCTAGAACATACATCAATAGCGGAGTCCGAAATTTTAACAAGGGATTGACAAGATTTACTAGAATATTAGGCCTTAGATTCAAGCATGTCACGTAGACAGGGGTGGACCTAAGATTTGGGTGGTTGGGGAACCAGGGTTTGAACCTTGCTTAGGATTTTATTTTCATTAATTTTAATGAGGCGAAGAACGTGTGGCCTAGGCTGAAAGGCAAATTCTACAGAGTGGTGGTTAGACCAGCATTGTTGTATGGGGAAGAATGTTGGTCAGTTAAGAATGCTCACATTCAAAAGATGAAGGTAGCGAAGATGAGGGTGCTTAGATGGATATGTGGTCATACTAGGAGAGATATGATTAGAAATGAAGTTATACGAGATAAGGTTAAAGTGTCCTTCGTCGCGAACAAGACGAGAGAAGTGAGACTGAGATGGTTGGGGTATGTGAAGAGAAGGTGTGAGGCTACGCCAGTTAGGAGGTGTGAGAGATTGGAGGTCGCAGAAGTTTAGAGAGGTAGAGGTAGACCAAAGAAGAATTGGGGGGAGGTGATTAGACATGATATGACACAACTTCAGCTGACTGAGGACATGACCGTAGATAGGAAGATACAGAGGTCGAGGATTAAGATAAAAGATTAGTAGGTAGTTGAGTTTTATTGCGATGTGTGTAAGTGAGGTGGGGGGCTAGCCTTTCCATCTCCTCTTCTCTTGTTCTTAGTAGTAGTATTTAGATATCGCATAGATCATTATTCCTATGTATGTATTACTTTATTTGTTTTATATCTTGATATCTTTGCTATCTTATTTTCATACAATCTTGTATTGACTATATTTTTTGAACCGAGGGTCTATCGAAAATAGTCTCTTTGCCCCACAAAGGTAGAGGTAAGGTCTGCGTACATCCTACCCTCCCCAAATTCCACTTTGTGGGATTACACTGGATATGTTGTTGTTGTTGTAACTTTAATGAGGTACCCACGACCCTTAAATTTCAGGTCCGCCACTGGACACATAGAATAGTTTTTTAACAATCTCTGCTAGTACACTAGAAACTTCTTGTATTTCAAGGAGATTATGTATACTAAAAATTAATTTTTACCCTATTTATTCAGAAGAATTTCCAATGAAAAATTCATTATGTTGCTCTGCCACACCACAGGCAAATGAACCAATCATACTATACTATGCTCTATAGGGGTGTCAAAACTATTTCAAAAATCGACCGAACTTAACCGAATCGATTTTCAGATTTTTAAAATGAAATCGAGGTTCCTAATATTAACTTATAACCATACCGAATAATTTTATAGAAAAATACCGAATTATATATATATATATATATATATATATAATATACCAAACTACGATCGATGATCTAAAAGGGATAATAGACAAGGAATGAATTGAAATATAAGGGATTGAAGAATCAAAAGATAAAGGAGATATACAGAAAGTAAAGTAAGATTAACTTACAAATTAAGGTTCTAGTTAAGGAAACCATAATTCAAAGGATCTGCAGAAATTTAAATAAAGTAGGGTGTAGAACCGGCCAACATCATAATGCAAGAATTTAAAGAATTTAAAAGATTAGGAGGTAGCACCTTCCGTAATTATATTTATTCAAAATATTAAAACTTACAAAGATTTAAACTTGAATTTTTCAAGGAGATCTATCTTGTGAGTTTCCAAGGTATTTGGGGGATTTTGGATGAGAGGAATCATATGAGGTGAATTGGAATTTATGAAGCTTTCACTTCTCTCTAGAATCTGAAATCTATGAAAGAAAAAGCTTGTCCTAAATGAGAGGGGGTGAGTCTCCTTTTATAGGAGTTTTACATGACATTTTGGTAAATATAAAAGGAATCTAACTATTCTTGATGGCATCCGAGTGGAGAATGACGTCATCCGTGACATTATTAACTTTGGCATTTTCTCGAATTATTGTTGGAATCTTCTACTTTTTGAAAGTATCTTTTTGTGGACATTTTTTTGTCGGAATTTTGTCTGAACTTTATTCCGGGTATTTTGTCTTCTTTTGATAATCTTTTCAGAATCCACTGTTACAAAAAATTGCAACATCTTCAATATCAATTTCTGGTTCTTCTTCCTCTGATGAAGAGCCTTGTTTTGATGAAGATGTCGCAAACTTTAGAATTATTGCTTGCATTTCTTCTGAATTTTTGATTGCTGCAAGCATTGACTCAATTTGGAATTTTTGGAAAAGAAATTGGGTGTGCTCCGATGTTTGTAGTGGTGCATGTGGTGTTTGTAGTGGTACCTGTACCTGAATGGACTTCCAGATTTTTAGCAATTTTTGGACTTTTGATGGTGCGAGACTTGCTGATATTTTATAGCTGTCCACCATCTGATCTTGAACATTCTTTAGACCGTTGGAATTTTATTCACAGAATAATCCACGAACCATGTGAATACTCACGGCGGATGAATCTGGTGTTCGATAGATTTAGGGGCATAAATCTTTTTTCTTCATCAGTAGGTTTATAAAGGGAAAAAAGTTTTAAAAGATTGAATAATTTTAAAATATCTCATGATTTATAAAACCATTCTTTGTCCAAAAATATTTATGGATAAATTTTTTGAAATTGATTCTACGGTAACTTGTAGTATTACAAGCTTGGAATTTGAAAAGTGTTTTGAGAAAGAGTTTTTGAAAAATCTTCTTTCTCTAATTTTACAAAACACTTCTATGGCAACTTGTAATTTCATAAGCTGGGAATTTGGAAAATGTTTTTGAGAAAGGATTTTTGAAAAAATCTTCTTTCTCTAATTTTTTAAAACTTTGAGAGAGCTAACCTCTCTTGAATTCTGGATGATCTCCTGTTTATGAATATGTAACTGTATCAACACATTTTGTAGTTTTGGGGATTTGTCAAGGAGTAAAAGGCTTTCAGCAGGATTTTTTTGTGGAGGATTTTCTTAGGCATTTCCTCTGTTTTGAAGGAATTCACGGGTTAAAAAATCTGAGATAAAATTTATTTCTCCTTTAATATATTCAATATCGGAATAAAAAATGCTAAGAATCGTTTGTCATCGTGCAAAAAAACAGTTTTGATGCAAGATTTTGAACATCTTTTCGTAAAACCTCTTTAGCACTTTTGCAATCAATTCAGAGTAAATTTTTTTGATTTAGTAAATCACTTTGAAATTTTTGTATGCATAAGACGATGCTCAGAATTTCCTTTTTAATGGTAGAATAATTTTTCTAGATATCATTTCAATGAGCAGAAATATACTGGACTATACACTCTTTCCCCCCTGATTTTTGTTTCAAGATCCCTCCATATCATAAGTCTGAGGCGTCTGTCTCTACTATCTTAGGTAGCTGATGGTCTGCTATATGAAGACATGAAATTTTTAGCACTTTCTTTTTAATTTTCTGGACACAAATAGTATGGTTACTAGTCCATGGAGCAAGGTTTTTCTTTAGTCTATCATGGAGTAGTTTTGTCATCTTATTAATCTCTGAACAGAAATCTAAAACATAGTTTAAGCTTCCTAAGAATCTCTGTAATTGAGTTTTATCAAGGATTTTATCAGAAAATTTATTTGCGAATTCTAAGGATCTTTCTATAGGGGTGATTTTTCCATGAGATATATAATGTCCTAGAAAACTTATCTTAATCTGAAATAGATTCATTTTTTATTTGGAAATTACCAAACCATTTTTATTTGTAACATAAAAAAAAGTTTTAAGATGGTTGAAATGTTCTTCCACTGAATTTGAGAAGATTAAAACATCATCAATATAAACTATGCATAATTTGGAATAGTCATTGAATATATCATTCATTATTCACTGGAATTCTGAAGGGGCATGTTTAAGACCAAAAGGCATTACATTCCATTGATATTGTCCAAAGGGGACCGTAAAGGCGGTTTTGTAGCGATCTTTTCAGAAATTTGGATTTGCCAAAAATCTGATTTCATATCGAATTTTGAGACTATTAAAGCAGAATGTAATTTTTGTAATAAATTTTTTTTGTTCGAAATTGGGTATCTGATCCATTTTAGGGTTGTATTTAAGGGTTTGTAGTTTATTACTAATCTAGGAGTTCCTCTCTCTATTTCAAAATTTTTGTTTACATAAAAAGCAGCACAACTCCAAGGGGATCTTGATTTGGAAATTAGTTTTTTCTTTTCAAGATCTTGAATTTCTTTTCTGCAATGTTCTTCAAGATCACTATTCATTTGGATCGGTCTGGCTTTTGTTGGAATTTGTCTTTCGTCAAAAAAATTTTCATAAGGAAGATCTACGATATGTTGCTTTCTATTCCAAAAAGCATTCGGAATATCATAACATACTTCGGTTTCAAAAGAATTTTGGAGTTTAGATATTTTTTCTTTAACTTCGGGTATTTCTAATTGTGTTTAATTTTTTAAAAGAAAAGTCTTTTTTCAGTTCTTGTAGATGATATGATTTTTCTTGTATTTTTGCATTTATACTATCATTGTGTATTTAGCATGCTCTTATTAGGTTGATACTTCTTGTTTTTGGTTTTGTTATAAAATGGAATATTAATTTCTTTTTATTGGATTTAAAAGATACGAAATTATTATCTACTTATATGGGGTGATAATATTTATAAACGATGTTCCTAAGATGACGGAATTGTGTATGTCGCCTGTTAAAACAAATGATGTTTCTATAAAAACCCCATCATTTTCAATTGACGCACTAGTTTTGGAATCAATTTTGATTTTAGTTTTATTAGTTGCCGCTAATCTTTCACGAGTTTTTTCTCTGAATTTTTTTGGTACTATACCTGTTTTTATCAAATTTAAATCTGCTCCTATGTCAAAAAGTGCAATTGTTTGAATTTTAAAGTTGTTTGAGAATTTAAGGGTTATTTTTATTAGGTATCTTTTTGATGTGATTTGTCTTAAGACGCTTACAAAGTCTTCTGGGATTCTTCTAGGCTTTTTATCCGATTCGCATCTTCTGACACTACGGGATTTTCTGAATTTGATTTTTTTGAATTGGAATTATGAGAATTAGAGTTTTGTGGTATAGTTTTTGAAAGGATTACTTTTATTAATTTAGAATCTTGTTTTTGTTTTTTCTTTTAATTCTTTTATTTCTGTTTTTACTTGTTTAATACTTCTTTGTAATTCTCGAGTTGTTATTTCTTTGCTTGCTTTTTTCTCTTTTTCTTGATCATTAGTTAATACACATATGCGTATTCTTTTATCAGAATTTTTAGATGAACTAGTTGTGACTAATTCATTTACTTGAAGGGTTTTATTATCTTTTTTTATCTAAGATTGGTATTCCTTCTTCATTAGTAATTATGGATTTTATGATGTCTTCTTTTTGTTGATCAGTGAGATAATTATCCCACCATCCTTTTAATTGACCAGAGAATCATGCGATTAGCAGTTTTGCTATGGTCTTATCTTGTGTATCATTTTGTGTTTTATAGGCATTAAATCGTGATTGAGCTAGGGGTTTTACTATTCTTAGGTCTGGAGCTGGAATTATTTGTAATTGTTGTTGTAAGAGTTGTTTCCAATCCATTTGATTAACAAACAGTGTTTTATTTTGGAATTGTTATAAGGTATCACTGTTATCGGAATCATATATTAAAGTTGTTATTTTATTACTTGATTGTGGGGTATCTGAAACAATGAATTCTGTATTAGAACTATTGGATGTCCCAATTTTACTCAATTGATCTTGTATAGCCTGGATAAATTAAGACTTATTTTGTTGAATATTTTTAACACTATCTTTGGACACCTGAAAGGGTTTAATGATTGAGCTTTTCAATTTCATTTCTTTAGACTTTTCTGGGGAATCAATAGTGACTAAAGGGTGGTTATTTATGTGTTTTTCCACTCTATCTAATTGTTTTCTTATGTTATTTAATTTAATATTTGTGAAATTATTATGCGCGAGAATGAATTTTGTATTTGTTTTTTCATCTTATGCCGAACTTTTTAAAGGAATTGCGTCTACGGGGCGGCCATGAATGTTAAGCCTAATACCTTGTAGAGGAGGGTGGTTGGACTGGACCTTCCTAGAATCAGCTAGGGTTTCCCATTCCGGTGTTTTATTCCTAGTTGTAATAGGATTTACCGATTTAGAAAAGGGATACTCTATGGAATTTTGAGAGGAATATATTTCAAATCAGTCGAAAAATAGAATGTTTACCCTATTTTTATTTACAAAATCATAGAATTTTTTTTCTGTATTTGTTTCCTAGCATTTAAAAAGTTTTTAAATAACCAAATTCTTTTTTCTAAGTTATATTTTTCATAAAAATCGTTTTGTAGGAATTTCTTATCTACGTGGAATTCTTTTTTCTAAAACTCCAATTTCGTTTACTATATTCTCTGTTATCGAGGAAAATGTCAGACTAGTAAGTTCTTGGTCATCTATTTTCTCTTTAACAGTGGAATTTTCTTATACTGGTCTAGGTATTTCATTGGTGTAGTCTAGGTTTCATTTTGTAAGGGGTATTTATTACTGAAGGAATTTGTGAGACTCTTCCTAAGTCTAGGGTTTCTACGGATCTTGTATCATCGTATCTCCTACTCGTAGATCTTCTTAGGAATGAAAGGCTTACTCTACCATCTTGGTTTGAGTTATTTCTTTAAGATGGGTATTTGGTTGGAAAGTTTTTACGGGTTCAGGTTTAACTACTCCTTCCAGGATCCATTCTTCTGGTAGGGTATTATCCTTCAACCTAATAGGTCTTGGTATTACGGTGTTAGATCTGGAAAGATCTGTTTGTAACGGTAGGGTTTCACCTTTTTACTATGGTACCTAACTTTTGTGACAAAAGCTGAAGTCATAGCTTTGTAGTGGATTCTAAAGATTATTGCTACCGGAATTGAACCTTCAAGCATTTGGTAGTTGTGCGTTTTTATTTGTAAGACAAGGGATTTTTGGATATTTTTATCATTTAGGGATACTGAAAAATTTGGGTAACAATCAAAAGAGATTGGTCCTGTGCAGAGACTAGACTCAACAAAACTTAATAAGGAATCTTCAAAGTTAGCGAATCTGACATCTCTTAAGATAACAAAAATTGAGGTATTTAATCCTTCCTTAGTTAAGAGTTTTATCCCTACTTGGACTAAGCCAATATGAATGTATTTGTAATTTCTTTCCCTATGTTTTTTCAAGGAATTTTGAGAAAGCAATTGTATTGTTTCAAAGGGTTTTGTTAATTGAATATCTATTTCTTCTGTTTTAATAGTGAAATCAGTTTTGAAAAATTGGTATTTGGAATTTTTTGTAAATTTGATCTCTATTTACTTTTGGTATTTCTCAATTATCAATCGATTTTTCAAAATCTTTTATAACGATTTCTTCCGAATTTATTATTTTCTTTGAATCAATGGAAGATGTTGAACCAAAATCAAAAGAAATAGATTTATTGAAAAACGGATCCATGTATATAAAATCTTATATTCGAGACTCAAGTTCTTCCTACAATCCCAAGCATTTCACGGATCTAACTGCCTACACTCTTGAAGACTTACTACCTAGACCATCCTAGGCAAGAAAACTCAGAAAAGCCAAAATCTCTAGACAAGAATTTCATCTGATCTGGATATCATATCTCTCTCTCTCTATATATATATATATACTTATATATAATATTTCATATGTTAAGTTTAAAATTACATTTCACAAAGCATAAATTTTTACTTTCGACCTTCGACTTTTGTGTGGATTACAAGTAATATGAAAATCTACACTACCACTCTAAAAAGGAATTACACGTTATTTGTGTTTACTGAGATTATGCATTTCTTCTTAAATCTCAACTATATTTGTCTAGTTTTTCATCTCAACATACTTGTTCTGTGTTCAACAAGAAGGTAACTGTACGAAGATAAATTTTTACTCTTCTTTCTTTTCTTTCCTTTTATATTTTGTAATATTTAATTAGTCAAATCTTATCTTATACTCTCGCTCCTATATAATCATATTTTGTTTACAATCACACTGTTTAATTTTTCGTTAATGACTTTTCTTTATATAAAATAATAGCAACTTCATTTTTTAGTTCTTTATAGATGTAAAATTATAAGTGCAGTTTTCATAATTTCATGGCGTAAAGTATGGTTATTGTTGATTTGTTGTCTGATGTTGTGCTGCCTTGCTACCTTCTAATTACTAGTTACATTTTTATTCCATTAATTTATATTTCTTTTAATAACTTTATGCTAAGTATATTTTTTTGGAAGAAACAAAAAGGATTACGTAAAGCTTAAGGACCGAGATCCGAGGCAAAAAGTTAGATTACTCGTTCTATTATATATGAATAAATAATTTTTTATAATAATATAAAAGTTGACGTTTTAAAAGTAAATTACCGAAAATTAACTGAACCGTACCGATACCGAAGAGAAATCAAGATGATTAGTACGGTTTTGAAAAGTTCAATTTTGGTTATATTCGTAAATAACCGAAAAATTTGTATGGTATAATTTTTACAAAAAAACCGACCGAATCGTACCATTGACACCCCTAATGCTTTACTTAAACTATATAACAAAAATGTAACAAAATTTCTAATTATACTTAAGATTGCAGCTATTGTGAAACTTTCCATTGTACAAAATTTCTAATTATACTTGGTTGCAAACTTTCCATTGTCTCAATTTGAAGAAGAAAATTGAAATGAAAAATGCCCTTTCATTTAATGCGTGCAATAAAGATTAATTAATCATTTACAAACACTAAACACATGTTTAATTTCTTAGACATAAAAATTTCCTTTGAAAAAATTTAAGTTTGTAGAATTTTCTGGTGTTCATTCTTCGTTCCAATTTTCAGTGGGTGACGATATTATTCCTTCATATTAAACTTTTAATTGGATTGGGCTTGTTTACCACAGTGAACTGGATTTACTGCATATTCCGGCCCATCAGGTAGCGTTTAGTGGGCCATTTACACTTTGATCCCTATTTTATGATGGTCATTAATTTGTGTCCCTTAATCCAAATAACTTTTTGTCACGGAACATAAGTTTATAGTTTTACATCATAATATCCCACAAGTTATGCATGGTGTCCTTAAAGAACTTATGTCTCGCTAGGCATAAGTTCGATTTTGAAGGGTAAAAATTAAAGACCAACCCATTTGAAGAGTTATATGTGCAATTATTTCGCTTTTAGTTGGGATATTTACAATGATCTTGGAGGTGGGTGGCTTGAACTTTTGACGTTATTTGCTTTATGGGTAAAACGTCAAATTTAACAAGTTTTGACTTTTGACCTTGAAAGTTTATCCATGATGCAAATTAGGTATCGAAAATTCAAGACCACCAATTTTCAAGGTGTAATTTCATGCGTTTAGTTTCATTTGGTTACTGATATGGGCCAAGTATGTTCTTTACTTTCAAGAAACAAGAAATTGCACGGTTTGGCCTTCAAATGGTCTGATCTTTAATTTTTTTTCCCCTCAAATGGAAGTTATGCCTTCTTGGCCATATCCGACACAAACTACGTTGACCCCGTAAAGAACTTATACTCCGAAAGACATAATTTTCATTTGAGGTACAAAAATTAAAGACCAGTACAAAAAACACAAAAGTGCAAATGACCCTTTGAGAAATTGGTAATAATTGACAAGTATGTCCAACAATTGGCATGAAAGGACTTGGCATATGATATCTGGTAGCCATATAGGAGTTGTTGGACTTTATATTTGGACCATACTGGACTTGGACTATATTTTGTAATTTGGGCTTTGTTCTAATTATTAGTATTTGGGGCTCCATATTATTTTTCAGGTTTTGGGTTGATTCTAGTGGATACAACCGACCTAGTAGATATGTATATAAATTAATGAGTGGTTCCACTTTAAATAAATTTCGCGTTTTATCCATTTTAGCCTAACTCATTTTCTCTTTTTAAGAATACTTTTCCTAGTTTTGAATGTAACATGTTTCGAATCGAACAAAAAAGGAAAAACCGATTAAAAGAGAAAAAAAAGACTACTCTAAGCAATCAATGGGTAATAAAAAAATGAATCTCAATTTCTTCATTTTGATATTCCCTGATTTGCATTTTAAGGCTTACCTATTGTGTGAGGAGTTGGTTTAAGTAATAATGAAGCATAAGATTGAGGGGCTGGTTGGGTTTTTCAATCCCTTTTCAACTCAAATCTATATATAATATAAAGCTAGACATAGACGAGATCATATGACACATCTTAATAATCAATGATTCTATTTTTTTTCTCATTTGTTGGCTTTTATCTTCTTTTTTCTTATTCAATTTGTTAATAATTGATCATTACCTATCCTATTTATTGCATCTCATTATAGTTACTTCAGTTACAAAAGACCTCTTAATTAACCATTTGTTTTCACCATTATAATGCACAGATCATGCATAAGAGATGTGATCGTTGTGTATTTATTAAGGGAAAACGTGCATGAGTTTTAAAAATGCTACAATTAATATGGATTTTGGAGCAATCTAATTACAAAATACCTATACATGTTAAATTTTTTTCTCCCAGCTTTCCTCGGTGTCAGTCACCAACGTAACTTTTTCCACATTTTGACAGTAAGTGTTCTGCCAATTTATCATTTGATATTTTGATGGCTTAATTTTTTTTTAATTTGATAGTTTATTTGCTCCTTTTATTTTCCGGGCTTTGATTGTTTCGGTAGATTGTATTAATATCTCTTAGAGAGTCTTTCTCATTAATACAAAATATATATAGGGTATACAATGTGAAATCCTTATATAACATGGATCTTATATTTACCATAATTACATAAGACTAAATATGGCTAAATAATATTGTACACACTCTAATACACCCCTCTCAGTCTGAGCGGGAGGAGGCCGGACGCTAAGACTGGAACTGAAATCAAGGAAGAGCTGTCTAGGAAGGCCTTTTGTGAATATAACCACATATTGATACGTGGAAGGCACATGTAATACTTTGACATGACCGAGAGCAACCTTCTCACGAACAAAGTGGATGTCCATCTCAATATGCTTGGTTCGTTGATGTTGAACCGGATTATGAGATAGATAGATGATGGATATGTTATCATAATACACCAAAGACGCCTTACGCAACGGACTCTAAAGCTCCAAAAGAAGGTTTCGGAGCCAACAGATCTCAGCAACAACATTAGCAACACCTCTGTACTATACTTTTGCACTCGAACGGGATAATGTGGCTTGCCTCTTGGCAGACCAAGAAATGAGATTATCCCCCAAGAACACACAATAGCCTGAGGTGGATCGTCATGTCCCTGACAAATCGCCCAATCAAAGATCGTGATATGACAACAACCTGGTTGGTGCTGAGGGGGTATAGATGCAATCCCTAATCAAGTGTGCCCTTAACGTATCGAATGATACGTTTAAGGGCAGTAAAATGAGGCTTCTTGGGGCATGCATGAATAAGCATACATGTTGAACAGCTTGAGCAATATCAGGCCTGGTGAAAGAAATATAATGTAGTGCACCTGCAAGACTTTTGTAAAGGGTGGGATCGGACACTGGATCACCATAAACAACACTGAGTTTTGATTTAGATTCAATCGGAGTGGACATTATCTTGCACTTTGCCATTTTATCTCTGTATACTATCTCTTCTGCATACTTGCACTAACACAAAAACATAGTATCTGCAGATCTAGTCACTGAAATTCCCAAAAAATATCTCAACTTCTCCAAGTCAGTCACATCAAACTCGATTTTAAGCAATGCAATAATCTCATTTTTCAACAAATCAGAGGAGGCAGTAAGCACTATGTCATCCACATACAATAATAAATAAGCAATGCTACAACCGTGATGAAAAATAAATAGAGAGGTATCACACTTGCTACATACGAACCCAATATGCAAAATGTACTGTACAAAGCGATCATACCACGCTCGAGGGGCCTGTTTTAATCCATAGAGTGACTTACGCAGACGTCATACAAATTGAGGGGTTGCTGGATGTACGAAACCAGACGACTGATGCATATAAACAATTTTTTTCAGATCCCCATGAAGAAACACATTGTTCACATCAAGCTGATGAATAGGCCAACGCTTACCTATAGCAATGCTCATAACTGTGCGAATAGTAGCCGATTTAACAACCAGACTGAATGTCTCGCCGCAATCAATACCCTCATGCTGATTGGTGCCATTAGCCACCAGTCTCGCCTTCTATCTTTCTAACTCACCACTCTCTCTGTATTTGTGACGAAAAAGCCACATGCATCGGATCACATTCACCCCCTCTGGTTTAGGAACCAAATCCCAAGTGTGCTATTTTGTTAAAGCATTATATTCCTCACACATGGCCGCATTCCAATTAGGGTCTTGTTTGGCCAATTTTGGGTTTTTGGGAATTGGAGATACGGTTTGGGTGGACAGGTTGAAGTTCACTTTGGGTTTGAAAATCTAATAAAGAGGAGAAAAGTTGGACGCATAAGAGAAATTGGTCTCGGAAGAAACAAAGAAGGGAAGGTTGTCAAACAGCTTTTGTCTTCTGACAAAAAAGAGTAAAGGAAAAGTAGTTGTTGCTTTGTCTGGTGGCAGTAGGACAGAGGCCAAGAGAAGGTCTGTGATTACTTTTCTCGAGAAGGACAGAGACCAAGCAGTAGCCAGTAGGACAAACGACAAAATCGAGAAAAAATGAGGGGGGGGGGGGGTGGTCACCGACAACCGACGAAAAAATTTGGGAGAGTCACGGCGACGATACCTTTTAGGTTTGTAGGGTTGTGGCTTCTGATATCATGTAAGATTGTATTAATATCACATTGATCTTATTCACGCTGATGTATGGACATCTCTCATAACCAGCAACTTAGGCCCAAGATCCATTCTTTACATGGTATCAGAGCCAGACCCATTCCAATTCTTTGTTCACCGATGTTGGCCCTCCAAATTATATTATCCACGCTCTAGTTAACGAGGTCTGGGCGTGCGGGGGAGTGTTAAGAGTCCCACATCGGAAATGGAATGGGAACATGAACTCCTTATATGGACTTGGACAATCCTCACCATACAAACTAGCTTTTAGGGTTGAGTTAGGCCCAAAATCCATTCTTTACAACCATGTAAAGAATGAATCTTTAGCCTAACTCAACCCCAAAAGCTAGCTTAAAGGGAGGAGGATTGCCCAAGCCATATAAAGAGACCAATGACCACTTATCTTGGGCCTAACTCATTTTGTTACGTTTTGAATCTTATTTTAAATGGATACTATTCGATAACAAGGAGGACAAAATTATTCAATGCATATATTGTCGGCTTTAAGAAATATTGATAAATTTGAAAAGCTCTCTATTGCCTAAAAAGACTTATACTAATTAAAAGTTTAAATTCATCTACATAAAATTCTATTTTCTCAATGTACAATAAAGGTATGCTAATTAGGGAGTAATTGTTATAAGATGAAATTTATGTATCTTAAGTTAAATTTACCTTATTATTTTAATACACCCTGAATTATTATTAATTAGGTAGTAATACTTAAACAAGCTTCATTGAAATTGTATAATTAACTATACATTATAAAGAAATATATGCTTTAAATAACCTTAATGTGTAATCTAGTATATGAATTAAGTCATTAACTCAAAATGTGTGTTGTTTATGAGGGTTTTCTTTCTCACTCAAATAGTATAAGTTTGTACTGTATTTATTATTTATTGATCATTTCGTACATATAATAATATAATAATTTATAACCGTGCAAATCACGAATTTATCCACTAGTTCATTATAAACCTTCCCACCTTACTTCCACCATATATAACATCATCACATGCATTTTATCGTTCCCGACATAAAAAAAATAGTTTACACAATGTGGGACATAATCTATAATTAAAAGTCAATAAAAATTGATGGGGTAACGATTTTATTATCCGACAAAGTACATGAAAAAGAGAGACGGGGTAGCCCAAACAATATAAAAGGAAAACAAAAGGACTTGGGGCCCTTCATGGAAGGAAGTTTGAAGTTCACTGCAACTTGATCATTGTCCGTGGTATAGTCTAGTAGATTCAACCTCAACTTCTGTGTCTGTAAAATAATGTAATTATTTGTTTATTTTTATATGAAATTAAGCTACCACACATATGGACAAATATATTATTCCCGTCCAAAATATTTGTCATTTTATCTCAGGGATCAGATAGCGCCAATTTGGCTGCTGGTGACCTAACCCCTACCTTTGCCTTCATTGATGAACAATTTATTCTTGCCCCTTATGGTACATCTGAATAGGGAGACCTCCTTCTTTCTCGGCATCTTAGCCCGGCAAACTATGACCTTCCTATCACCTGTGATTGGTTCACCGGTGACCGTTGTCTGGCTAGCCTGCGTACCAGGCCGGCTAAGATTGCCAACTATTCGGGTTGGTTGGAACGAGTGAAGTCAGCCAGAGAGGCCGAATGAAGACGCATGGGTCTTTATGACGCCATTGCTCTGTCGGAGTTTGACCTCCCATGTAACATTGGTCTCGTATACGCTTTCCTTGGTTATTGGTCGATCACTGCCAACGCCTTTGTTTTCCCTTGGGGGATGATGACCCCCACACTGCTCGATGTGACGGCGATACTTAGCCTTCCTATATTGGGAGCCGAAGCGCCTGTCTTAGGTGATATAGATATTGCCGATTTGGGCATCAAGGTTTCAAAGACTTCTTCCGGCTATGGCCACTTTATGGCCAACAACAGCCGAGTATCGCCTCTCTCAGTCGACGAAGCTGAGCATCACGCCTTCCTATTTTTTTGGTTCAGTCGATACTTTGTATGCACGGGATCTTGTGCAGTTGTGAATGAACTACAAATTTATGCGGCGCTAGCCGTTTCGAGGGAAGATGTCAGCTGGGCATCTCTATTCCTGACTTATCTTTATATGGCTCTTGGCGATGCCCAAGCAAGGTTAAGGGACTCCAGAAATCTGGATACCTTAGTCGGTCCCCTGTGGTTCCTTCAGCTGTTGATCACCCTGTATTTCCCAGAGTTTATTCCTGATGGTTTTTATGACCACCGTTTTCCATTAAACCCGTCGGTGCTAGCTGATACTCTGCGGAAAACATCCTTAGTGTCTCAGGATGTTTTTACTGCAGTCTCCACCTTGCATGGTCTGTCTCGGGACCATTATACAGATTGACAACCGGTCCTCGAGAGATGGGCCACCTCTAATTGGGTCAGTCTAGTAGTCGATGATGACCTTACGTTCTCTCAGCGGAGAACTATGGCCCTCATATGGGGGCGTATTCTAACGGCTAGGGATTTATTGGGTGGCTTGAAGCCCACCTCTAGAAATAATAAATTGACCACGGAGCCCTATCGGCCGAACTTTGTGGCAAGGCAATTTGGTCTCAATAGCACATACCATAGCCCCACTGCAGTATTATTTGTTTAACCCAACGTTGCATTCTTGATGCAAAACAAGCGAGGGAGATAGCCGATCACAATCTTGAGAGGCTTGCCCTATTTGACTAGCAGCTGTTTCCCCCGAGAGCAAACACTACTGTTGCTTTTGACGATTGGTGGAACACGACCAAGGAGAAATTCTTCCAGTCTCCTTTAGATGTCTATTATGATCGGCTGGTCTTGTCAAAAAAGAAAAATACCCAAGAAACTTCTAAATCGCGGGTGAAAAAGGCCTATTTGAAGACTGTTCCCTTTAAATCGGCTAGACTTGCTGGCTCAAGGTCTTCCGTCAGGTTGCGGCAAACAAAGAGAAAAGGTAAATTGTTTTCTACATATGTGTCGGCCAAATTAATCTTGTGAATTATTGCTAACATCTTTTATGTGTCTTTCAACAACTCAATCCCCCCAGTGTTTGTCGATTTGAAGACTACTTCCAACAACGAATCCCCGTCACCCAGGAAATCTATTCCCAAGCAACCCAAACGAAGCGGAGGGGTTGTCATCTGAGATCATAGTGAAGAAGGCCCCCATAGAACCAGAGTTCCTGTTTTAACCGAAGAAGGGGAGGAAATTGATGTATATCCCTAATCTAGCTTAAATACCTCCGTATCGGCTATCTTTCAGTATTCATGTTTTCTGTTTGCCCTTTAGGAACCACAACTCATAATACGCAGATGGTCGCAGACAGCGTTCGGTGCCCCTCTTCATATTGGATCGTCCTCTTCGGCTCATGCTCCCACGCATCTGTAAGATCCATTATCGGTTGTCCCTAAGACCAAAATTTAACCTATCGAGGCAGCCGAAGATTTTTATGTTGATGCAGCCGTAGAGGTATATCTTTTCTCTTATGCTTGGTCCTTCACGATTTCCCAACCCTTGCCTCTATTCTGAACCTGCCCTTTTCGTACAGGAGATGGCTGGAGATAATCCCCCGACTGAAGCTAACCCGGCTGATGACTCAGAAGTGCCAGTTGAGATCGTCCCTGAAGACGTGCTTTTGCAATATTTTAGATCAGTCGATATTGCACCTGTACCATCTTTGCCTGTTGGCATTCATCGGGAGCGAGTCGATGAGTCTCTTGCCAAAGGGATTCCTACCATCAAAAAAAAGTTTCATGCTTTAAGGGCTTCTCTATTCAGACTGTCAAAAGAAACAAAGTATTCCCCAGTATGGCCTTGGCTCTAAATGACTTATTTACTTTACACAAAATGACCAAAGATAGTTATGATGAGGCGGTCGCTGCTCTACAACACTTGGGGTCTCTTCGGCAAGAGAAGAAACACATTCAGACTTCTTTCAATGAGGTAAATGCAGAAAGGCAACAGAATGTCAGCGAAAGAAATGAATTGCAGGAGCAGCTGTCAAAACTGCGAACCGAGATGGAGAGGATCTAGGCAGAGATAAAGGCTATTACTCCGGCCATAGGCGCCTTGGAGTCGACTATTAAGTCCCAAGATTCTTCCCACTCTTCTTTGTTTCGGCAGGGCATTCATTTGGATAACAAGATCCGGTAACTCGGTAACCAACAGGTAGTCTGGGAATTGGATCAGAAAATGGGCAGTGCACGGCTGGCCCAACTGGAGAATGAGTGGAATGTGTGGAAAAATAGGCTTGCTCAACCAATGCCAACACTCCGTGCTAGTTTTTCCGAAGTAGCATCCAGGGGAACTTATTTTTCAGTTATGGCTACTCCTTTACCGGTTGATTCCGTTGCTCAGTTGTCAGCCGACATCCTTATGGACTTGCAGTCCGAAGGCATCGTTGCTTCTGTTACTCAAGAAGTATTGCCAGCAGCCAAATAACAACTAGAGGACATTCTAGCTGCCGACACTAAAGCTTTTTCTGAGATCCCATTAGTGGTTGCTGTTCTGCTGGTGGCCATTGCTGCGGAAAGGGGATTCAACTGATCTTGAGTTTTCTATAACTGATAATGTAGCACAACCCCCAGCTAACGAAACGCCAACCAACTTGGCTTCCTAGTTTTATTGACCCCAAATCGAAGGGTCTGTTTTTGTGACCAGGCAGTCGGTCTATGGCTGTCGTTTACTCTTGCATTCCCCAAATCGAAGAGAAGTACTTTTCGTCTTTTTATGTGACTGTGACCAGGCCGCCGGCCTGTGGCTATCACATATTCATGTATTCCCCAAATCGAAGGGAATTGGTTTCTTTTGTATGGCTAGGCAGTCGGTCTGTCACAGTTGCTTACTCATGCATACCACAAATCGAAGGGTAATACTTTTTTAAGTACTTGTCGTTTACGTTTCTGTCAAGCTCTTCATCATGCATGTCTATTAGTCGGTACACATTGTCAGCAATCCATTGGCTTACTACAAAGGGTCCTTCCCAATTTGGCGACCATTTGCCAAATTTACAATATTTTATTCCAAGCGGCAATACGGTTTTCCAAACAAGTCTCATTCGGCGAACCGCTTGGGCTTAACATGCTTGTTGTAAGCTTTAGCCATTTTTCATTTATCGGCTTTGATTCTTTCCAGGGCCATCAATCGATCTTCATTTAGCTGATCTAACTCCATTAGCATGGACTGCTGATATTCTTCCAAGCTTAAAGAATTCTGGTTGGCCACCCGTAATGACTTAACATTAATTTCCAGGGGTAACACTGCATCTTGGCCATGGGTTAGCCGATAATGTGTTGTCCCCGTGGCAGTAGACTTACAGTTTCTGATTGCCCAAATAGCTTCATCCAAAGTGAGATGCCACACTGCCGGTCTATCCTCCATATTTTTACTAATTATGTCCACAATAAGCTTGTTAGCTGCCTCGGCTTGTCCATTCACCTGTGCATAATAAGGCGAAGATGTGATCATCTTGATCCCAAACTTCTCAGCAAAGGCTGCCACCTTAGAACGAGTGAACACCGTTTCTTGATCGGTTGTAATTATCTCAGGAATACCATATCTATATATGATCTAGTGTTGGATAAACTGAATGACATCTGTCTGATGAACCCTCTTCATCGGCTGTGCCTCTACCCATTTAGTGAAATAATCGATAGCCACAATAATAAAATTATGTCCTTTAGCCGATTGTGGGTGAATCTTGCCCATAAGGTCTATAACCCATCCTTTGAAAGGCAAGGGCTTCACGATGGGTGCAACACCTCAGCTGGTACCCGTTGGATTGGTCCATGTCTCTGACACTCTTCACAACCTTTTGCGTATTGAAAGCAATCGGCCGTAATGGTAGGCCAATAGTAGCCATGGCGATAAATCAACCACTTCATTATTGGCCCGACTCTGTGTGATCCACAGATTCCTTCATGAACTTCTCCCATAACTCTTAAGTCCTCTGCCTTATCAATACACTTGAGTAGCACCCCATTTACGCCCCTTTTGTAAAGATCATTATCAATGAGCATATACTTCAAGGCCCTCCTCTTAACCTTAAGGTCCTTGCACGTAGAAGGATATTTTGAGTAGCCGATTAATACCTGCTTCCACTAGTTGATCTAGTTCATAGCTAACACTTCGGTTGGCAGCTCATCATACTCTAGAGTGAGTAGAGACTTCCTAAAGCTAGAAGCTTCTTGAGCTAAGTCGTTAGCCTCAACATTCATGCCTCTTGGAACATAACTTAGCGTAGACGATGCGAACCTACTAAGTAACCTGCTAGCCATTTCGTAATGGGCCAACAAATTTGGATCTTTGCAGTCATATTCCCCAGCCAGCTGCTTGATAACCAACTGAGAGTCTCTATGAATCTTGATGCACTTTGCTTTCATAGAAACTAGGAGTTTGAGTTCTATGATGAGAGCATCGTATTCAGCTTGGTTATTTGTCAAGTCAGAATCTAACTGATAAGAGAACCTCCACGTTTCATCTCTAGGATCGGTTATCAGTATTTCGGCTCCGACTCCCTTCTGAGTTCTAGACCCATCAAAAGTTAGCGTCCAAGGGACGACATCCATACATGCAGCAGGGGACACATGGGTTCTCCACATCTACACAAAGGTGGTCTACCGAGAAATTGACTAGCATCTGACCTTTGACAGCCCTGAGTGGCCTATACTCGAGAGAAAACACAGTGAGCTTGATTGCCCATTTCATTAGTCGTCCTTGCAAAACAGGTCTATTCAATAAGTACCGGACGATGTCAATCTTGCACAAAATGTGAACCACATGTGGCATTAAATAATGTTCAAGTTTTGTACAAGCATAAAATAAGGACAAACAAAGCTTCTCTATAGGAGTATATCTAGTTTCAGCTCCACTGAGCATTCGTCTAAGATAGTAAACTGCCCTTTCGAGTCAATCATCGACATCTTGTGCTAGCAGGCAGCCGATAGACAAATCTGCAGCCGAGATGTACAATTTCAATGATTTTCCTGGCATGGGAGGTACCAGCACGGGGGGAGTTGCCAGGGCCTTTTTAATTTGGTCAAATGCTTCTTACTGTTTCGGGCCCCATACTAGCTCTTCTGACCCTTTAAGCCTAAGAAAATGTGAGAAATCCTTCATTTTGCCAGCTGAATTAGATATGAACCGCCTTAGGAAATTGATCTTCCCTACCAAGCTTTGTAACTTCTTCTTTTTTCTGGGTGGTGCCGACTCCATTACTGCCCGGGCTTTGTTCTGATCTATCTCAATACCTTTCTTATGTACCAAGAAGCCAAGGAAGTTTCCATCCGATACTCCGAACATGCACTTGGCTGGATTCATTTTAAGATTATGAATCTTCATTCTTTTTAGTGCTTGTTCCAGATTGGCTAAATGATCTTTGAAGTCCTTAGACCTCATCACCACATCATCAATGTAGACCTCCAGAGTCTTACCGATCAAATCATAGAAGATGGTGTTCATTGCCCTATGATAAGTAGCATCAGCATTCATTAGACCGAACAACATAACTACCCACTCATAAATGCCCAAGGCTCCTGGACACCTAAAAGCAGTCTTGTGAGTATCCTCCTCAGCTACTGCTATCTGATTATATCCTGAGTATCCATCCATGAATGTCAGCACGTCGTTAGCGGCCGCTGAATCGACTAGCATATCGGCTATGAGCATGACGTATTCATTTTTTGGAGTGGCTAGATTTAGGTTCCTGTAATCAATGCATACCCTAACCTTGCCATTCTTCTTCTTGACTGACACGATGTTTGCCAACCATTCCACATACCTAGCCGTTATGATAAACATGACCTTCAGTAGTCGTTCAATCTCATATTTAATTTAAGGCGTCAGTTGAGGGTGATATCTCTTGGGCGGTTGTTTATGAGGTGTGAAACCCTCTTTAATTGGCAATATATGCTCTACCAAAGTACGTGCCAACCCAGTCATCTCATGATAATCCCATGCGAAGCAGTCCTTATACTGCAGTAGAAGAGCCATTATGCTTTGTTTATCCTCCTCTTTCAGCAAGCCACTAATATGTGTTAGCCGAGGGACTTCCTCATTACCCAAGTTGATATCTTCCAAGGGATCTTGAGATTCAAAACTAGGCATAGCCCTTCTTATGGGTGATTCAAGTTCCATCGGCTGCCAATGTTGGTTCTCTATCGTAGTCCCCTACCTGTGATGCCTCAGCTATCCTGGCTTCAGAACTTAGAGCAGTCAGCCGATACCACAGATCACGTATGATTTGGGTCTCCTCAATCATTTAACTCTTCCAAGGTAAGTCGTGGTTTGGCTAATTGTTTTATTTCAAAACCTCGTGAATTAAGATTGCAGTATTCCCAAGTTCCTTCTTCGTATTGCTTTGCGACAGCTATGAGAGACACATAGGGTGAATATAAGATAGTCTCCAAGTTCTTAACCATGCTTGAAATGGGTTATCGTCAGTTGGGACGATTTCTATCTTGTCTCCTTCTCAGAAAATGAACTTTTGATGCATGGTGGAAGGAAGGCATCGACTGGTGTGAATCCAGTCTCTTCCCAACAGGATGGCGTAAGACGGCTTGCCGTTTATCACAAAGAAGGCAGATCTTACCGTCTTAGGACCTATGGTGATTTCTACTACTAAGATCCCCAAAGCTTTCGAGGCCTCTCCCATAAAGCTATCAATTTTCATGTTAGTTGAGATGAGGTCCTCCCTGGTTTTGTTGAGGCTTTTCAAAGTAAGCAGCGGAATCACATTCAACACAACCCCATTGTTGACGAACACTCGGCTGGAAGCTTTGCTGTTAATGTAAGCCTTAACATAGATGGGTTTGAGGTATTTAACCATCTCTTCCATAGGTGAACCAAATACAGTGTTAAGCGTCCCTAACTATAGTATCGGCTAATGTCGCCCATTCAGTGTCTTCCACACACACATAGCCTTCTAGGCTGTTCAGCTTAGAACGGCCGGCCCAGAACTCATATGGAATCAAGCTGACCATTTTAATGGCTGCCCAAATCTCATCGACTAAATCATTCTTGAATAAATCAAGGATAGGGTCTCCTACCTCATCCAATTCGGTTGACGAGAAGTTAATATCTTCCATCTCCTAGAGGCATATAGGAACCGACTGAGGGTTCTAATGTTGATCCTTCGTGCGACCTGTGGAACCATCTCAACTAGGGATTCCTTCAGAATATTAGTCTGCCGTCGAGGTTCCTCTGTCGGGTTTTCATCAGGCTGTATATTCAGTTCTGGTTGGTCCAAAGCTTCTCCTTCATACAACACTGTGTCTGAAGAGGTTGAGCCGAATGCCCGCTCGATAGCCTCAGCTACGACAAATTCAAGAATTTCTTGCTTATCGACTGCCTCAGCGCTGGATATCATGTACAATGTTAGCTTTATCTTACGCAAGGCTTTGGCACACTACATCCTTCTTTTTTGCGTCTTGGATATGACACTCGGCGATGCCTCTTTCTTTCCAGAAGCCTGATTGACGAACCACTTTCCTTCCTCTATATTGGCGGTTGACTTAATCATCATCCAGGGTCTCAGTTGACTTTCATCCCTCAATGTGATATGCAAAGAAGAAATGCCTTCTTTCACGTTGAACTCAGCCACCCTCTATTTAGCCATGAGTAGTGGTTCATCGCCTATCTGGGGCACGCTCGACTTCTCATCGGCTGGCAGCCATACTTGCCTCCCAAGCCTGCTCCTGAGGTATACTAGGTCCCTTTTGAATACTGGGTACTGTTTATAAGGTTCTCTAGCAACATGCTCTGGTTTATAAGGGCGGCCACGAAAATTGCTTCTAGCTGGCTGCCTATCCGTGTCCTCATAGATGTCTCGTAAGCTGCCTAGCTGATCAAACACAGAGGTCTTGGTGACCCCCTCCTTACCAATGGGCTTCTTTGGAACCCATATGATTTTCATCAGCTGTTTCCCCTTGACGTCATTTGATTGTTCTGACTTGGCAAAGGATACCATAGATATCGGTACTACAGGGAAATGGTCAGTATCAACAGACATTTTAGCTATGCTTTTATCGGCTAGCTTGAAGCCCTCCTTCATGCCCTTTTGAATTGCCTTCATGAAGACCACACAATTAGAAGTAGCGTGACTATATGAATTGTGCCAATTACAGTACTTCTCATCCTTGAGTTCTTCGGTAGAAGGGAATCCTATGGCCATCAAGCAGCCAAATATGTTTATCTTTAAACAGATGATCAAAGATCTGATATGCCTTTGTAATGTCAAATGAGTAACCGACCCTATCATCAGTCAAACTCGTCTCCTTGCCCTTCGTAGCTTTCAGGGTTGGGCAAGAGTAAACCTTACCCCTGACAATCTCGGCTACCATTGCGTCTGCCGTGTAATCGACTGACTCTGAGTCAGACTCATCTACCTCAATAATGGATACCAAATGGGAACCTCAGTTTCTGTTAGCTCTTCTTTTCTCCCTCTCCTTGATGTACTGCTCTATTTGGCTAGCCTTTTCGGCTAACTGACATTGTCCCACTAGTTTCTCCTTTAGCTGAGGATGCATGTTGTTGATTATCATATTGGCACATTCTGATTTGGGGAAGTGTACAGTGCATTTCCCAACATTTCTTCTGAATCTCTCGATATAATCGGTAGCCGACTCATCGACCTACTACTTGAGATTCATCAAATCGGTTACAGTGACCTGAGGTTGGGGCCAATAAAATGTATCATGGAAACAACGCTCCATGTCCGCCCTGCTCTACACATAGTCGGGGGTCAAGGATAAGTACCAGGCAAATACTGTTCTGGTTAGAGAAACGGGGAACAACTACAGCTTATGATACTCATTCTGGCCAACCTTGCCACATTGGGCAGTAAATCTTCCGATGTGCTCAATGGTAGATTTGCCATCATCACCTGAGAAGGTGGCGAAATCAGGCGTTTTGAAGCCTCTTGGCAATGGTGCTATCTGATCTACCCAATCAGGGTAGGGCTTCTTGTAAACATGCATGTCCAAGGGTTTCCGTTGGATGCCGAAGTACCTCTTTATGGTATTTGAGATAGTTTCACGGTTCATCAGCTGTGAAGTCCCGTGCCGATTCTCAACTGGAACCAGCTGGTAAGCGTTCTGAACTAGAGGCCTCTATTATGTACCTTGTTGAGCAGGATTTTGAAATTTGTAGGTATTCTGCTGGCTATTACCAATAGGTGGGGTATATCCCCATTACTGCTGTTGGGCATAACCACCAAAGCTTGCAACCTGAGCTCCTGGAACAGTCGACGGAGCCTGAGGATAATGTGGAACAGTGTTCCATGTCTGCTCTCCCCGAACATCAGTCGTTCTTAGAAAGTTTGTGCTTCCTAGATGGTATAGATTGGGTATCGGCTGTGACTGCTGGAATGGTGTCCCGCTGTAGATATCGTCACTAGATAGCCGAGCAGGGTCATAGTCAGGGGCCACCGGCTACCAATTCGGCTGGCCAACATTGGTCGCCTGCACCGTATGGCCATTTACAGGATCATACGACATAAAGGGCGACATACCTAGTTGTCTAGATGCTTGAACTGGTCTCCGAGCCATATTCATCTGCCTATACTGCAGACTCGCTTAGTCGAGTGGCATAGTTTGCCCCCAATGTTTGGTGGCAACCATACAGTAGACTGGTTACCAAGTGACTGTGTTTGTGCTCCTAGGTGTGCTATCGGTTGTACCTGAATAGGTACTGACTAATACACATTCGGCTGAGGAGCAACACCTAGAGTTACAGTTACATATTGCACATTGCCACTCATCAAAGGGATGGCAGAACTAGCCGAACCTTCTCCTGGATGCAGTCGATTAGCTTCCAGTTCCCTCGCCTGCGGAACCTCATTATGCACCATTGGCTTAACAATGACAACCAACTATTTGGAAACCTGGTACATAATGTCGTGGATGCCTAAGTCAATTTGTTGTCTAATGAATGACGTGGTCCTGACAGTTGGACCTTCAGGTTGACTAAGTTCACCCACAACTTGGGTTGATGGAGGAAGTGGATGTGTATCAACCGATGTAGGCATACCCGAAGAAAGTGGTGGCTCGTTATTCCTTCTGGGAGGATTATGTTTAGGGTGTGGACTGGACTCTGGGTTCATTTTCTTACCAGACCTTAGGCGCATACGCCAAGCGTGAACCTGACCTGGAGAATCAAACTTCGCTATGAGATCACCTATGGTCCCACTGGGCGTGCTAATTAGAAAGAAAATAATTATAAAGAATGAAAATTTAATAAATATGTAAGGAGTAAAATAAAATAAAATAAACTTTTAATTAAGGTTCCCAAGAGGGAATCCATGATTCAAAAATGATCTGCAAGAATTTATGTGATAGGCGGTAGAACCGGCCAAATTTATAACAATAATTTAAACATAGGCGGTAGAACCGACCAAATTTATAATAACAATTTAAACATGATGCATGAATTTAAAAAGATTAGGTAGTATTACCATCCATAATCAAATGCATTTTATATATATATATATATATATTATCTACTACTAAGAAATTATAAATGAACAAACAAAGAATTTCTTTTTGCTAATTATTAATAAATAAAGAAATTAAAACTTAATAAGAATTGAGCTGATTGATTTATGATCTGCTTTTTAATCTATTTCGGTCCAAGTACTTTTTGAAATTCAGCCTAATCCGTCCATTTAATACCCTAGACTAGATTTGTTTTGTCAAAAAAAAAATCCAACCATAATCAAGAGACACATACTTTTCTCTCCTCTTCATTTCTCTTTTCGATCCATGATTGCTAAAATTAGCTTAATAATAAACTCAGTTGGTTTGGGTTGAGAACCCTGAATATTTATATATCACATTTATAATTTTATGGAATGAGGCAAGATCCGAAAATACGCATTTCTTAATTCATATATGGAGTTGCATCGATACTTCAATCGAACGGCAAGATTTGAGAATCAATGATTTTGTACATTAAACTGAGAGAGAAGAGTATATACTCCCTTTATTCTCAATTTATGTGGCATCATTAAACTGAGAGAGAAGAATATATACTCCCTTTATTATTATCTTGAGCCTAATAAAAATTATAGCCAAAATGATATTGTTCTAATTTCTTTTTATAGATTTGACACCAAAAAGATGATCCATGAATTTAAAAAGATAAAATATTTATATTTATATAAAACAAAATCACATGGACAAATCGATGACAACACGTGTATCACATAGCACCCCTCATTTAATTTATTAGTTGAGTTAGGTAGTTGTCTAATCTCTAGCACCCCTCATAAAAAAAAATTGCGTTGTAAGTCATTCAGAAAAAGATGTGGGGCTGGTTAATTACTTATATGCCCAAACTTTGGAACAATATAAATCTACACTTCCACTTCTGAAGTAGTGTTGTCTTTCATTTACACACTCCCAAGACTGAAAACTTCATAAACCATGTCAGAAGCTCCCAAATTCTTGGCAACTGAACGGTATTGATCAATATTACAATTCAGTAATTATTATTTTATTTTAATTTATTTCTTCCTGATCTAATGAGCCAAGCTTATTGTTTTTTCCATCATGAGTAGTTTTTAGTGTTCAGACTGATGTATATGTTTTTTATAGTATTTTATTATGGATTATTTGCTCTTGTTATTAATTGTATGTCCGTGTGCTGAGTGTCTATCGAAAATATCATCTTTACCTCTCAATCAATGTCAAATTTAAGTGTAAAATTGGTCATCTGAACCCATGGTTACCTGATTAAACTCGGTATATTATATGTATAATTTTTAAAATATGTCTAATATTATATGAAGGAACACATGGTTGAAAGAGACTGAGTAGTGCATTGGTTAAGGTGTTAGGTTTAATTCCTGAAGGTCGAAGGATCGAATCCAACTTGCTCCACTATAACTTTTTTTATCTTATCTTAAAAGCAATGGTGCACCCATATTCTCTTGAAATCCTGAATTCGCCTCTGCTCTCAAGGTAAGGGATAAGGTCTGCTTAAACTCTACCCACTCCCGAGACCCCACTTAGTGGGATTTCATTGGATATGTTGTACTCCCCAGATCCACTTAGTGAGATTTCATTGGATATGTTTTTATTGAGTATATTTTAGTTTTCGGACTGCTATATCATGTTTTTTATAGTATTTTGCTATGGCTTATTCTCTCTCGTTATTTCTTTTTTCGTACTACGTTGAATTATCTGTTCATGTGCCGAGAGTCTACCGAAAATAATCTCTCTACCTCACAAGGTAAAAATAAGATCTACGTACATTCTATCCTTTCCAGAATTCACTGAGTATGTTATTGTTGATGTTGAGTAATTCTTCATTTTATTTTCTGAAGCTATTTTGGATGCAATCAAAGAGTAAGATGGTCATTAATTCAACAATTAAAATTTGTTATCAGGATTGCAGTTGTGACTGGAGGGAATAGAGGAATTGGATTGGAAATATGTCGACAGCTAGCCTCAAAGGGAGTAGTGGTAATCTTAACAGCTAGAGATGAAAAGAAAGGGGCTGAAGCCATTGACACACTAAAGGAGTCTGGCCTCTCTAATTATTATGTTAATTTTCATCAACTTGATGTGACTGAGCCTTCTAGTATTGAAGTATTCAAAGATTTCATCAAGGCTAGATTTGGCAAGCTTGATATCTTGGTATTTCCACCGTCACTCCTCTTGATACTCCCTGTGGCTTAAATTATTTGTCGTAATTTCTAAAAATATGTTTATCTTAATTATTTATTATTTTAAAAGTTTAAGACAAGATTTATTATCATTTTATTCATGATAGTAAATGTTCTTTAAGACGAAAAACACCTCAATTATGGAGTAATATTATCATTGTTCAAATACCAATGAAGGATAAAATAATCAAAACCTCCTCCTAATTATTGTTGCATAGAGTTTTGGTGTGCTCCTGTTATTTTTTTCTAAATTTTGTTTGAAATTGAGACCTCACGATTACAGATCCACTTCATCAATGAGTAAGACAAACCTTTGGGTGCTAAATCAATTTAGCTTGAAATGTATTAAGGCTATAAGTTTTAAAAAAAAACTATAGTCACACAAATGTTAATGGTATGCTTATGACTAAAATATTTAAAAAAATTATTTCGTTCTTAAATTAGTCCGCATCTATTCAATTTTTGCCACATAAATCGAACCAGAGGAGTAGTGGTATAAGCTTCTGCATTTGCATATTCATCTGCAGAAACAAATTATTTTGGTATATTTCTTTGTCTATGCGGGGGTGGATTAATGTTTGGAAATTTCTTTTTAATTCTGTTTCAACAGAAAACAATCTCATTTTCACATCATATATAGATAGAGAGTCCTCACTATTCTCTACACAATATCAATAATATTAGATCCTTTCAATAAATGCAATAGGGTGTTTTTAAGAGTTCAAGAATCTAGTTGTTTGAGTGAACTTTAAGAGACTGTCTTAAAGTTGAAGAATAGATGATTACTCCCTCCGTATCAAATTATCATTTTTTACACGTTCCTTAAGAAATATTAATTAAAAGGGATATTTGATTATTTTTAATCTTATTTATATTTAAGTTATAATATTTTTCATTAAATATTTACTCTATTTATGTGTCATTTTCATTATTGACAAAATTCTAATAAGGGTAAATTGGGGAAGAAGTAATTAATTGTTCATTAAACTTCTAAAACAATAAATAATTTTAGACAATTATTTTTAATAATCACGATAAATAATTTGAGACAGATGCAAGTATCATTTTATTCAATTAGGGGAAGGCGGTAACTTACTCAAGTTGACACCTTCCATAATGCGCTTCAAATCGAGATTTGCATTCTTAATCTCTATTTATTTTACTTTTATGTTTACTTAAACGTATAAAACAGGTGAATAATGCGGGAATTCTTGGAGTACGTACAGATGCTATTACAAATCAAGATGTTGTAAGTAAAACTCTCTCTCTCATTTCTATTTTCATACTCCCCCAGTTCATTTCTACTTGTTCATGATTGACTTAACACATTCTTTAAAAAATAATTAATAAAATAATAAGTTTATAATATCACTCTTTGAATATAATAATTCAATATTTTGAGAAATGATTATAGATAATAATATGGGTAAATTAGAAACTAAGTGATATATTAGATATATCTTGATTTTTTAACTGAATAAATAAAAGTGGACGGAGGAATCATATGATAACAATTATTCTTAATTTTGCTTATGGATAATTCATGGAGTTCCAATACATTTGATACCATACACTAAATTATGTGTTAAGATTTTTCATGAATTTTTTACTTATTTGGATTCTATCATAATTATGTTTTACTTCAAAAAGAATTTCTTGGTGTAAAAGGTTTTCTTTGCAGAAAAAAGGACTATATCATATTTATCATTTTCTCGTAGGAGAAGTTTTGAACTTCTATAGAAGATCTTTTATTCTCAGAACACAATAGCATCCACAATGTAGTCGTTTAGAGAGTTTCGTTTAAGGGAGATTATTCTCTCAATAGATTTTATGTTTTTTATATTAATTTTCCCAATATTCATGTCACTTGACCAAATCATATTAATATTATGCTTCTTTTAGTATATATTTTATGTGCCGTCTGATTTATTGTCGTTCCGCATGACTCTCTGATTATTTCGATCCTAACAATATGAAAAGTTAATATCTTAAGAGTACATTTTCAATTTTGCCCATCTAAGTGAGTAATCTCGTATTTATCATGCAGGCACGGCCAGAGCTATTTCATAAGGAGCTTGAGGCAGCTACCCAAACTTATGATTTAGCTGAAAAATGTTTAAAGACAAACCATTATGGGCCAAAAAAATTGACTCAAGAACTATTACCTCTACTTCAATTATCCAATTCACCACGTATAGTCAATGTTTCCTCTGAGATTGGAAAGTTGGAGGTAATTCATCTAATTATATTTCAACTTTCACTATTAATAAATATTGTCAAAATCGATCTCAAAAGAAGTCGGAAAAAACTGACATTAGGAAAGAAATTCTTTTTCTTAAAGACACCCGGAGGTCGGTTTTTTTAGCAGTGGAAACCGACCTCCAGATCAGGTTGCTAAAAAGTCAACCTGGTCTGGTTTATCGACCTACCCCTGAAGTCAATTTTTAGGCCGGTTTTCATGAAAATCAATCTCCCGAGGTCGGTTTTGACAGTTTTTTTTAGTAATGCTTCCAGTAAAAAATATGTTTACTCTCTTTTAAAAGTAATAATCTTTTGATTATTTATATTTTTGGATAATATTGTTTCAGTCTGTACGCAATGAATGGGCTATAAGAATATTAAATGATTCTGAGGATCTAACAGAAGATAAAGTGGATGAGGTTTTGAATAATTTTCTCAAAGATTTCAAGGAAGGCTTATTGGAAACCAATAATTGGCCTCTAATTACATCTGCTTATATACTATCAAAAGCATCCACAAACGCCTACACAAGGATATTGGCCAAGGAATACCCAACTTTTCTCATCAATTGTGTCTGTCCAGGCTATGTTAAAACTGACATGACTGGTAATCAAGGTACATTAAGTGTTGAAGAGGGTGCTGAATGCCCTGTTTGGCTTGCACTTTTACCTGACGGAGGACCATCAGGAAAGTTTTTCACTATGAAAAAGGTGTTACCTTTCTAATTAATGACCTTTATTGAAAATATTTGTAGCTTGTTTTGGATGGTTGTTATTCAATGTTTCATAATATTCACATTTGATGTGTGAAGTCTAATAATATTTTATCGTTTGATTTGACTGTATTAAAAATTGTCTAAAAAATTTACTAAAATATTCTTAACTGTATTAAATACTAGATTTATCAATAGGCCGAGATGTTAGGAAAATCTTCTATGTTGACATGGGAAAACTCCTGCTCAAGAGTGAAAGCACGGGAATTTTTGTTTTCTTTGAATATATCACGCACCCTATTCCAAGTAGCCATCGCCGTAGCGTCGAGTTCAATAATCATCTCCAAAAGGTCTGTAGAGATTGTGAAATAAATCTACTGGAGAATGGTAGCATCAAGGGTTGTCCATGACGTAAGATCATCCTCGGGGGTAGGCACCTTCTCCTCTCTAGTTACCGAGGGGATTATGTGATGGAGGACTTGATGTGAGTGTGCGTGAACTTTGAATAATTCCACCCACGTCGCATATTGGACATTTTTCATCTCAAGAACAATAGGGATGTGGTTCTTGATGTTGGAAACTGTAAGAGCATGAAATATGTTCTTTGACATAGACATAACGAAAGAACAATAGGTGGATTAGGGACTAAGAAGAAAATTTGGGAATAGAGGAAAAGTGCACGGAAACCGAGGAAGGGTTCATGGAAATCGAGCAAAAATCGAGAAGAGCGGAAGTATTTCTGGGGGAGGGTATTTTAAACCTAGACTTCTGATACCATGAAAGAAATAATCTCCTTGATTATTTTCATTAATGAATGAGGTATATATACAAGTTACAATATCCAAATATCAAAAATTATATTCATACTATACTTCTAAATTCTAATCATATTTGTACAAAAATTATACAGCTATGGTAAGTTTGTACACTAATTTAATTACAATCCTAATACCGTGCTATATTCTATTAAAATGAAGCAATAAGTAACAGTATAATGGGAAAGAAAGATAAAGTAATGATCCAACCATATCAAATTAGATTCATTATGACATAACAATAAAATTAATAATACAATATAATATAATTTACGTAACAATTAAAAATATAATATTGTATTTAAATTAATAATATTATACAATATAATGAATTTATTTACAACCGTCCGCACAAGTTATTAGAAGTGATTAACTGAAACTCTATATTCAAAGTAATTGGTATTTAATATGTAATATGAAGTTGATAATATATCCTACATTAATTTCTCTTAACAGCCTAAATAGTTTCAACAAATTATATGTAGCACCAGTTTAAATTTCACTACTACAAAAGAGTCATATATGACGGAGGAAAACAATCGTCAAAATACTTACATATCGTGGTGAAAGCAAAGATGGTACCTGTATTAAGTAGAATATCATCACCAATAGTCAGTGATAAATATGACACATAAACGGCATGCGACAACCATTTTGAAAAAGAATATTTGGCAGTTCACTGATGGGGAATGCAATGTGGACATAAAATCTGCAACAGGTAAATCCACGTGACAAGTTGTCACCTATTATATCTTTAGAAGTTGTCGTCTTAAATATGTCATGCTATCTTTATGATTATAAGAGTGTATCACTAATGAGAAAATGAAAAAGGGATTTGTCACCCACTAATGACAATTTGGTTATGTCATGCTATCTTTATGATTATAAGAGCATATCACTATGTTTATTTATGTTTTATAGCTGCAGTGATGCTAGGATGAGGCTATTATTTAAGCAGCCAAATAACCAGATTCTTTGAGCAACTACATAAAAAGGTAATTTGCCGAATAAGTGAATCAATACAAGAAATTTTTCGTGAAGCTCCTTTCTCAAGGGAAGAAAAAACCATGGCCTACCTCGTCTAGGACTTTCTCAAATTTCACTAAACACGAGCAATTTAAGATTACAATGACCTAAGAAACTATTCCACATTGTCCCGCCTCTACCCTCTTAATATTTAATACTTCAATGACTCTACCCAATCAAAAAAGTCCCTTACCACTTGATACCAGCGAACACCTATTACAAAATTCTAACAAAGATAAATAGATGGAACCCGCAACTATATTTGAAGCTAACTAATACAAAAAAATTGAAATTTAAATCTTCAGAAGCTCAGATTCTTTGTTGGTTATTCGAGAGACTCGGGTGTTGACTCGGTTCACTCTAGATGTCTCACGTTGAAACTGTATCGTTTATTGTGATTTAGCTCCAAAGTTTGTTCATGTTGTGTTTCTATAAAAGTTGTTGTCGTCTTGTCTTGTTCAATCCAATCAAGAATTGATTTTCTAGTTGTACCCGAAAATCAATCCTTGTTTGATTTGGATCTTCCTTCCTTCCTTGTATTCACATTGACTTCTCCTTAACCTACTTCAATGCTAATTTCATGTATTGTATTTATGGTAATATTTGTTGGTACTCTATTGTACTGCATAAAGCAGTACGGGGAGTAAATAACTATTACAAGTATTCGAAAGGATAAACAAATATTCAATATTCAGAAATTGAATCTTGTTGAACAAATAGGCCAATCTTCAAAACTGCCGCAAACTTGTAGTGTCTTGAATCTTAATAACCTGAAATCAAGAAACAACTAAATCTGGATGGTTACAACGTTGTGTGTTGAGTCGAGTGATTGCCCTCTGTCCTTAAGACAAGATTGCCCCGTATATATGTTTTTACGTTAGCGGGCAATAGTCTCCCAAGATAAAACAACACTTTAATCTCAACGCTACAAAGCCAATATGTTGAGCCTGACGAAGAAAACAAATATGAATCGACTTGCTGAAGATATGGAAAAGGAAGGAAGAGTTTCTGTTTACTCTTCTCTTTTGTCTCTGTGTATATAGTGTGTCTCTGTTGTGTATATCTTGTGTATATGAGGGTGTTTGCTCATTGATTTTCGTCACTGGTTTTGCAGTGTTTCTGTTCACTATTTTGTGGCGTTGTTCTGTCTGTTTTTGTGTGCTATATTATTGTCTTACCAGTGACTGAATTGAGCCAAATGAGGCTCAATATATAGCATGGAGGAGGGGCTGTACAATTGCCCAAAACATGGCTGTTAATGGCCATTAGGAGGGCATTAAACAGCCAAGTAATGGTTGATTATGGCCATTGAAGGAGGTTGCTCAACTGCGTAATGGGCTGTTAATGGAGGAGTTAATCAGCCAAGTAATGGCTGGTTAATGCTCCAAAATACAGTCCAATGGTAGGCAGAAAGTCTTCCGTCACCCTTTCCAGTTAACTTTGGGGACCAAACTGTAAAATATTAAACTTCATGGATCAAACTGTACATAAGAAACTTCAGGGATCAAACTGTACATCTGACAAAGTCCTCTGGTCCAAAAAAAATAATATCAGAAAGTCCCCACAGCCCACAGCCCACGACTCGAGACCGGACCGGACGGACGGGCGGCGGCGGCGCGCGTGTGGGCTTAGCCTTGAACCCAAACACATCTAGGTCCTCCCTCCTTTAAACACACGGGATCCCCCTTGGGGTCCCAAACCCTTTACCATTTTAGAGACTTATATAGAGAGCAATTCTTCATTTTTCCACCGATGTGGTAGATTCGTCCCACACCATATTTCCATGCCTCAAACACCTTACTTCGTGGACCAATATCTCTTTCATTTCTCAACGAAATTTGACGATTCTTGGCCCTACGGTCATCTACTCACTTCGTAGATCATGCATGTGCGAAGAGACAAAGTCTCCAACATGCGGAACACTAGTGTTTAATTCATCAAAGATGGGTGGACGCATTTCCCTGCCAAAGGCAAATTTCCAACAATATTTTTATAAATTGAAATCCTACCTTTCATTGAATCGGAATGAATATTCTAATTCTCCTAGTCGGCATGAAATAACTCTTCGACAATCTCCATAATTACATGAAATGATCAGTTTTTTTGAGAAGTTCCTTTTTAATATGACTATTTCATTGAATCTTTTAGATCTGTTTAGATTTTCGATTCTCCAATGCGTTCCTTATATCTGTCATGTACTTGATTGTCTTCTGCATATATTATTTGTCAAATCATTAAAATATTATTTTAAGCTCAATAACTATTATTGAGCTAGCAGCTATTAAATAAGTGATATTGTTACAACCGATCTCTCATTTGATATGATTTGGGATAAAATCTATGACACTCGGGGGTATTTCAGACAAGTTGGAAGTTAAGAAATTATGCTACTTTATCTATTTTAGGTGCATTGCAACTAGAGATGACAATTGATTCTGGACCCGGTCCGGATCCGTTTTATAGGATATGGATCTTCAAAATTTGGACCCGACGGATTCGGATCGGACCCGGATCCATTTTTGACGGATCGGATCTGGATCTAGATCCTGTATTTGAGGTCCGTATCCGGTCCAGATCCAACCCGTGGATCCGTTTTTTATTAAATATATTCATAACCTAGAATGTAATTTTATAAGTATTTTCTTAAAATTGCTAAGCACATCCTTGAAAGTTTAATTCTCAAAACAAGTTTTAATTTATCCCGGCGTTAATTCAAAAACCAAAAAATAAAGAGGTAAATTCGATAATAAAATCAATGTTAAATTAGTGAATGACTAACATCTCCATAGACAAGTAGTTAAAATTATATTCACTTCATTTGTGAAGATTTCAAGCACATGCAAGTTCTTCATTGTGAAAATACTAGTCAGCATTTTCCACAACTATTGTCATTGTCCAACATTTTCAATTAATAGCTCACAATCAAAACGAGACAACGAACAAAATATCTCATATGAACATTTCAAAATTGAAACACAGTAAACTGTTAGCTAAGTAAAAATCGTTTGTCAGTTCAAAAAAAAATCTTAGCAAGACAAATTTTTTTACATGTGGATTCAGATCCGATCCGTGGACCCGGTGGATCCGATGGATCCGAATTTGGATCTGATTTTTATGAACCCGATGGATCTGGATCTGGATCTGGATCTGGATCTAGTAGGATCCAATCCAGATCCGATCCGTTGTCATCCCTAATTGCAACTGCGGTGATGAGGCATGTGATCACGAACATATGGGATATTGGGATTCGTTATTGCAAAGAATAAGACTGCGAAGGCGGAACTTGTCTACATATGTTGACCTCTTGTGATCACGTGAGCATGGCCCGCAAAACCGAAACTCTAACTTAATCCTAGAGTCCGCAATCACGAAGATAATATTGCGATAGCAAAACTATGGGTGTTAGGGCTTTTGCCCTGATTTTCTTACCATATTAGAATTTTATTTTTTCTGGAACGAAAGTCAAGCTATTACCATAATTACTTTTACTTTTTCTGAAAGGAAAATATAATTTTCTTCTACATTTGATTATTTCTTATCTTGGAGGAAACATTTTGGACATCTATAAAATTGAACATATCATTCCTTCAACTACAACACACCAAGAAAAATATCCAGAACATGGTCATATAAAGAGTCTTGTTTAGGGAGAGATTTTCTCTCAATAATTTTATGTCTTTTAATTAGTTTTGTCATATGTGGGCCAATTGGTCAAATCGTATTAAGTTTATTATACATATTTTAGTATACCTTTTTATTGTCTGATTTATCGTGTTCAAGGTTTGCAATTGTTAGCTTCCGCATGATGCTCTAATTATTTCGATCACAACAAACGGTATCAGAGCCAATGGTTCAACGAGGTTGAAGACAGATTCATATCAAGTTGTAGCCTATTGATGATAATGAAGATTTTTATCAAATAAGAGAGAAAAAAACCGAGCTACTACATGTGGGGAAGAAAGTTTCAATGATATTTTCAACAATCCTACTACAATATCTTTAAAAATCAATCATTTTTAACCCCGCAAAGAGCTCATTTTTTACCTGCAAGGGGCTCAGCTTTAACCCTGCAAATGGCTCATTTTTAATCTGCAAGGGCTCCAATACTTTTAACCCAAAAGGGCTCCATTACTTTTAACTCACAAGGGCTTCATTTTTAAACATATCAAGCAACATTGATAAATATCATGGACATAAAAAAGGGTAATCAAATTTTGTCCGAAATCAGGCCAAAAATGGGAGATTTATTAATGTTTTTGCCTTGATTTTTCTTACCATATTAGAGTTTTACTTTTCTCTTCAAAAAAGACAAAGTTTTCGACATTTATAAATTGAAGACCTCGTTGCCTCAAATACACCACACAAAGAAAAATATCTACAATGTAGTTGTTTAAAGAGTTTTATTTTTAAGGAAAATTTTCTCTCAATAATTTTTATGTCTTTTAATTAGTTTTGTCATATGTAGGTCAATTGGCTATGTTTATTATGAATATTTTAGTATACCTTTTTATTATCCGATTTATCGTATTTTAAGATTTGTAATTATTAATTTTCACATGACGTCCTTATTATTTCAATTCCAACATTGACATGGCATTAGTTCCGCAATATCAAATTGTCTTCTGCAATCGTGACACTCATCAGGTATAAAAAAGAAAGAAAAATCAGACGAAATTAATAGCCAACTTTAGATTCCAAAATAGAAAATCAGGTCGCATCCTTTTTTCATAAATATTGCCCCTAGTGTTGTAAGCTCTCTTTGTAAAGCACTTTGCGAGTCAGTACCAGTCTTTAGTTTTCAATCATAATTAATATTAAACTAGGGAAACACATTCAATGATAAAACATAGCACACACAAGAGGAATATATTTTCGTAAAACATGTATTATTAGAGTATGGTCTACAAATCTTATGCACGTAGTACAAATCAAGTTCATTGTAATTTGCACCAATAATGTACCTGCTATTTTGTAATTTGCACCCTATTGTATCCTTTTTAATGATTTTGACCCTGATTTTTTTTATCTAATAGTAGAAGAGAAAGATGTCAGTATTTTATTTTATTTTATTATATATTCGGATTCCAATAATTGATATTGTTCCTCCTTTTATTTTTTATTCTGTACCAATTTAATTTGTTTAGTTTTTCGACGATCAATCTTATTGATCCCGTTCATGAATCTACGGTCTAGACACTCAATGATTTGTCTTGTAAACTGGTCCCATTTTATATTATGCAATGATAGAGTAAAATAATTGGTAAACTCAAACTCTAAAATAAATATGTTATTGCAATTTGCACACACATAGGATTAATTAATTTTTTTTTCACACCATCTTGGAGGATCTATAGTGTTTCCACACTTCCCCTCTATTGAAGTATATCCGACTACGTCAAGTTCACGTGAGAAATCTAAGGAGAAGGGATAGACTAGGATAGTAATTCTTCTATTGTATTCTAATGTAACTACAATTTTTAAGTCATGTGTAGACTATGATAGCCGCATCTCACGTGCATGTGTATATATGTAGTCTCTGTCTCAAGCCTCTGTTCTTTATATTCTGATATAGTATCAGAGAGATGACGAACTCGAACACCTCCTATGTTTCTGCTTCATCTTTTTCTTCTTCACCCACAACACTTAACTACACTCATCACTTCATCTCGATTAAACTAACAAGCACAAACTATTTGTTCTGGCGCGCACAATTGTTGCCCTTTCTTCGGGGTCAAAATCTTCACGGTTATGTTGATGGAACTTACCCGCGTCTGTCATCACAACTTACTAGTGACGATCCTGCAACCTCCAAACCGAACCCTGCCTACGCCTTTTGAATTCAACAAGATCAATTGATCCTCGGTCTTCTTCTTTCGTCCCTATCCGAAGAAACACTATCAATAGCCATTGGATTGAATACTTCGAAAGAAGTTTGACATGCTCTCGTAGCTTCTCTATCGTCTCCTTCTAACATCTGAATTCTCAATCTCCATATGAAACTTCAAAACTTGAAATAAGACGATCTTACAATTACTCAATATTTGCATAAAGCAAAACTACTCTCGGATGAATTGGCTGCTGTTGGACACCCATTATGCCTTTCATATCAGAATATTTATATTTTTAAGGATCTATAATCTGAGTTTAAAGATATTGTCACCACCCTTTTAGCCCGACCTGAGCTAGTTAATTTCACTGAACTTCATAGTCTCCTTTTAAACCATTAGTTTATCAGCAGATCCTCCATCTCCATCCTCTAGATTTTTTCCCCGCCACAATCTGATTCCCAGTAGTCCCCTTCAGCCAATATTTTCCAACGCAGTTCGACATCTGATCGCTCTTCTAATACAAACAGAGGATGTGGTGACATGTATCAAATATGCAACGAGACTAATCACATAATTGCTTCTACTTGCTTTCAACGCTACAATCAGTCCATAAATCCCACGACCTATGTCTCATGTCAATCTCCATCACCGCATTAACAACAATGGGTTCCAGATACAGGCGTCACGCACCATATGGCTCCTGACCTCACCTTTTTTCATCAAGTTGAGGAGTATAAGGGCCAAGATCAATTTCATGTCAGCAATGGTCACTGTCTTTTCATTCATCATACTGGTAACTCTCTTCTTCTCTCACCATCGCGCACCTTCTTTTTATGAAATAGTAATCACGTTCATTCAATTACCAAACGTTTACATTTTGTCCAACGTTTTGCTCGTGACAATAATGTTTACTTTGAATTTCATCCCTATCATTTTATTGTCAAGGATCGGGACATCAAGAAACCTCTTCTTATCTGTCAGAGCAATGGTGGTCTCTACACCTTCAAGCCCTGTTCTCCATCAAGTTCACTCCTTCCATCGTCTCTCAACTCCGTCAAGGCATCTCCAACCTGTTGGCACCTTCGACTTGGCCATCCCCACCAACGAGTTCTTCATCAAGTTATTACGAAAAATAATTTGCTTTGTAGTAGTTCTAGTCTTAATAGTATTTGCACTGCTTGCCAATTAGGCAAATCCCACAAATTGTCTGTTCCTTAAAGTATCAATAAAAGTTCATCCATTTTGCAATTATTATATGTCGATGTTTGGGGTCCGGCCCCTATTTTTTCTTCTCAAGGTCATAGATATTTTCTTATATTTGTTGATGATTATTCCAACTACTCATGGGGGTATCCTATTTCACATAAATCTGATGTTATTAATGTGTTTCGTCAGTTTCGAACTCTTGTTGAACGGCAATTAATACACCTATTAAAGCTATTCAATCGAATTAGGGAGGGGAGTTTCGTCCATTGTCGCCTATCCTAAACAAACTCGGCATAATTCATCGCATACCATGTCCACACACTCATTTCTCAAAGTCTTCGGCTGCTTGTGTTTCCCCCCATCTTTGATAGAATATAGCCTCGGTGTTTGTTGTACCTGCATTGGTGTTAATTAATTCAAAACTGAAATATAGGGAGTATGAATTTGTCATTCTCTATCTATGCACATGGGTGATAGCATCGTAGGGATGGGATGATCGAGTTTGACTGATTAATTAATCATATGTGAAAATTGCACTAATTAAGATAGTCTAAACTTCATTAAATATAAGATTGGATTAGATCACCAGACAAAAATCAGCTTACTCAATCTTATCCCTTAGATCGAATATATTTAATGAAGTTTGTTGTACCTGCATTGGTGTTGGTTAAAACGTTGCACCTTTGGGATCATATGTTTTTACCTTGCCGTATTGACTTGACACTTCTTTTTAAAAGGTATTTATTGATTTTTGTTGTTTTATAAGTATTTTTGCTATATAACATATTTTTTATTATTAGTGTAATGATAGTTATACTTTATGCTATCATGTTTTCATGTTATAGCGATTTTTCCTCAAATGTATATAAATAAAATAATTTTTATAGAAATGACACTTTCATAAATAAATCTTTTACATAATTATGTCTGACGTTGATAGGATGGAGATTTCATAACACTATGGTAACGAAGCAACCTTATCCATTTTTTGTCATTGGTCTTACACTTTTATCCTTCTCCTTCTTTGAAAGATATAAACAAAAATTAATATAAATATTAGTTGAGGGTGGAAAAGACTAGTAAATGTGGAGATTGATAATGAAATGAATGAGGATTTCATTTTAAAAATTATCTCTGTCATTATCAATTTTTTGTGTTATTACTTTTCTCAAATAATAATTATAAGTTTTTCTTTGCCCAGTTATTGAATTTTTGCTTGAGATGATAATATAAATCAATAAATAAAGAAATATAACACTTGAATCTAGAATCTATGAACTTCACGAGCTATTATGGAGCTCGTCAATTATTATTGTAATAGGAGGAGATCCTAACTTGTAGCCTGCTCGTTTATATGAGATATACTTAGAGTTCGTTTGGATGCGCTTATGACTTTTGACTTATAAATAAAAAAGCTATAAGTTTGAAATTCTAACTTATAATTTTTGGCTTATTTTGATTTAAAAATAAATTAGTAAAATTACTTTTTTATTTACTCAAACACTACAAAAATACTTAAAACTAATTTAATTTAGTTTACAAAGCACCTAAAATAAATCCATTCAAACAGGCTCTTACATTGACATAAGTAAATATAAGTTCTAAAGAAAACAATAGGACATCAATATACTAAGGCAGTACTCACCCTGTTTTGACAAATTGATGATTAAGATTTGTTCTTTATGATATATGACACTTATATTTCAATTATTGAGTTCATTTGAGGTAGATTTGGATATTGAATCGTGCGTTGGATTGTTCAGATTCGAAGAACAAGTTGTTTCTGAGAAAAAAATTGTTCCTAAACTTAATGCCAAAATATCTGAAATGTAACCAATATATGTTTGAACCTCATGCCAAAATGTCTTAAATGTGGTCAAATATATATATATATATATATATATATATATATATATATATATATATATATATGTCTGAACTTCATGCCAAAATATTTGAGTGTAGTCAAATATATATTTAGAGTTTGACCTCGTTGACGTCATATATAGTCAAAATGTCTGGAAAGTTGACCTTAGCAAGCCATTATATACTTGAGTGCAACCACTATATGTCTGAAGTTTGGACTTGCCAAGGCCACAACTCCAGAAAAATATCCGAAGTTGACCTTGAAAAGACAAGCCAAACTTCAGGCAAAATTATCCGATGTTTAGCCTTGACGAGGCCACACTTTAAACAAATAATGTCCGACGTTTGCCAAACTTCAAAGACGAGTTTTTGCATTTTAGTCTCGTATGTTTGAAATACTCTCTCCGTCTCAAAATACTTGTCATGTTTCTCTTTTCGAGAGTCAATTTGACTAATTTTCGGAACTAAATTAAATTAGATTAAGTCGATAGTTTAAATTAAAAGTCAGATATTTGAAAGCTATATGAAAATACAATAAGTTGTAATTCGTCTCACATTATTATGATGGAAAAATACATGTTAAAATATTGATCAAAGTTCATATAATTTGACTTTCGAAAAGTAAAACATGACAAGTATTTTGTGACTGAGAGAGTAGTTTCAAAATTTTTATGTGCCAAAAAAAAACCAATCTGTTAAATTTGCAATTTTCTTACTATCATGTTAATATGTGTACAAGTACCAATGTAATGTTAATATATCACTTGAAAGCCTATAACATCAAGTATGGTGAAAGTTAATACTGATAGAAGCTTCTACAATGATACTAACTTAGCTGACAATGGAGATTTCATATTTGCTTTTTCTATCCCAATTGAATGTAGTAGTAACAATCATACTGAAGCACTTGTTGCTAAGTATGGCACTAATTGGTGCATTCATCAGCGCTTGAACAACTTGCACATTGAATGATCTGTTACATCAATATCTATATTCTCGAAATTATTGGGGTTAGTTTAACCCAATGATTGTATGCTATATGCTCCATTGTTAATAGATTTAATATAGACTTGGTTTAATTGTAAACTGGCTTAGATAATTATTATGAAATGCAACTTGAGTTTCTGTAAGTCATTTTTAAGTAACCTGTTTGGAGTCTTTTGATTAAATTAGTAATATTGAAGGCTAATGAGTCGCATCGGACGGTTTGGTCAATACTGCATCGCGTATCACATGGGGTAGTGTAAATCGTTCTCAGATCTATACTATCAATGGATGATGAATTGATTTTTTCGTATGTTTACTTTTTCATATTTTGAACTCAAAATTCTAGTTCTGTCTCTACTACGAGGCTCATGATTTTTCAAGCAACTGGATAACGCAAACATTTTCTCTAGCTGCTCAACTATATGACAAGATGAGCAGTTAGAGAAAATGTTGAGTCCTTCAGATGCTTGAAAAATTATTTACTAATATTTATCTCTTAACTATGGTTAAGACATTTGTTTAGTAGAATAAATTTTGACGGTTTGATATTTAAAGGGATAAATGTCATTGAAAAAAATAATCTCCTTGATTATTTTTATTAATGAAAGAGTATATATACAATTTACAATTTTCCATAATAGGAAAATCATATTCTTATTCTACTCCCAAAACTCTATTCTAGTAGTACAAGAATCTTATAATTATGGTAAGTGTACAATATTAATTAATACAATATTTACCAAAAATCTATCATAAAATCGTGATATACACGGTGTGTATACCACCATGTATATCACGGGCTGAAGCTTACCAAATCTGGAATATACACGTGATATACACCTCTTATGGTAAGTATATATTACATGAATATTTAACACACCCCCGCAGTCATAGCGGGCGGTCTTCGTACGCTGAGATTGTCCCTAAAATTTTCAAAACAAGGGAAGCCCTTTGGTAAAGATGTCTACAATTTGATATCTGGAAGGGACATGACAAACACGTACTTGTCCATGAGCTACCAAAAAGGTAGATGGCACTAACATTATCACAATAAACCAAGGTAGCTTTCTGAATAGGATAATGAAGCTCTAAAAGAAGATTAGGTAACCAACAGGATTCAGGGACCACATTGGATACCCTTCGATACTCGGCCTCTGCACTGGAGCGACACAAAGAATACTGACGCTTTGCATACATGAGACCAAGTTATTACCAAGAAATATACAATAGTTAGACGTAGAGCGTCTGGTGTCTGGACAGCCACCCCAATCAACATCTGTATACGAGACAAGTGTAGATGTCGATGACAGATATAAATGTAAGCCAAAGTCAAGTGTCCCCTGAATGTACCAAAGAATGCGTTTGAGCGCATTCATGTGCTCAATCCTGGGATCATGCATAAACAAACACACATGTTGTACGACATATGTAATATCAGGTCTCGTGAAAGTAAGATACTGAAGGGCCCCTACAAGATCGCGATAGAGGGTCGGATCTCGTAAGGTGAGCCAGCCTCAGCACCCAACTTGGGTTTAGTATCAACTGTAGTGGAAGTAGACTTGCATGAGGACATACCAGCTCGCTCAATGATCTCAGCTGCATACTTTCGTTGGGATAAGAACAACCCACCTGCATGATGAGAGACAACAATCCCAAAAAAGTAACTCAAGGGCCCCAAGTCTTTCATAGCAAACTCAGAACTGAGCATTGTCATGATAGACTAGCGTAATGCATCGGAGGAGGCAGTCAAGATAATATCATCCACATCTAATAGTATATAAGCCAGGGAATAACCACGACGATATATGAACAATGAATTAACAGACCTGCTGTGAGAAAACCCAATAGTCGAAACATAGTTTGCAAACCTCTTATACCAAGCCTGTGGGAACTGCTTAAGCCCATACAAGGACTTCTTCAATAAACAGACATGATGAGGATATTTGGGATCCCTAAACCCCAAGGGCTGATGCATATATACTGTCTCCTTAAGATCACCATGTAAGAAAGTATTTTTCACATCTAATTGATGAATGAGTCATGCTTTCGAAAGAGGCAAGCTGAGCATAGTGCGAATGGTAGCCGGTTTGACCACCGGACTAAATATCTCACCTCAATCCACACCAACCTGCTGAGTTTTACCATCACCTACAAGACGAGCCTTATGCCTCGCAAAAGAGCCGTCATAATTGTCTTTATGAGCAAAAATCCACATAGACCGAATAATATTAACACCAGATGGACGGGGCACCAACTCCCACGTCTTATTACCAATAAGAGCAGTATATTCGTCGGTCATAATAATTTTCCAATTCGGGTCATTTAAAGCAGACACAAGATTACGGGGTAGGCGTGATTTAAGAAAATTAGAATTTAGATTAAAATGTATTTTTGGTTTACCAATACCCCGTTGACTACGAGTGACCGATCTATGACTCGAGGGAGAAATGGGTGGATTTTGGAAAATTTCGGGACAAGTGACGGATTGGCCAACAGCGATGGAGTCTGGCCGCCCGTAATCGAAACTATAGCAATGGATCGCCAGACTGGTCCAATTTTTGTATTGGGTCAAGTGGCCTAATTACGTAAACCAGGCGTAAGTTGGCCCCAAAGATCTTGGAAAAAGAGGGGTGAGATGGACCTGTAGGTCCAGTGGGAAGTGGGACCGTTGGCGAATTTTGGGTGCAGGATAGGTCAAAAAAATAACGGATAATATACGGAGATACAGTGTCACCCAAAAAATTATACGAACTAGGCACGGGACTACTCACGTTAGCAAAAGGAAATTGGGTTTCATCAAAAATAACATGGCGACTAATGATGGTTTTATTAGAGGATAAATCAAAATATTTGTACCCACGATGATTAGACGGATAACCCAAAAATACACAATGGGTAGAACGGGCCTACAGTTTGTTAATTGTGGTGGACGAAAATAACGGATAACATAAGCACCCAAAGACCCTAAGATGTGAATACGAAAGAGTCTTATTATATAAGATTGAAAGGGGGGACGAATATGCCAAACCTTTGGTAGGAAGAATGTTAAGAAGATATGTAGCTATTTGTAGAGCATGATGCCAAAAAGAAGGGAGTACGAAAGCATGAACCAATAAAGTTCGGACAATGTTATTTATGATATGTATTTTGTGTTCGACTTTCCCATTTTATGAGGACGTATGAGGAGAAGAAAAATAAAAATTGATTCCATTATTAGCACTAAACTCCCGAAACACCCCATTATCGTATTCTTTGCCATTATCACATTGAATATTTTTATTTTCCGTTCGAATTGGTTTCGGATGAATGCTCTAAATTTTGAGAAAGTGAAAAAATATGAGATTTTTTTGCTATCGAAAAAGTCCATAAAAATTAGAATAATCATCCAAAAATAGAACATAATAACGGTGACCTAAAGAACTAAGAACATGAGACGTCAATAAATCACTATGAATAATATCAAATGACATTAAAGTACGAGAATTAGAGTCTACAAACGGCAATCTAACAATTTTTCCTAAAGAACAAGATTGACAAATCGGAGTACTACGTGTACCCGTACAAGAAATAGACGACTCCGGATGACCTAGACGAGCATGCTATAAGGAATGAGCAAGGGTTGCAAAAGATGATGGCAAGGCAGGATTTGAGAGACCGGATGTGGACGTGATAGGATAAAGATCTGCCCAACTATCACATATCATGAGAGGAATCCCCATCTTGAAATCCTTCACAAAAACCGAAACTGATCAAATTCAACAGAAGCAGAATTATCAGTGGTGAATTTACGGACATACATCAAATTTTTAATTAATTTAGGGGCATGAAGGATATTTTTCAAGACATGAGGTGGATGGGGGAGACACAATTTTATGACTCAGAGAGGCCTGCAACCATCTGAAGAGCAAGACGGTCGTTGGTAACGGGCGCACCAACGTTGCAGAGTTGATCCGCCAATTCTTTCAACCTTTTGTAGTATGCTAAAACGTTGGGGAAATCTTCCATATTGACATGAGAGAATTCCTGCTCAAGGGTAACATCACGAGAATTTTGATTATCTTGGAATATATCACGCATTCTATTCCAAGCATCCATCGTTGTAGCGCCTGGTTCGATAATCTTTTACAACAAGTCGGTAAAAATAGTGGAGTAAATCCACTGAAGAACGGTAGCATCAAGGGTTGTCCATAACTTAGGATTATCCTCGGGTTTGGGCACCTCGGTATCCGCAGGACCCGCAGGGATAATGTGATGGAGGACTTGATGTGAGCGTGCGTGAAGTTTGAACAGTTCAGCCCACGTCGCGTATTTGACGTTTTCTATTTCAAGAATGATAGGGATATGATTCTTGATGTTAGAAACAGCAAGGGTAGGGTGAAACGTGTTCTTAGCCATAATAGTAACGCAAGACGTGATGTAGGGATTTGGGGAAAAATTTGGGAAGAGAAGAGGTACCGTCGGGCACAAAATTCGAGAAAAAAGGCTCGGAACTCGAGGGATGGTCGACGGAATTTGGGAGGAAAATATGAAACCTAGACTACTGATACCATGAAAGAAATAATCTCCTTGATTATTTTCATTAATGGAAGAGTATATATACAATTTACAATTTTCCATAATAGGAAATTCTTATTCTTATTCTACTCCCAAAACTCTATTCTAGTAGTACAAGAAATCATATAATTACAGTAAGTGTACAATACTAATTAATACAATATTTACACTATAAAATTTACCTAAAATCTACCATAAAATCGTGATATATACACTGTGTGTATATCACCGTGTATATCACGGACTGAAGCTTACCAAATCTGGAATATACACCCCTTATGGTAAATGTATATTACACAGGGCTGTCTTTGGGCCCGTGCGAGCTGTGCTACCGCACAGGGACCTCGAAAAACGAAAAAATTTAGAGACCCTTTTTTTCATTTTTTATTAAGTAGTATTAGCCAGAATTTACTGTAAAGACCCATAATTCACAGATCTTAGCCCAATCTAAGTAAAGTGATTCAGTTCCAGTGACGCGCGCATATGGAGGCCCAAATTCAAATTTCAAATCAAACCTATTAGGCCTAGACACTTTCTAGTAGAACAGGAGGTCTGTGGATGTTTCAAGTTTCAAGTTCTGTGATACTTGATTGTACTCCTGATGTTAGTCACCAAGAGCAAATGTCTTTGATAATAAGATATGTGGATGTTTCTTCAAATTTTGTTAGCATTGAGGAATCTTTTTTAGGATTTTTGAATGTGAATGTTACAACTGGCCAAGGACTTTTTGATGTTTTAAAAAACGAGTTGAAACATTCGATCTTGACATATTTGATGTGCGAGGACAAGGTTATGATAATGGATCAAATATGAAAGGAAAATATCAAGGTGTACAAAAGAAATTTTAGACATGAATCCGAGGGCCTTTTATACTCTTTGTGGTTGCCATAGTCTTAATTTGGCATTGTGTGATATGACCAGCTCTTGCAGTAAAGCTAAAGATTTTGTTTGGGATTATTCAACGCATTTATATAATTTTTGTCAATTCTACTAAGAGATGACAAATTTTGAAAGATAATGTAAAAGTGACACCAAAATCATTGTCATCCACTCGTTGCCCATTATATCTCAAATGTCGGACTTTAAAGAAGCTTTACTTGAAGTGGCGGAAAAGGATCTTGATTCTAAAATACAAAATGAAGCTAAATCTTTAGCGACAAATGAGCTTGGTGATTTTGAGTTTTTAATGACAATAATTATTTGGTTTGAAATGTTATTTGCTATTAATGTGGTTAGCAAGCTTTTACAATCAAAGGATATGCTTATTGATGTTGCCATGAAAAAATAAAAGGGTTGGTATCATTCTTTGAAGGATATAGAGAAACTGATTTTCATAATGCCTTGAATACTGCTAAGAAAATTGCTATTGAATTGGATATTAATTCAGTATTTCCTCAAAGGCGTATAATTCACAGAAAGAGACAGTTTGATGAGAATTTAAATACCCCATCGGTTGAGTTATCTGAAGAGGAGTCTTTTAGAGTTAATTATTTTCTTTGCCTCGTCGATCAAGCCATCATTTCTCTTAATAAGAGATTTGAGCAATATCAAGAGTATGAAAATATTTTTGGTTTCTTGTTTTCTTCTCACAAGTTACAATCATTGGACGATGCAAATTTGAAGTCTTGTTGTAGTAATTTTGAAGAGGCATTGAAATATAATAGGCAATCTGATATTGATGGGAATGAATTATCTGTGGAGCTAAAGTTATTAAGAGAACTCTTGCCTGGAGAAAAAATGGGACCGATGGAAATATTAACATATTTGAAAAGCTTAGATTTTTTCCTAATACAATTGTTGCATATAAAATTTTATTGACTATTCTCATGACAGTTGCATCTGCAGAAAGAAGTTTTTCAAAACTGAAGTTGTTGAAGTCTTACTTGCAGTCTACCATGGTACAAGAAAGGCTTAACGGATTAGCATTGGTAGCAATTGAGAATGAAATTTTGGAGAATATACCATATGAGGACTTAATTGATGAATTTGCTTAAAAAATGTTAGAAGGATAGTTCTTTTTAAGTAGGGGTTGATTAACTTGAAGTTGTATTGGGTTGTTATTTATAATTTAAAATAATTTCTAATTATTGAAATCGTATATTTACTTATATTAATTGCTCACTTTTACGAATTAGAACAAGACCCCCAAAATGTTTGAGACGGATCTGCGTGTATATTTAACAGTCATGTATCTAAATAGGAACTTAGAGAAATGAAGATAAAGATAATTAGATAGGAGCTGAAATAAAAGAAGAGCCACTTGACCCCTTTATTATGTTTTTCCAAACATGATATTTCTGCAAGAAATTTTTATTTAATCTCCATCAGGCCACAAATTAAAACATCAAAATAGAGCATCATAAAAAGCATACAATACTTATTACAACTCATAAAAAAAGGAAAACATAGCAAGATGAAGCTCAAGAATTGCAACAAATCAAGCACCACAATAAGTCTTGAAAGCATTAACTCCACTTCCAGTGGCAGCTGATGATGTGAAAAACCCGAACAAATCAAGAATTTCAAAGGGCTTGAAGAGTAAAGGGTGTTCTTCATTCACAAGTTCTTTCGGAGCCTCTATGGTGACACCCAATTTTGGTATTGAAGAGAACGGGATGGAGTACCTATCAATATTTTCATCCGTTGCTACCTTATGGACAGGAGAATGAATTCGACCGTTTGTCCATGCCTGTATAAATTTATAATAAAAAAAAAATTAGAACTAGTTTTGGTATTACTTCAACAATTATAGAATATTACTTCTACTATTTTTTGTTCTGTCACTTGTAAAACATACTCCCTTCATCTCAATTTATACGAGGGTTGACCAGTTTTGGGAGTCAAACAACTCTTTCCTTGACTCAATTTCAAACATAGATTCTTCGGATATTTTATAATAAAATTTACATATTTGAAAACTACATAAAAAGTATTCTAAGTCTGCATAATTAATAATTCACAATATATAAAAAGAATTGGAAAAAATCGTAGTTAAAGAAAGAGTTATTTGACTTTTAAAACGTCAAACCTCGTATAAATTGAGATAGAGGGAGTAGTAAAATTATTACTAGAGTAGTTCCAACCCTTACCATTAAGCAATCCCCTGCCATAACAATGAATGAATTAGGTGCAATATTGACCTCCATCCACTCTCCATCTTTCTTCATAAGTTGCAATCCATTTACTTGATTTTGTGCTATTATTGCCAAGAAGGTACCATCTGTGTGGGGCCTCAATTTGTTCTTCGTATTTTCACCTTTAGCAGCCTCATAATGTGAAAAACGCAAAAAGTATTGGCTCATCTTCAAGAATTCATCAATATGATTTTCTGCACCCACACTCTCCAAAACCATCCTTTTCATCATTTCATCCAATTCTACAAGTGTCTTTGTGTAGGACCTTACCTTATTGCTGCCAAAATTAATTTTAGATTCATGGTTAAGAAATAAACATAAAAACTATGCAAAGGGGCTGGAAAGAGACTCTGGAACACCATCCCTTCCGAAAGAGCGGGATTTCAGGATCGAATTGACATCTCGATTACATACGCTATGCTAAGGGGCGTTCAGCCACTTGACTGGTTGGAAAGGGGACTTAAAAGCATCGGAAATTGGGTGTTATCTTTCACTAACATTCGTAAAGTCGGGTTAGCTTCTTTTTTCCAATATATTTAAATTTGATACATTATCATCTGTACACAAGAAAATAGGTAAGAAAATAACAAACTATCCCCTGACTCTATATTATATAGTACAAACACTAGGATCGATGAATATTTTATTATTGTTGAATGCATCCTAGTGATCATAACGTCAATTTGACAATAGGATGCATTCAACAATAATAATCTTAAACATTTTGCTTGCTTCCTAAGATCGATAACGTAACTAGTACTAATAGAAGAAATTTGCCATGGATAAATTATGTATTTAAACAGTAAAAGCCATCGCTAATTCTATTTAACAATCGATTATCAAGAAAATATATTATCTACGATCAATTTAACGGCGGATTAGTGATTAATTTTATAGCTAAATTCAAATAACGAATAACGACTACAACAATAATACAACACGTACCAAAAGTCAGGATTACCCTCAGGCCAGAAGATATTGGCAAAGGCTTCAACATTTCCAGAATGGAGCATGTCAGTAATGCACAAACTCTCATACGATGGTAAGTCCGGTGTCCGGCCAAAGTAGCCGTGCAAGGGTTTCGTCGACGCGTTTTTCAGTTTGGTCTCCGTCGAAAATTCAAAGATTTCTTTTGCAGTAGCAAACATGGATTCTTGAGCTCCCTGTGGAAGCTTAGCATCATAAATTGCTTCAAAGCAACCACATTCTTCCAAGGCTTGGATAAGTTGAGCCTTTGTTGATTCCCATTGTGGGGTGCCTGGTTTTAGGTCTGGCTTGGTGAAATCAATGGCCGGAATCTTCTCTTCTTTGCATGCCATTGATAATGATGAATTTTTTCACTAAATTCTCTTAGATCAAATAGTTAATATTGGTTTGGTGTGAAGAACTATGCTTCCCTCTTCCTTATATAGAACTACTATTCTTTGAAGACCTAAGGTGTGTTTGGTGGAGAAAATGACAAAAAAGTTAATGGTTCCTTATGTTTGAGGGTTGGTTAAAAAAATAGTATGCACTCAACAGTTTTGATTCTTTCAAGTTTTTTTAAAAGTTAACACTTACCGCTAAGTCTCCGACAAATATTTAATAATTTATATTCGTTAGATTTGATAAAAAATAGTGAGGGAAAAAAGATTTAAACACAAATCCTGAAATATGCAACATAAAAAACTACATTAGATTCTAAGAAGATACAAGAAATAGCAGAAATTACACCTCAAAAAGTTACACAAGACTCAAAAAATAAATAAAAAATAAATAGCAAAAACTGTATTTCTGAATGTGAGTTCTCACTAATTTCTTTTTCTTTTTTCATAGTTCTTATCAAATCTAACCGATAGAGTTCGGTAGATATTTGACAGAAACTAGAAGTGTCAATTTTTGACAAACTTAAAAGACCAAAATTGATCAGTTGATACTTAAGGGACTATTTTGAACCTACAATCAAACATAACAGACTATTTTTTTTATTTTCCCGTGTTTGGTATGGAGAAAATTATTTTCTACGAAAAATATCTTTTAATTTCTGAAAAATAAGTGTGTTTCTTACTTATTTTCTGGTGTTTAGTAAATAAACAGAAAACATTATTTCAAAGGCAATTGTATATAATCTAAGCAAATACTATTGGGGTTGACATAGGAGCTGGGGTGTGGGGTTGGTGTGGATGGTGGCTATGGGTTGGGGAATGGAGGTGGAATGACTCAAAGGAGAATTGGGTGGATTTTGGGAAATTTCAGGACAAGTGACGGACTGCTAATAAGCAGTGGGCCTGCTGGCCCAGAACTAGAAACTATAGCAATGATTGAAGTCGAGACTGGCCCAGTTTCCGTATTGGTCAAATAACCGCCCAATTACGGAAATCGGGGCGTGTCGGCCCAATGCTGGGACTGGAAAAAGAGGGGTGAGACGGACATGTAGGTCCAGCGAGAAGTGGGCCCGTTGGCGGATTTTGAAATAGGTCCGAAAAATAACGAATAATATACGGAGAGACAGTGTCGTCCAAAAAATTATACGAACTAGGCACGGGACTACTCACGTTAGCAAAGGGAAATTGGGTTTCATCAAAAATAACATGGCGACTAATGATGATTTTATTAGAGCATAAATCAAAATATTTGTACCCACAATGATTAGACGGATAACCCAAAAATACACAAGGGGTAGAACGGACCTGCAGTTTGTTAATTATGGTGGACAGAAACAACGGATAACATAAGCACCCAAAGACCCTAAGATGTGAATACGAAGGAGTCTTATTATATGAGATTGAAAGGGGGGACGAATATGCCAAACCTTTGGTAGGAAGAATGTTAAGAATATATGTAGCCATTTGTAGAGCATTATGCCAAAAACAAGGAGGTGCGGAAGCATGAACCAATAAAGTTCGGACAATGTTATTTATGGTACGAATTTTTGCGTTCGGCTTTCCTATTTTGTGAGGACGTATGATGACAAGAAAAACAAAAATTGATTTCATTATTAGCACTAAACTCCCAAAACACCCCATTATCGTATTCTTTGCCACTATCACATCGAATATTTTTTATTTTTCGTTCGAATTGGGTTCGGATGAATGCTCTAAATTTTAAGAAAGTGAAAAAATGTGAGATTTTTTCGCTATCGGAAAAGTCCATAAAAATTAGAATAATTATCCAAAAATAGAACATAATAACGGTGACCCAAAGAACTGAGAACATGAGACGTCCATAAATCGCTATGAATAATATCAAATGACATTAGAGTACGAGAATTAGAGTCTACAAACGACAATCTAACATTATTTCCTAAAGAACAAGATTGACAAATTAGAATACTACGCATACCCGTACAAGAAATAAAATTATTTTTATCTAAGAAAGACAAAATAGATGACCTCGGATGACCTAGACGAGTATGCCACAAGAAAGGAGCAAGGGCTGCAGAAGATGATGGCAAGGCTGGATTCGAGAGACCGGAGGTTGGAGTGATAGGATAAAGATCTCCCCCAACTATCACATCTCATGAGAGAAATCCCCGTCTTGAAATCCTTCACAAAAAATCCAAAAGGATCAAATTTAACAGAAGCGGAATTATCAGTGGTGAATTTACGGACAAACACCAATTTTTTAATTAATTTAGGCGCGTGAAGAGTTTTTTTCAAGACAAGAGGTGGAGGGGGGGGGGAGAGACAAAGTTTTATGACCGTAACCACGAATCGAAATTGAATTTCCATTACCAACAACTATACCACGATTACTGCTCAAATTGGAATAAGACAAGAGAGTACAATGGTCGAACGTCATGTGGGTAGTGGCTCCGGTGTTCATGTACCAATTTGTGTCCGGTGGATTTAATCCAAGTGTCGGTATGGGTGAGTCTCGCGGCATGGTGGGCCTGGTGAGGCCGAGGCCCAAGCACGCCGGCTTGCTGCCCCGGTCCAGCTGTAGCTCTCGGGTTCCAGTTGCTTGACGGACTGGGCTTGCTGGAATTCTGAAATTGGGCCCATGTTGGATACGGAGCAGGTAGCGGGTAATAGGGGATGTTGCGCCCAGGCCTACTGGTCCAGTTCTACGCCCATGGGCCCCAGAGGTAGTGTAAATAGTACCGCAAATTGTATGTTTATTTTTACCATATAAGTAAACTTATTTAGAAGAAAATTGGTAAAATCCTACTCAAAGACACTTATAAAATTTGATGAATTATAATGAAAAGGCAAATAAGGAATTTCAAATCAAATGAGTGCTTAGTAGTAGATGTTGGAATCGAAATAATCAGGGCGTCATGCAGAAGCTTATAATTGCAAACCTTGAACGAAGATAAGTTAGACGACAAAGAAAATACACTAAAAAGGTATAATATTATAATATAATTTGGTCACGTGACCTACATATTGAAAACTAATATAAAAAGTATAAACCTATTGAGAGAATAATTTTACCCTAAACAAGACTCATTAATAACTACATTGTGGATGTTACTGATAAAGTATACCATGATATACAAGATATACACAACATATACAATGCCTTGTATATACCGTGTATATCACAGAAACCCAAGCATAGTTGGACCTTGATATATACGGTATACATAACCGTGTATATCATGGTTTGGGAGTTAGTTTTGGTAATGTATTATTGTATTTAATTAGCATTGTGCACTTACCATAATTGTAGAATTCTTGTACAAATAGAATAGGATTTTGGGATTAGAATAGGAATAGGATTTTTCATATTATGGAGCTTGTAAATTGTATATATACTCATTCATTAATGAAAATAATCAAGAGATTATTTCTTTCAATTACTGTGTTTTCTAGTTGTAGGAAGATGTCTAAAACTTTTCCTCCAAGAAAAAAAATAGCCAAATACGAAAGAGAATTATATTTTTCTTTTCAGAAAAAGTAAAAGCAATTTTAGTAATACTTTAATTTTCCTTCAAGATGTTATATCTGCTCCAAAAGTTGTTCTCCTTTGAAGATGGGTGTTTTTGTGCCTTTTTTGTCTTTTAGGTGGAGATGTGAGAGTTGGCGTCGGAAGGAGGAGTTTGCAGCGGTAAAGGCAGCGGAGTAGTGAAATTTGGAGGTGGTGGCTACGGAATTGAAGGCGAGAGTAGCCATTGAACGGAATAAAGTGGCCAGTTGTGTAAGGGCAGATGATGGATCTCTAGCAGATGGATTTTTTTTGTATAACGGGTCGGGTAAAATCATTAGGTAGGTCCAAGTAAAAATTAAATAAAAAGGATTGGGGCGTTAAGATCTTTCCACATGCCCAGGGGAATGCAGCCCGTTAGAAATAGGGGTATAAATATAAAAAAAACGCTAACGGCAAGGGTAAGGATCATCGAAAAGTATAACGGTGGCTACAACTATTTTCAAATAGTAAAGTGTTATATATGACCCTTTTTCGAAACGTAAATGGCAACAAATTTAATACGTTGTTGTGGGCGAAAACTTTTCGCATCGGAGGTTATTGCAACTGCATGCAACAACTTTTGTTGTTGCGAAAGTACTTTTGGCAACAACATCCAACATATAGCAACAAAAAATGTTGCTGGCAAATGTCTTTCTTCATGTAGTGTTCGGATATTTTTTTTGTTATTATACTTTGACAAAACTCTTCATTATCGCCAAATTGGTTGCTCTTCATTTGAAATCCCCCCCCCCCCTCCTTGAATCTATCCTTAACATCGCCAAAACATTGATTCTGATACCACTTATTGGGATCGAAATAATCAAGGTATCATGCGAAAGCTTGTAGTTGCAAACCTTGAATGACCTTTGGCGATATCGTATTATAAAGAATAAGATCCTGTCTTTCTTTCCACTTTCAAGCTTTCGCTAGGTCTTGGATAAATCAAACGATAAAGAAAATACAATAAAAAGGCTTAATATTATAATATGATTTGATCAAGTGACCAACATATTGGAAAACTAATATAAAAATATAAATTTATTGAGAGAATAATTTCGCCATAAACAAGACTCCTTAATGACTACATTATGGATGCTACTGTATTTTTTAACCGTGGGAATGAGGTTTTCAATTTATAGATGTCAAAAAAAAATTCCTCCAAGAAAAGAAATAATCAAATATAGAAGAGAATTATATTTCCTTTCGGAAAAAATAAAACCAGTTATAGTAATACTTTGACTTTTACTTCAAGAGAAAAGTAAAACTCAAATATGATAAGAAAATCTTAGGCAAAAAAACCTAACAGTAGACAGTTTTCGTTTTCTTCTCAATGAAAAATACCTTGTAAATAAGATTGTCTTCCAATTTGTCGAGTGAGCTATTCCTGACTATATGAGAGTACATTTCATCATTAGCTCGGTAAATACTTACTTGCATCGAATGTTTACACCATACTGATGCAAGTTATCGTAGTTAAGTGATTTAATGAAGTGAATACACACATTAATTGATCATGATTAAATGATAGTTATGTATATTCATATATATACACATAGTATATCTTCATTGATTTGAAGTAAACAACATGTGTGAATAAACTTTTACCATTGAGTTCCTACACGGTAGAGTGATCAAGAAGGGTTACCAAATTTAAAAATTAGAGCCAAGAAGGGACAATTACCATTGATCATGAACAGTGAAATTATATTAATGGTGTTCTATAATATTGTTAAATACCTTTTGAAAGCCTACAAAGATATAAAGGACTCCTTACTTTCAAATAGGATGTACATTGACCGGATTCGTTCAGATTTTTCAAATATCAAATCAAATCAGCTGTTTTGGTTTTTAAATATATAAAACAAACGAAATCAACAAAAATTATTTTTTTTTCAATTTCGATTTTTTTTTAATTTCTCGAGTTTGTCAGGTTTTTTCTTTCGGATTTTTTGTGGTTCAATAGCGTCATACAATAGCATTTGCTTGACCAAAGATAAGCTTTTTGGCTCTTTTTCTCTCTGTCCTTTGTTGCTCATAAAAAAAATCTTCTTTGTCCTAGTCAAACATGCAAATACACTTATAATAACACCAAAATATTTCTAACTTTCAAATTTCAATGATATAAGTGAAAGTGAATTGATATTTTTTTCATCTGTTTGGGCTTTAGGTGTGTAAATTTAGTTTTGATTTAGGCTTTTCTAAATTTGCTGGACATCTATGGCCTAAAAATATAAGTCCAAATCTGATGTTAAAATATTACTCCCCCCGTCCTAAAAAAATTGTTCTAGGTTGACTTTATACAGAATTTAAGAAATAAAAGAAAATTTTGAAATGTGTGGTCCAAAATCAAACTTACATTTTTGTGTGGCTGTAAATTATTTCATAAAATTATTTTTAAATATAGAAAGACTTCAATCTTTTTGGGACAAACTAATAATGAAAGTAAAACAATCTTTTTGGGACAAACTAATAATGAAAGTAAAACAATCTTTTTGAAGTAAATTCCCTAAAAGGTCACCCATGTATTGAGAATTCCCTACTAATATCACTTTTGTTTCTTTTAGAACTAGAATATCAACCAACTTTCACTATTTTCCTCATAATATACTAGGGCTGTCCCGTGGACCGGATCGGCCCGGCCCGCTACCCGCCCCGCCCCGTCCCAATCATTCCTAAAAACAAAATTATCGGTGTCGGGGTTCGAACTTGGGACAGGGCCTGAGATCGTCCTGCCCCGTCCCGCCAGCCCCCCTCCCTCCCCCTTTGCAAAAATAACCGTTACAACAACGGCCAATTTTGCCTCCCATCCCTTAATATTTATTTTTAACCCCTAAGTTAATATATTTACACTTTAACCCTATTTCTCAACTATAAATACCTCATTTTTCTCACAAATCTTCCTACAATCTCTCAATTTATCTCTCTACAATTCTACATTGCCTACTAAATTATTATTTTTTGCTCATTTATATCAAAGTTAAAAAACTGGGAATGAAGTTGGCAACTAGCTTGAGGATCATCTATCGAGCAAAGTTTCAATTTTCAACCTCGATTACACGTCGACGTTTGGTACCTTCGTTCCTTCTTTAAATTATTATTGTTACTTTATTTTAACTATCGCACTTAATTTCATTAGCTTTAATTATCTATTTGCATAATTTAAATTGAAGGATTAAGAGGTATGTTTAAGGGTAAGGGTAAGGGTGCTTACTCTAGTAGGGGTAACAAGGGCAGGGGTACTTCTTCTAGTAATCATATTCCTAGTCCCGATGATTTCATTGATTTCACTCATATAGATGAAACTGCTTTTTTAATGATATATCATTAGATGATGAGGTAGATGAACCAAATTTTAATTTAGACGATAATCTAGATGACACACCCACTAGTGCACCTCAACCTCAGGCTCAGACTGAGTCTCAACCTGAAACTGAAACTGAAATGCCTCGTATTCCCCCTAGTATGAGTCGAGGCCCCACACAATAAAAATTAAAATCAGCTGCATGATCAGGAAGATAATGATGCTTATGATAAAAGTGATAATAAAGAAGTAATACTTCTTCTAGATCATAAAGACCTTCAATGGAAGGATGAACCATGAAAATTGATGAAAAGATATCTGGAAACTGGATCATATCCATTTCTTACTTATAAAACCAGAATACATTATGAGACTATACTCTCTTCCACCGGATTAGCTGATATTCAACAATATTATCCGGCAAATATCAGAAAAGTTTATAACTTTTCTAAGATTATAATCAAGAAAGTATTCACCCCAGAAGATTGGGGATTCAGTACAATGAAGGAAATGGAATATTTCCATCCAGAACAGAAAGTCCATGTAAAGTTTAATTATTGGAATTACGTGGACAGTTTTCATAAAACTTTTCTTTATGAAAATCCTAATAAGAAACATTCCTGATTTATAAAGATCTGTTCAAATGTTTATAAACAGAATATTCCAAATGGCTTTGGCAATGGTGGATTAATTATGGTCCATCTGTAACTATTTTGCCTCAGTCATTCAAAAGTTTATATATAGAATGAATTGATGTCTCCCAAAATCATAGAATGGGAAAACAATGAAATGATCATTAAAGGAATAGCTAATATGCATTTCTTTGTTGAATTTTTCATCCCATGGATAATGAAAACGGCGATCATCAAAACCGCAATCAGCTAGCACCGGCGGGTTTAATGGAAAACGGCGGTCATCAAAATCATTGGGAATAAACTCTGGAAAATACAAGGTGATCAACAGCTGAAGGAACCACAGGGGACCGACTAAGGTATCCAGATTTCTGAAGTCCATTAACCTTGCTTGGGCATCGCCAAGAGCCATATAAAGATAAGTCGGGAAGAGAGATACCCAACTGACATCTTCCCCCGAAATGGCTAGCACCGCATAAATTCCAGTTCCTTCACAACTGCACAAGATCATGTGCAGACAAAGTATCGGCTGAACCAAAAAAGCAAGAAGGCATGATGCTCAGCTTCATCGACTGAGAGAGGCGATACTCGGCTGTTGTTGGCCATAAAGTGGTCATAACCGGAAGAAGTCTTTGAAACCTTGATGCCCAAATCGGCAACATCTATATCGCCTAAGACAAGCGCTTCGGCTCCCAGTATCGAAAGGCCAAGTATCGCTGTCACGTCGAGCAGTGTGGGGGTTATCATCCCCCAAGGGAAAACAAAGGTGTTGGCAGTGATCGACCAATAACCAAGGAAGCATATACGAGACCAATGTTACAGGGGAGGTCAAACCCCGATAGAGCAATGGCGTCACAAAGATCCATGTGTCTCCATTCGGCCTCTCTGGCCGACTTCACTCATTTCAACCAACCCTAATAGTTGGCAATCTTGGCCGGCCAGGTACGCATGCTAGCCGGACAACGGTCATCGGTGAACCAATCACAAGTGATAGAAAGGTCATAGTTTGCCGGGCTAAGATGCCGATAAAGAAGGAGGTCGCCCTATTCAGATGTACCATAAGGGGCAAGAACCAACTGTTCATCGATGAAAGCAAAGGTAGGGGTTAGGTCACCAGCAGCTAAATCGGCGCTATCTGATCCCTGAGATAGAGAGGAAGATGAAGACATGGTTTTCTGATTAAGGAAATAGGATTTCTTTGGAGGAGAAAAGGAATTTGGGAACGGCTGAAAAAATATATGAGAAACCTCTGGGGAACATCTCTCCTAAATCTTTTTCCTTTTGGAGATGTGGCTGACACGTGTCGGGACTACTCTTTTTCAAACATGCGGCTGAAATGCGTCAGAATTTATTTGTGGTAGCCGAGACGCTTCAGTTAAAAGGAATTCAGAGAAATTCAGCATTACGCGCATTTAGGGCAAAAGTGACTGAAATGACACCCGCGGCTGCCACACGAAACGACAACTATTTTTTAATACATCAACTCAACAGTTGCACTCGAGTTAATGTAGTGGGGCAATTGTTAACACTCAAAAATACTTTTAGTGTTTAGTCGAATCAAGTGGCAGTCGAAGATGAAAACCTCAAAATGAGCAGGCAACAAAATTCTAAGCCGATAATCGAACTGACTCGTAGCCGAATCTATTAGTCCTAGTCCTCGGCTAGAAAAGCTCCATCGGCTATCTCGGTAACCTAGATGAATCATAATTACAAGGAATGACTGGGACCCACACATATTTGGACGCCTCAACGGTCAAGTCAAAGCACATTCTAGACCCCAAGAAACATAAACAAACCATCAACAGCTAGAAGAAAGTGTCGTCGGTCGTGCAAGAGCAAAACAAAGAGCAAAAATCGACACCACCTCCTCATAGTTGGCTAGTAGATTTAGTGGGTAATTTAGTGGCTAACATAGGGGGATCACGTCTTATTTCTTGTAGTATAAATGTAGGATCACTTGTACATAATAAAACACACATAATCAATCAAAAAACTGATTTTTACATATCTTCATTCTATCTTTATCGTCTTTATTGCACTCTAGTTGTATTTATGTTTCTTACTACTTAGTTTACTCAATCACCATCCTAACGCTTTCTGGAGTAGTTGGGGAACCCATTGCTGGAAGTTAAAATTCCGCTTTCAGCTCAAATCACTTAGTTAAGGAATCAATTTGCCATCCGATTTTGTCAGCCGATAAAATGGCAAATATTTTGGACGGGAACAATATATTTGTCCATATGTGTGGTAGCTTAATTTCATATAAAAATAAACAAATAATTACATTATTTTACAGACACAGAAGTTGAGGTTGAATCTACTAGACTATACCACGGACAATGATCAAGTTGCAGTGAACTTCAAACTTCCTTCCATGAAGGGCCCCAAGTCCTTTTGTTTTCCTTTTATATTGTTTGGGCTACCCCGTCTCTCTTTTTCATGTACTTTGTCGGATAATAAAATCGTTACCCCATCAATTTTTATTGACTTTTAATTATAGATTATGTCCCACATTGTGTAAACTATTTTTATTATGTCGGGAACGATAAAATGCATGTGATGATGTTATATATGGTGGAAGTAAGGTGGGAAGGTTTATAATGAACTAGTGGATAAATTCGTGATTTGCACGGTTATAAATTATTATATTATTATATGTACGAAATGATCAATAAATAATAAATACAGTACAAACTTATACTATTTGAGTGAGAAAGAAAACCCTCATAAACAACACACATTTTGAGTTAATGACTTAATTCATATACTAGATTACACATTAAGGTTATTTAAAGCATATATTTCTTTATAATGTATAGTTAATTATACAATTTCAATGAAGCTTGTTTAAGTATTACTACCTAATTAATAATAATTCAGGGTGTATTAAAATAATAAGGTAAATTTAACTTAAGATACATAAATTTCATCTTATAACAATTACTCCCTAATTAGCATACCTTTATTGTACATTGAGAAAATAGAATTTTATGTAGATGAATTTAAACTTTTAATTAGTATAAGTCTTTTTAGGCAATAGAGTAGGGTTATATTTGGAGAAACAGAGCTTTTCAAATTTATCAATATTTCTTAAAGCCGACAACATATGCATTGAATAATTTTGTCCTCCTTGTTATCGAATAGTATCCATTTAAAATAAGATTCAAAACGTAACAAAATGAGTTAGGCCCAAGATAAGTGGTCATTGGTCTCTTTATATGGCTTGGGCAATCCTCCTCCCTTTAAGCTAGCTTTTGGGGTTGAGTTAGGCTAAAGATTCATTATTTACATGGTTGTAAAGAATGGATCTTGGACCTAACTCAACCCTAAAAGCTAGCTTGTATGGTGAGGATTGTCCATGTTCCCATTCCATTTCCGATGTGGGACTCTTAACACTCCCCCGCACGTCCAGACCTCGTTAACTAGAGCGTGGACAATATAATTTGGGGGGCCAACATCGGTGAACAAAGAATTGGAATGGGTTTGGCTCTGATACCATGTAAAGAATGGATCTTGGGCCTAAGTTGCTGGTTATGGGAGATGTCCATACATCAGCGTGAATAAGATCAAAGTGATATTAATACAATCTTACATGATATCAGAAGCCACAACCCTACAAACCTAAAAGGTATCGTCGTCGTGACTCTCCCAAATTTTTCCGTCGGTCGTCGGTGACCCCCCCCCCCCATTTTTTCTCGGTTTTGCCATTTGTCCTACTGGCTACTGCTTGGTCTCTGTCCTTCTCAAGAAAAGTAATCACAGACCTTCTTTTGGCCTCTGTCCTACTGCCACCAGACAAAGCAACAACTACTTTTCCTTTACTTTTTTTTGTCAGAAGACAAAAGTTGTTTGACAACCTTCCCTTCTTTGTTTCTTCCGAGACCAATTTCTCTTATGCGTCCAACTTTTCTCCTCTTTATTAGCTTTTCAAACCCAAAGTGAACTTCAACCTGTCCACCCAAACCGTATCTCCAATTCCCAAAAACCCAAAATTGGCCAAACAAGACCCTAATTGGAATGCGGCCATGTGTGAGGAATATAATGCTTTAACAAAATAGCACACTTGGGATTTGGTTCCTAAACAAGAGGGGGTGAATGTGATCCGATGCATGTGGCTTTTTCGTCACAAATACAGAGACAGTGGTGAGTTAGAAAGATAGAAGGCGAGACTGGTGGCTAATGGCACCAATCAGCATGAGGGTATTGATTGCGGCGAGACATTAAGTCTGGTTGTTAAATCGGCTACTATTCGCACAGTTATGAGCATTGCTATAGGTAAGCGTTGGCTTATTCATCAGCTTGATGTGAACAATGTGTTTCTTCATGGGGATCTGAAAAAATTGTTTATATGCATCACCCGTCTGGTTTCGTACATCCAGCAACCCCTCAATTTGTATGACGTCTGCGTAAGTCACTCTATGGATTAAAACAGGCCCCTCGAGCGTGGTATGATCGCTTTGTACAATACATTTTGCATATTGGGTTCGTATGTAGCAAGTGTGATACCTCTCTATTTATTTTTCATCGCGGTAGTAGCATTGCTTATTTATTATTGTATGTGGATGACATAGTACTTACTTCCTCCTCTGATTTGTTGAAAAATGAGATTATTGCATTGCTTAAAACCGAGTTTGATATGACTGACTTGGAGAAGTTGAGCTATTTTTTGGGAATTTCAGTGACTAGATCTGCAGATACTATGTTTTTTTGTCAGTGCAAGTATGCAGAAGAGATAGTATACAGAGATAAAATGGCAAAGTGCAAGATAATGTCCACTCCGGTTGAATCTAAATCAAAACTCAGTGTTGTTTATGGTGATCCAGTGTCCGATCCCACCCTTTACAAAAGTCTTGCAGGTGCACTACATTATATTACTTTCACCAGGCCTGATATTGCTCAAGCTGTTCAGTATGTATGCTTATTCATGCATGCCCCAATGAGCCTCATTTTACTGCCCTTAAACGTATCATTCGATACGTTAAGGGCACACTTGATTAGGGATTGCATCTATACCCCCTCAGCACCAACCAGGTTGTTGTCATATACGGATGCTGATTGGGCAGGCTGTCCGGACACGCGACGATCCACCTCAGGCTATTGTGTGTTCTTGGGGGATAATCTCATTTCTTGGTCTGCCAAGAGGCAAGCCACATTATCCCGTTCGAGTGCAGAAGTAGAGTACAGAGGTGTTGCTAATGTTGTTGATGAGATCTATTGGCTCCGAAACCTTCTTTTGGAGCTTCAGAGTCTGTTGCCTAAGGCGTCTTTGGTTTATTGTGATAACATATCCTCCATCTATCTATCTCATAATCCGGTTCAACATCAACGAACCAAACATATTGAGATGGACATCCACTTTGTTCGTGAGAATGTTGCTCTCGGTCATGTCAAAGTATTACATGTGCCTTCCACGTATCAATATGTGGTTATATTCACAAAAGGCCTTCCTAGACAGCTCTTCCTTGACTTCAGATCCAGTCTTAGCGTCCGGCCTCCTCCCGCTCAGACTGAGGGGGGTGATTTAGAGTGTGTACAATATTATTTAGCCATATTTAGTCTTATGTAATTATGGTAAATATAAGATCCATGTTATATAAGGATTTCACATTGTATACCCTATATATATTTTATATTAATGAGAAAGACTCGCTAAGGGAGATTAATACAATGTACAGAAACAATCAAAGCCCGGAAAATAAAAGGAGCAAATAAACTATCAAATTAAAAAAAATTAAGCCATCAAAATATCAAAAGATAAATTGGCAGAACACTTACTGTCAAAATGTGGCAAAAGTTACGTTGGTGACTGACACCGAGGAAAGATGGGAGAAAAAAATATAACATGTATAGGTATTTTGTAATTAGATTGCTCCAAAATCCATATTAATTGTAGCATTTTAAAAACTCATGCACGTTTTCCCTTAATAAATACACAACGATCACATCTCTTATGCATGATCTGTGCATTATAATGGTGAAAACAAATGGTTAATTAAGAGGTCTTTTGTAACTGAAGTAACGATAATGAGATGCAATAAATAGGATAGGTAATGATCAATTATCAATTATTAGACAAATTGAATAAGAAAAATGAAGATAAAAGCCAACAAATGACGAAAAAAATAGAATAATTAATTATTAAGATGTGTCGCATGATCTCGTCTATGTCTAGCTTTATATTATATATAGATTTGAGTTGAAAAGGGACTGAAAAACCCAACCAGCCCCTCAATCTTATGCTTCATTATTACTTAAACCAACTCCTCACACAATAGGTAAGCCTTAAAATGCAAATCAGGGAATATCAAAATGAAGAAATTGAGAAAATGGATAAACTTTAAACTCAGCCCCTCAAAACTAGGAAAAGTATTCTTAAAAAGAGAAAATGAGTTAGGCTAAAATGGATAAAAGGCGAAGTTTATTTAAAGTGGAACCACTCATTAATTTATATACAGATCTACTAGGTCGGTTCTATCCACTAGAATCAACCCAAAACCTGAAAAATAATATGGTGCCCCAAATACTAATAATTAGAACAAAGCCCAAATTACAAAATATAGTCCAAGTCCAGCATGGTCCAAATATAAAGTCCAACAAATCCTATTAGGCTACCAGATATCATATGCCAAGTCCTTTCATGCCAATTGTTGGACATACTTGTCAATTAATACCAATTTCTCAAAGGGTCATTTGCACTTTGTTCTTTTTTGTACTGGTCTTTAATTTTTGTACCTCAAATGAAAATTATGTCTTCCGGAGTATAAGTTCTTTACGGGATCAACATAGTTTGTGCCGGATATGCCCCAGAAGGCATAACTTCCATTTGAGGGGGGAAAATTAAAGATCAGACCATTTAAAGGTAAACCGTGCAATTTCTTGTTTCTCGAAAGTAAAGAACATACTTGGCCCATATCAATAACGTAATGAAACTAAACGCATGAAATTACACCTAATGATCTTGAAAATTGGTGGTCTTGAATTTTCGATACCTAATTTGCATCATGGATAAACTTTCAAGGTCAAAACTCAAAACTTGTTAAATTTGACGTTTTACCCATAAAGTAAATAACATCAAAAGTTCAAGCCACCCACCTCCAAGATCATTGTAAATATCCCAACTAAAAGCGAAATAATTGCACATATAACTCTTCAAATGGGTTGGTCTTTAATTTTTATCCTTCAAAATCGAACTTATGCCTAGCGAGACATAAGTTCTTTAAGGACACCATGCATAACTTGTGGGATATTATGATGTAAAACTATAAACTTATGTTCCGTGACAAAAAGTTATTTGGATTAAGGGACACAAATTAATGACCATCATAAAATAGGGATCAAAGTGTAAATGGCCCACTAAACGCTACCTGATGGGCCGGAATATGCAGTAAATCCAGTTCACTGTGGTAAACAAGCCCAATCCAATTAAAAGTTTAATATGAAGGAATAATATCGTCACCCACTGAAAATTGGAACGAAGAATGAACACCAGAAAATTCTACAAACTTAAATTTTTTCAAAGGAAATTTTTATGTCTAAGAAATTAAACATGCGTTTAGTGTTTGTAAAAACTGATATTATTCTCTCACACCGAATGCCATCAAATTATCCAAAAATGTAAATGATTAATTAATCTTTATTGCACGCATTAAATGAAAGGGCATTTTTCATTTCAATTTTCTTCTTCAAATTGAGACAATGGAAAGTTTGCAACCAAGTATAATTAGAAATTTTGTACAATGAAAAGTTTGACAATAGCCA